>OZ007586.1:334709270-335219145 GCA_963931845.1 Maratus michaelseni | reverse complement strand
TTTGTACATAAAATTTTTTTTGTATGTGAGAGGGGGAGGGGGCTTATATTTGGGAATGGAAAAGAAAATCAAAATTGCTTAAAAGTGGGAGGGGGGCTTACTTTCGAGATTTTACAGTACTACCATATACTCTCAACTACATCCCTGCTAGCCCGTTGCATATGATAAAAAAATAATTAAAACAGCACTTTTTTTCATTTCTCTGCGACCATTTCGGAGGGGGAAGAGTACTGTAATCTCATCAGCCTCCCCCCCCCCCCCCCACATCTTTCGGTATGCTGCAATATCACTGTATTGATATGGGGTTAACGAGAATGGCTAATCCGTTGTATGACAGTTTTAAAAACAAATTTAACTCAGAAAACAAGAAACAAAATTAGCCCTTTTTTATTTTACTACGACCATTTCGAAGGGCGAAGAGGGCTGTAACTCCATCAGTTCCCTTCCTTCTCTTGAGTGATTGGTTAATTCGTTGTATGAAAGGGGAAAAATTATAAATTTATCTCAACACAAAGACAAAAAAACAGCACTTTTTAATAATTTCATTTTTGACTATTTCGGGGTGTGGGAGGAGATTGTAACTCCATCAGCCCTCTTCCCGCTCTTTTAGTATGCTATGGTGTCACTGAATCGATATGGGACTAACAAGAATGTCTAGTACGTTGAATGACAAGAAAATAACTATAAATTAATCTCAAAAAGCAAGAAACAATTTTTTTTTTCCATTTCACTATAACCATTTTGGCAGGGGTACGGGCTGTAATTCAATCAGCCCCTTACCCTTCTTGAGCGAGGGGTTAGCCCATTGTATGAGAGGGAAACTTTATAAATTTATCTCAAACAGAAAGAAAATAAAAACAGCACTTGTAATTAATTTCATTTTCCACTAGTTTTGGGGGACGGGGAGGGACCCATCAGCCCCCTTTCTCCTCTTTGGGTATGCTGTGGTGTCATTACATTGATATGGGACAAATGAGAATGTTTACTCCGTTGTATGACAGGAAAATAATTTTAAATTTATCTCAAAAATAAGAAACAAAATTAGTCCCATTTTTTCATTTCTCTATGACCATTTTCGGCAGAGGAAGAGGCTGTAACTACATCAGCCCCCTTCTTACGCTTGAATGAGTGACTAGTCTGCTGTATGAAAGATAAAAAAGTTACAAATTTATCTCAAGCAGAAAAAAAAAATCAGCACATTCAATTAATTTCATTTTTCGACTATTAATTTTTTTGAAGGGGGGAGGGATTGTGGCCCCATCAGCCCCTTTTCCCCTCTTTTTGTATGCTGTGGTGTCACTGAATTGATATAGTACTAACGAGAGAATGTTTAGTCCATTGCATGACAGGAAAATAATTATAAATGTATCTCAAAAGTAAAAAAGAAAATTAGTCCCTTTTTTCATTTCTCTATTACTATATCAACGGAGGAAGGGGCTGTAACTCCATCAGCCCCCTTCTCACTCTTGAATGAGTGACTAGTATGCATATGAAAGAGAACAAATAAATAAATTTATCTCAAACAGAAAAAAAAATCATCATTTTCAATTAATTTCATTTTCAGACTTTTTTTTTGGGTGGGGGGAGGGGCTGTGACTCCATCAACCCCCTTTCCTATCTTTTGGTATACTCTAGTGTCACTGGATTGATATGAGACTAACGAGAAATGTTTAGTACATTGTATTGACAGGAAAATAATTATAAATTTATCTCAAAAGTAATAAAAAAAATTAGTCCCTTTTTTTATTTCTTTATGACCATTTCAGCAGAGGAAGGGGCAGTAACTCCATCAGCCCCCTTCCCACTCTTGAATGAGTGGCTAGTCTGTTGTATGACAGAGAAGAAAATTATAAATTTATCCTAAACAGGAAAATAAATATTAATTTCATTTTCGATATTTTTTTAGGGGGGAGGGGCTCTAACCCCATCAGTCTCCTTTCCCCCTCTTTGGTTACACTGTGGTGTCAATGTGGACTAATTTGGGAATAACGAGAATGCTAATCTGCTGTATGACAGAAAAAATTTACAAATTTATGTAAAAAAGAAAGAAAAAATCAGCACTGTCTTTATTTCATTTTCACCAATTTCGGGTGGGAGGGGGGGGGGCTGTAGCCCCATCAATTTTCCCCTTGGGTATGCCCATGGTGAATCTGCTATCATCTAAACATTTTTAATTGTTCATTCTTGCAATAAATTCTTTCTGTTGGTACGCTGTCTGAAAATAGGGCAAGATCAACCAATCTATCTGAAAGGTACCACATATGGTTTTCTAGGTCTTTCCAATCTCAGAATCAATTGTCTCAGGCCTTTCCATAATTTCAAGTCAACTACAGGAGCTTTAGCAGCAAGTGGAGCTTCTATCCATGCTTTGCTGTAGCGATGAGCATTAAACTGCACAAATCGTTCGAGTTGCATTTCTTCCCTCTTAGTTAGATGGAAAACTTCTGGGTGATCTTTGATAGAAAGATTTTGAGATCGTACAGGAATTTAGCCATCCACCGAGCATGATAAATAGCACCTAGTGCTCTCCATTGGATTTTCTCAGGTTGATTACCCAGAACAACAAGTGTCAACTCAATGATTTCTTTATAATCATCTTTAATGACTATAGATTTGTATATGGATAAAAGATAGGCAATGGTTGAATCTTTAAAATCTTTAGTGCCTTTTTTGAGTTCTATCTCCCGAAAACTTGTTTGTTCAATTCCTTGCAAAACATTCTTAAATCTATTGAAAAGTGGAATTTCTGGGGAACAGGATGGCCCAAGGCACAAGCTAAAAACCTGTGTCCAGATTATTTTTGTGACATAGTGTTAGCCACAATAGTTTACAGGCAATTTTTTTCCAAACGAATGTGTGCTACTTTTACTTTTACAACCGTAGTGTTAAAACTTACACCTTGAATGTTTTTTTCTATGCTACACTTCTATAATAGAGCAAAAATAGAATTCATTACATTTTCTGATGTTGCACCAACACTCAACTTTGTCAAACCCAGAAGATTTTCAATACCAGCTCCCGAAACAAACTGACAACCAATCAACCTTTCCTAGACCAAAACATTCAGGTTTGCCATCCCAGTAGAGGACTAGAGGACAATCTGGTTTAAAATCATGAATTGCTGACTCAACAAATTATTTTTTTTTTAGCTTTTGTTATTGATCGTTGTATGGTGCTTCTTGAAAGAGGAAGTGCAATGTCTCTTGCTTACAAAATGGCAGCTTATTGTGTCAGAAATGTTGCATTGTTGCCAGATGCATTAGATGGGAAAACTGTTGCCAAATACTTCAATTAAACTTTATATTACATACTAGGATTTATATAAGCTTAAAAAAGATCAGCTTTTGATTAAAAATTATGTATTTTAAACATAAATTCTCATCAATCTAAAATTGTGTAAAATTACCAAAAAGTGTCGAAATGAAGGGTCATTGAGCCTCATCTTCCTGTAGGAGTAAACAGCTACAGTTTTAAGAGAGTGATACTATGGATAAATGTAAAAAAAATAGGAGGTGTCTTGGTCTTTATCTCAAAAAAAGTTTTTTTGAACCACCCACACATGTTACATGAGAGCTTCACATACAAGGATTTAGATTTTAAACATTTAAAACAAATTAATACTTTAATTAAACATCTATTAAGAATATAGTAGTTTTGTTGGAATAATAGCTTTTTTTTTTCAATGTTCAATTGGTTTAACCTTATATTTATTACCAAAAAATTAACATCAAATGTAAAACCAACTGAATGAAATATCTTAATATCTGCTCCTTCTTAGGCCTAAACAATGTGGGAAATAAATTATCTCTTTTTATTTGTTCTACAAATTATGTTTTTGTTTAATTATATTATAAGTACTGAGATATTGTCTAAAGCGTAAAATAGCAATAACTCAAGAATGAGGCCATAAAAATGGAAATGGGGGAAAGAGAGCTAACTAGGGGACCCAAAAAATGGGACTGGGGAAGGAGGAGGGAAGCCAAAATAACAGAAAGAGCACCACAGGGAGGAATGTCTCTATGCTAAGGCAGAAATGCATACTAGATGGTGACCATATAACATATACTATATGACATAAATGAAAAGCTGATATACGGTGGACAGCAGAAGTCCTAGCAATGAGAGATAGACTCCTCCTTGAAGTCTCTAAAGGTGACCCGGGGTCCACAGAGACTAGCAAACACTTCCGTGGAGAGGAAAGGTACTATTATATTTAGTAAGATGGAATTGTAAGTTGGAAATGGCAACATATCCACAACTGTTGAACTTCTGTCAATCGATCTCAATCTGTCGTTCATTTTTATTTCCTTCTAATGGTCATTGCTATTGAACTATCAATCGCGATGATGATTTGACAGGAGAGAGTAAATAAAGATGATCTATAGACAAAAGCTAATTTGGCAGGAAATTGACCATAATGACAAGGATAGATCGATAACTCTGCCAACAAGTTTTCGATCGCAATTGCGATCGAATCCTGTACTCATTTTTACTAAACATTTTCTTTTCTATTATTATTTATGTAATAATGTTCCATCCATTGCTTTATATTTTTCATGACAAATGGAATGTTCTTGATAAAGCTGATAATTAATAACATTTGTCAGATTTATTTCTATTATTAAAATAAAATGTTTGTTAAAATGTGAAACAAAGATAAATTTATATTAAAAACTCTTTTACCATAACGACATTGGTGAAAAACATTTTAAGCGGATGTAACAGTATTTGCAAGATTTTAAAGTTAATTTTTCTTTTTTGTTTTTGAGTGTTGGCATCTAATTACTTCAAGGTTATTTTCTATCCTTGGTCTTCAATTCGGTGGCTGAACGTTTGGTGATCTCCTTGTAAGATCTTTTTCAAGGTTTAAAAATTACATTGATAAAATAATCTTTTGGCTAACAGTTTTCAGACGATATAATCTAGTGTTATATTTAGTTGTTACATTGTTCCGGTAGCTGAAAGACAACCAGAAAGTAAACTTCCTAAATGGTTCCCTAATTTAAAAAAAATTCAGAAAGCAGTATACTTTTTAATTTCAGTTTCAGCTAGGCATTGACTAAATTATACAGTATGTAGGAGCGGAAAAGTTCAAGAGAGTAATGTTAGCCTGATGGAGACAAATTCCAATATTTATACTTTAAACATTTAATGTTTCTTGATACTAAATACGAATTACAAACATACTAATAGATAATATGAATATTTACAGATGAAATACTTCAACATTCATCATTTGAACAATTGCTTTTAAAAAGATAGCTATCAGTAAAATTAAGAGACAATGCCCAATTTAACAATAGAAAACCGCAGCCCACAGAGATGTTCTTTCCGTGCCCGAAGTTTAAAGTCATCTGCCTAGAAATCTGGGCTCACTACAGCTAGCTAGAAAAATAGCGTTTAGCTTGCATGAATTTGCACTTTGGTCAATCCCTTCGGCTGCGGCTTACATCTGGTCTAGGATGAATAATTTTGGGTACCACAATCGGCCCTCCTGACAAATCTGGGTCCTCATAGATACCTACTCTGCATATCAGATCAGAGACTGGATGACTCTCATGGAACCTGTAAGATACTATAAAAACAAACACAAACAAACAACATACAACCAAATAATAGCAATGTCAAATTTCTAAATACTAAGAAATGACAATTCTAAAAATATAATATTAAATTAAAGTCCTGAACAGTTAAAGTCTAATACAGTAGACGACCACTAATCCGCACTGCTTGGTTCCAAGCATTTTGCAGATTTGAGACTTTTTGCGGATTACAGGTCATGTTCATTTAATTTTTGTTTACAATTTTGTTTTTATTCATACTTTGGGCAAATTTATATTGTTGATGCTTAAAATAAACAAATTAGGCATTTAACCATATAAATAAAGTAAGAAATATAGTTTTAAAAAATTTAATGAGTTTTATATGTATTTTTTAATTTATCAACAATAGTTGCATGTAAAAAAATCTGGTTTGTGTTTTGTATTGCATCTTGCAGTCTATAAATTGCCACAATTGTCTGCTGAAGTATGAAATTTTGTTTTTGATATTTCCAATATCCTTCGCTAAATATTGTAAATTACATGTATAAGGATCAAATATGAATTAATTGATTTTTATGTTTATTAACTTTGATTTAAGGTATTAATTGCCTGGTTTTTGAATAAATGATTTTATTTTCAATTTTATATTTAAATTATAATTATTTTTATACAAGATATTAAATATATTGTCTGAGTGACCGTCTTTTTTTAAGACAAATACTTTTCTAATAGAGTACCTTTTCCAAGGGAAATATTTTTTTAATTTACCATATGAATGATTAATTATTAAATATTATGGTTACTATCATTTTAAACTATAAAAAAGGGTATTAAATGATATATGATAATATACATCAGAAATAAACTTAAAGCTAGAGAAAAATAAAATAAAAAATTGCCATCAGTAAATTATTTTTTAAGAATTAAACTTCTTTGTTTACATTCATATATGCAGTGCGGATTACAGGCTTTTGCGGATTAGCGGTACTCTACTGTATTGACAGTCAATGGGTTGGTTTGCAGGATGAAAGTTTGTCTGCAACTTGGACACAGTTATTAAATTCACATTTTGTTCACAATGCTTGGATAATAAGAAAAAATTGTTGATAAAAACACAGTAAAAAAAGCACAGTTGCTGCACTAGATGGTAGAAGCCCATAGCTTTGTGTGATCTACTGCACTGGCGGTTACTTTTGGACCTTCTTGGTAACCCACCTTTTCAACATCATATTTGTCATTATTCTTCACTTTAATCTCCTTGTAAGGACCAAGGAACTTTGGTCATAGCTTTGTGCCGACTTTAAATTGGGTTTTTTGAATCACAGTTAAATCACCTACTTGATAACATTTTACTTATTTTTGCTTGCGATTGAAACTTTTGGGATTTTCCTCTTGGATTTTCAGTATGTTTCGTTTTGCGATATCTCTGTTGTTCTGTCTTTCCTCTACAAATGCGTGTTCATATTCCTCATCAAGGATCTGTTTAATTTTTAAATCTGCCTTATCTCTAATTTTTACTCTGGTTAATAGCTCATAGGGTGAGTAATTAGTGCTTCGAGAACACGTAATTGAACCATTGGTACACATTTATACCATTTCATGGGATCATCGATAGTTAACTTACTGAGAATAGATATGAGGGTCTTTTGTACTCGCTCAACCTGACTGTTACCTCTTGGTATTCCTGTTAAAATTAGTACGTGTTCAATATTTTCTACCCTCATTTGAGGTAAAAGTGGTGCCACAATCACTAATTTTTTGCTCTGGATTTCCAAAGGTGGCCTGTTGAAGTTTTAATTTAGAAATTGCTTCTTTAGCGGATGTTGTCTTAACGGGATAGAACCATGCAAATTTCATAAAGGCACCTATCACAGAGAAGATAAAATTGTAGTTTTTGTTGGTTAATGGTATTGGACCTAAATGATCCACATGATAAGTTTGGAGCGGAAAGTTTTGTTTAGGGATGGGGTTTAGCAGTCCTTCACCTTTCCCTTGCTTTTGATTATACAGAATACATTCGATACAATTTTCTACAACACTTTCGATCTGTTTTTGAAGATTAGGAATGTAAAAGTTTTGCTTAATAATTGCTTCTGTTTTGGCACCGTAATGTCTTATATTATGTATTTCACGGATTGTTTCTTTTTGCATACACTCTGGTACCATAATTCTCTATCATTTTCATATTTATATACAATATTTTGCCTAACAAAATAATCTTTACTTTAATTTTTTTTCGACTACTGTTTTAATAGTTTGACTATAACCATCTTTGTTTTGTGTTTTGGCTAATTTTGCCATCATGTCATCCTGTGAACACATTATGAATAATACGGGCTTAGAGCATCGACATGTCTCATTTGATTTCCAAGCCTGTGGCTCATCTGATAATCGAATTTTTGTAAAAACAATGCCCACCTTGCAACTTTTGGAAAAGATCTTTTTTCTCTAATGTTTTCTGGAAAGCAGAACAGTCAGTTATTATTTTAAACTTATTGCCTAACAGGTAAGTTCAGAATTTCTTTAATGCTTCAATGACCGCTAACGCTTCAAGCTCATAACTACTATACTTGGCTTGGGCAGGTGTTTTTTTCCTACTCATAAAATGTATAAGATGTAAATTACCATTATCGTCTCTCTGTAACAATACTGCTCTAAAACCTGAGCTGCTTGCATCAGTGTGCAATTCTGTTTCAGCTCCTTGCCTAAATATGTGCAATACCGGTTTACAAGACAATTTATTTTTCAAGAGTTGAAAAGCTTGATTTTGACATGGTCTGAAATTAAATTTGTTTTCTGCTTTTAGAAGATCGCTTGAAGATTTAACGATTCTAGTATAAATGACTACTTTCTAAAAGGTTCAGTTAATCCTATGAAACCCTGGAGTTGTTTCTTATTTTGCAGTTCAGAAAAATTTTCAACGGTTTAAATTAGTGTTTCTAAAGGGCAAATCGTTCCATTCTCAACTATGTATTCCTAGAAATTTGATTTTTCTTTTCAAGAATTGATACTTAGCAAAATTAAATTCGAGGCCATACTCGGATGCTATTTGAAAAACACATTTCAATTTGAAGAGCGCCTCTTCTTCTCTTCTTCAGACTGTGCAAGAACGATTATATCATCTAAATATACCAAAATAGTTTTAAATAAATTTTAAATTCTATATCATTGCCTACTGCAATCATGATAAACCTAGATCACAGGTGTGGATCGTGTGGGGAAGGGGGGGGGGATCACCTCACTCAAACATAGTTTTAAGCAGATGTGTTTTCTTGGGAATTCTTGCATATTTAATGATACCTCATTTTTATAATGGAAAGTTAACAGAATTTGGGATATTTTCAAAGCAGGATTGGTTGCAGATAGATCCATCAATCAGTAATAACCCTACTACACAACTGTCTCCTCCCCAATGGGCTAAACCCTTTTACCTTCTTCAAAAAATCACCTCGGCAAAAAAAAAGGTGCTGGAGCAATGGTACACACAAGAAGTAGAAATTAGTTTAAAGCTCGAATTGTCTGAAATTTTCTTTTGTTATACTACAGTATAGGATCTGTTATCTGGAATGCTTGGGACCTAGGGTATTCTGAATAAGGGATTTTTCCGTAATTCGGAACACTTTGTTATAAGAAATGTACAAAATTACTAATTTCACATCTAGTGATAAACATGAAAGATATATGTAAATACATACTTACAATTTTCTTAATTTAATAACTTATTTACAAAGAATAAAAAACATTCTGAATTACAATTCATATTATAAAAATATTACATTAACAATTATGAATTAGTTTTGGGACTTGGAAGCAGAATCCTTTAATGTGCAATCCTGCAATCGATTCATAAATGTCATAATATTTTGCTACTATGGATTGGCGAAAATTTGTGGTTTTTCTTGCAATCTATTGGCGAAAATCTGGATTTTTTTCTGCAACAGATTGATGATTTCTCGCGATATTTTCTTTCTACCGATGGACGAATTTTGCAGTTTTTCCTGCAATTGATTGTCGAATTTCACATTTTTCCTTGCGACTGACTGCCGAATTTCGAATTTTTTCCAAGACCGATTAACTGCCATATTTTCTTGTGAACAACTGGTGAAATTCCGGATTTTCTCTCACGATTTACAGGCAAAACTTGCGGGATTTTTTCATGCGATCGATGGACAAATTTCGTGATTTTTTCCGTGACTGACTGAAGAATTTCGCAATTTATTTTTCTTTTTAGAAATGAAATAAATTAAACTTCGTTAATTGTTTTGCATTCCGGTTTTCAGAGCGTTCCGGATACGGGGACGCCGGATAACGGATCCCACACTGTATGTGCTTAATCTTATTCTTTTATCAAGCAATTTTCCTCTATACACTAAAGACTAGAGGGTCAAATTTTGTCTCTATAAATTTTCTGAAGCAAAATCAAAATACAGTGAAATCTGTGAAAACAAAACGTGTCTGAAACGCGGAAACATTTCATGGTTCTGACTGATGGAATACCATACATATTATACATGTCTAAATGGAATTTTTTCCTGGTCTCTAGCAATTCCATTTTAACAGGTTTTATAGTGAAATATAATAATTAATGTAAAGTAAAACAGAGTCAGCAAGATTAAGCATGTAACTAGATGAAGATCCTGAAGTTTTTTTATGGCTTCATAAAGGAGATCCCCCTTTTTAGAGCAAAGTGAAAAAATAGAATGAAAAACCACAGCAGCAAAGTTGTGTGTTGTTGCTGTTTCTCTTTATCTTTTATACTGCATTTTGCTCTGAAAGAGTTTCTTGTTATGAAGTCTTGAAACAATTTCATTCTATTATTTTAGCAATTTTTTTTTTTCATTGTTTTTATATGTGACTTATTCATCAGAACACAAGAGTTATTTTACTTATCTTATCAGTGTTAAGTGCTCTTTTAACCCCTAAATCTCCTGTCTTTTGCTGTGCCAATGTAACTACATCAAACCTGCTAAGACAGAATCAAAGAAGTTCCGTTTTAGACAGTTTCAACCTGAAAGCATATTTGAATATTTAATAAATAATGGATAAATTTAATTTTCTAAAGAATTTCAGCAATCATTTATTAAAAAAAAAAAAAAAACTTTGTATGTGTGTTTGTTGATGATGGCTAGGAAAATCTACCACACGTAGAGGTCTGAAAATTTGGATGAGGAATTGACAAAGGCAGGTCCAACTGCACCCAAGGATCGGATTTTTCATTTTTTGATAATTAGCTGAGATATTAATTAAAAACCATTATAAACATCACAAAATGGGAAGTTTCTTTTGTTCTGCCGATTGTGCCACACCATCTCCGGACGGATCTGCGGTTCTTTACGCAGATTAAAGCAAAGCATTCGTTTTTTCTGCATTTTGAAATCATGATCGTCTGGTCCCCTTGTAGAGTTAGAAAAAAGAAACACGCGAATTTCACCTTAACATCTTGTTTCTACTGGTATCTTTCATTTTTTAAAAATATTAATATTTACTATTTCAAAAAATAATTTTGCTAAACCAATTTGTGTCAGTTTTCAAGTTTTGTGTTTTTCTGCAATTTGAAACTGTCACATCCACTTCCAAGACAAAAAAAAAAAAGAGAAAAATACTCACTTTTTCGGAGGGCCTTTCCCTTTCTAATGGTGTATTTAAACATAATAATAAATTTTACTATTTAAAAAATATTACATGTAGTCCAAGGTTTGATTCATGTTTTCCTATTCCTTTTCAAGTTTTCTGTTTTTTCTACATTTTAACCCTTTCCGGCGCAGAGTAAGTATGTTTTTAAAATGATGAAATTATGAACTGACACCAGAATTTAAAAAAGAATTCATTAGATAATAAAAACTTGCTTATATTCCCGTACTTTATAAAAGGAAAAAATTAATTAAATATTCTTGGTGCCGTTGTCAGATTTCGAATTAAAATTAGGTGTCCTTTTTTGTGGACACCGCCCGCTAAAGGATTAAAACTGCCACATCTACTTCCTGGGCAGAAACATAAAAAATAGCAAAAAATACACACTTTTACAGCATACGTTTCCCATTCTGATGGTATCTTTGAAAATTTATTATATACTATTATTATTAATGAAAATATTATTTACTATTTCAAAAAAATATTTTTTGGCTGTTCAAAAATTTGCATATTTGAAGCTTCTAGAAATTTATTTCTGTTAAAAAGATTTGTAGGTTCCAATTCTTTTTTTTTTTATTTCAATATATATTCAAAAAAAATTTTTGAAAAAAAAAAAAGAATTAATACCTATAAATTTCTAAACAGAAATCAATTTGTAGAAGCTTCAAGTATGCAAATTCAAAATTACAGCTCATTCTGCCAAGTAGTTTTTTAGTTACACCTAAAAAAAACTATGCATTGCAATCTGTTTTACAACAATTAGAAATGAATTTAACAATAGAAGTTCCAAACTTTAAACCTGCATAAATAAAAGTAAAATTTCATTAAATTTTACTTTTATTAAAATAGTTGTTTTAATTGAGAATTAAATGAGGAATAAAAAAAAGTTATGTAAAACCTTTATTCTTACTAATATTTCTTTTAAATATTACATTTAAAAGAAATATTTAACTAACTCTATAGCTTGTAACAAGATTTTATTATTATTATTGTCATCTTTATATCCTGTGTTATTAGTATTCACCAACATAAACTGTGGGATTTTATTTGTCTGATTATGCAGATTGATAGCAATGTTTTTGGTATAGAATTGGAAATGTATAAAGGGCGGAAAAGTGTGAAAAGTGGTTATGCCATCTAGCATAACAACAATCAATTTAGCTGTTGCATATTTTTGCAAAAAATTATTTATTTTTAAAATATATCTTATTTTAATGTGCATTTCAGCATTTCTGTGAAGATTTGGCATTTGAGAAAGAAGATGCAGCAAGAAGGGACACCAAAGTATTTAAAGTTTCATCAAGGCAGTGTTAGAGGTGTTGCATTCAGCCCTAGGGTAAGTATAATCCTTGAGATTGATTTTTAAATATTCTCTTAAAGCAAGGTTGGCAAACCTTTTCACATCTGCATGCCAAATGTTAAAAACAAAAAATTTACATATCCATAATATACCACCACCACCCTTTTAAGAGATAAAAAATAATAATTCAAAGTTACTTGAAATTTTGTTTTGGGGATTAAAATTATATGAGTAACATGCATATAGGAGTTACACTTTAAAATGAAATTAAGAAAATTAATGTGATTTCTGTAGTTAAATCTTGAATGTCAAATTGATGATGTACTTACTTTTATCAGAATGCAACCTAAATTGAGACCATCTGACAACCGATTTCTACTTGAGTTTTTCATGTTATTCATTTATGAGAATAATGATTTGCAGGCATAGGTAGAAGAAAAATTTGTCAAAATAGTAAATGTCAGTGCCTTTAAACACCTCTACGTGTCTGTAATTATACTCTGAGTTGCAATAATTTTATCATTGGTTTGTTTATAATGCCTGGTAATCTTTTTTTTTTCGATAGTCTTCAAATTTTCTTTTGATTTAATAAATTTTTGAGCCCATATTGAGCTAGATTGCAAATAAATAAGTTGTGCTTTAATTTCCAATCAATGGAAATCAGACAAGCTCAGGAAATGTAAATTTGTGTATTTTGTGTAATTTCAATGTATTTTGAGTTAAAACCTTAATCAATACCATGCCGAAAATATTCTATAGAGTACCACTCTTGGCACACGTGCCATAGATTCACCGTTTCTGTCCCCTAGAGTAATTTTAATGGACAGACTGCCTAGCAATGTTAACTAACTGTCCAGTTAAGATTTTATTGTGCTTCCATGGAAAGTCATGCTTATGTATAGCTTGTTAAGTTTTTATAATATGCTCACACATGAGCCACTACCATGATGTTACTGCTTAGTGATCGGCTGCAAAAGATTTCTGAGGAATGAACTTTTTAAAAAAATTTTTTGCTTGTTGCTTCTCTCAAGGCTCTATAAAATCTCTCAAGTCACTTTCATTAATTCAATCACATACTTCAAAATGGTAACATTTCAGAAAGATGCTGTGCCCTCCCTGCCCTTTGGTTAAGAAAATAGTACCCTTTTTGCTTCAGATTGAAAAAAATGGCACCCACTTGCCGCCCAGATCACCACTGCCAAAGTGTATACTGCTGTTATTCAATTGAAAAGTTATTATTAGGTGCTGCTAAAGGTTGCTGTTATTCAAGCTGAATGCAGCCTTTTTTATTAACAATTACAGTCTTTTTTATTAAAAAATTGCTTGCATAGTACAAAGCTGACTCGTTGATGCGTTTTGAAAAAAGTGCCTTGCTTTTAACTATTATTAGTGCTTTAAAAAATAAAATAGCCCTTTACGCTGCCTTTTTTTAAAAAACCTGGTTGAAACTCCAATGTTTATTTTACAAGTTTTGAACCAATCTCTTGCCAAGATCTGCTAAGAATTATATGATCAGATCAAACAGTAATTTTTAATTGTTATGAATAGAGATGTAAAATTCCCAGAAATTTTGAAGTGGCCAAAAAAGAAAAGTTTTTTTTCTAGAAAAATGAAAATTCTGCAGTTTTTTTACATTTGTAAGATGAACCCAGTTTAGTAATTTTCATCCTCCGGGATTTTTTGTATTTTTAACAATTTTTTGCATCTTTTTTTCCCGTGTTTTGCGCCGATTTTTGGACATTTGTAAAAAGAATTATGTTTCTATCTTCTACCCCAATAAAGTAAATTTTGTTCTCTGCTATTTTTAATTTTTTTTTAGATTTTTTTATGGGATTTTTTGTGTTTTGCGGCAATTTTTGGACAATTTATTTCTGAAACGGTAAAGAACTAGAGATCGAACGAAGCAGGTTTTTAAGACCTGAACCGAAAGTGTCAAAAAAAATTAAAAACTGATTACTACATACATAACTGCATATAATTAATAATTAATTAATAACAAATAATTAATAATTACTTAATAATAGCTAATTATGTTACTAATTTATTTATTAATTATACATGTATTGAACCACATTTCTAACAAACAAACGTACATATATATGTGTCTATAAATTTCAAACAAAAATGAAACATAAATAATACAAATTTTATATTTTATTATTTTATAACAACCAATAATTATAGGCATGTATCAATAATTAATTAACAATGTAGTTAAATAATATAAAACAAATTCAATAATGAATATTTAATTTTTAAATAAATCTATCTAAATAAATGTTCTTTTTCATATCTACATATCTTCATAAAATATACAGAGAAAACTGAAAAATGTGTGAATAATTATTTTTACAAGAAATAATTTGACAGCCATCTCCTTATTATGATAAACAATAGTGTGCAAACAAAAATGTAATTATATTAGTATAATTTAATTTAATTCTTGAAAAAATTATTAAATTGTATTACAGCTTCAAACATAAAATTATGGATACTTTTGAAATTTACACAGCTCAAAACAATTTATAAATTTGTTTTAATTTAAAACAGTCTCTCTTAAGATTTATGGTTTATATAGACCCCTCAAGAAAACATTCATGAATGTAGAACTTTTGTCTAAATTGATGCGGAATATTGCATTTACTTTGCTATGCATGTTATCTGAACAATATTTTGCATAAAAACAGCAGTATCCATAATTATTAATTAAGTGTTAATTTTATTAAAAATGAATTCAAGTAAAAATTATTTATTGAAATTAATTAATTAAATATAAGTTGTTATAAACATATAAAATTAATATAAAATAATGTAATTCAAAATAATGCATTTAATCAATATTATTAATACCTTTTGTGCACCCATATGTGCATTTTTTTACAAACAGGAGTGTCATTTGGGAAGGTTTGGGGAGGGGGGGCAGTTTCCCCCTGAAAGAATGTGATAAGAATGTGTGAGTCATTATAGGTTAGTTTAATTAAAGGGTACAAAAGCTAAAATAATTTGTTCAATTTGACTAAAAAAAGGAAAAGTAGCATTAAGACAACATTTTAAGCCTAGAAATTATTAATTAAAAACTTTATTTTCCATTGCAATATTCTCAAAGTGAGACATGTTTAACATTATTTTGTACTTTAGCTAATTTTAAATATATATATATATATATGTGTGTGTGTGTGTGTGTGTGTGTGTGTGTGTGTGTGTATTTGCAATTCATTGCCTCTGTTTAGAGATGCTCCTATATCTGGTTACTGATGTGCACCAATATCCTTTTTAATCCAATTGTATTCCGTACTTTATGATTAAATTTCACTGTTTTTATCTCTGTATTATGGGTGAGGTTTCTTTCCTTTTTAATATTGTGTTTAGCACTTTCCAACCTAGTTGAAAAGTGCTTATGACTTCGGTTTGTCTGGCCGTCTGCCGTCTGTCTGTGCTCTAACTCCCGTAAATATGCTCGGATTGCTCTGCAATTTTTATATGTTATTGTCGTTATCTATAGCATGTTCCCTATTTCAACGGAAGTGTGTAGCACTTATAGTTTTTTTACAGGGACACTCAAAAGAATTCCGTTACATTGCGGTCTATGGGGAAAAATCATTTGCGGTTTATTTAAATAATGTTTCACTATTTTAAACGCATTGTAATTTATATATATTACTAAGGTGCATTAGAAGAAGCTTAATATGGAACAGGGTATGCATAGCACTTATAGTTACTTTACAGGGACAGTAAAAATAATTCCGTTACATTACGTCTATGGAGAAAAATCGTCTGCGGTTTATTTAAATAATGTTTCCCTATTTTAAACGCATTGAAATTTATATAGATCACTAAGGTGCATTACAAGAGACTTACTACGGAATATTGTGTGTATAGCAGTCATCGTTCATTTACAGGGACACGCAAAAAAATTCTCTACTGTCTGTTAACAATAATTCCTGGAAGTGCGTTTTAAGTTATTGAACGCGATTTTAATTTTAACTTGCTTTTTGTCTATTACGTGGTGTGTATAAATTCTGAAGATCCTATACAGGGCAGCACAAAAGTTCGCGAACACATTTCTGTTTATTGACAAACTCCAGACGGAGAATTTTAAACTGTGCTACGCGTTTCCTAACTGAACTAAAATTATCATCCTATGTAGTATATATACAAATCTATAGATCCTATACAGGGCTGAATAAAAGTATTCGGATATTTTTCCGAATATTGTATATGTTGGAAATTCATGAAA
Organism: Maratus michaelseni; assembly: GCA_963931845.1. Classification (NCBI taxonomy): domain Eukaryota; kingdom Metazoa; phylum Arthropoda; class Arachnida; order Araneae; family Salticidae; genus Maratus; species Maratus michaelseni. Next base: position 335,202,434 of record OZ007586.1, on the reverse strand, counting down.
TTATGTTTTTAAATATGTTATGCGTTTTCTAAATTGTTTACTTAGATGTTAGCTTTTAGCTTATTAAACGGTATGATTTGTAAAATTATTTTGGAAGCGTTGGAAAGTGCTATATAATCTATGCTTGACTCATGATTTTTCGTTCTTGTTATTTTTTTAACTTTAAGATTTTTTCACAGGTTTTATTCTTTGTTTATGATGTGGTAGTCCCAAAATCATATTCTTTAGCAATGTTATGGCTAATATGATGATGAAACCACACATTTTATTTGTGGTATTTAGGCATTTGGGACTTGATAATTCTGTCTAAATTCCACAAATTTCATTCATTCAATTTTTAATTTAATTTCTTCTTTTAAATAAGTATATGGTATCTATATTCAGAGTGTTGGGGAACACTATCGTTGTCAATTAATTATTACATACTAATTCATAATTTCATAGTTTATGTTAGTGTTACGGTAATGTTTCATTAATGGTTATATATATACGGTGGAATCTGTCTAAGCCGGAAATCTGTCTAAGCCAGAAACATTTCAGAGTCCCACAATTTTAAACATAAAAATTTCCGAGAAATCTGCCTAAGACGGAAACAATCTGTGTAACGCGGAACCGGACATTCATTCTGGGGTCGCAGGTAGAAAATTTACCGTTTAAGACGAAAAAAAATTCCGCAGCGAAATATAAATGGAAAGAAACCTTATCTTTTCATAATGACATGTATTGTCCAGTTTCACTTCCAGAGGTCAGAAGAAGGCCTCACTGATTGCTGAAGTGGTTTGGGGATATTAGCATGATTCTGTTATTGTATATGACTGTGAATTGCTGAACAACGGGTCACGGGATTTCTGACAAGTTGATTCTTCGGTTTCTGTAATGTAAGAAGATCTGTTTAAAAAGAAAGGGCTGCCACATTGGCACCTTATGGGGGATTTCAGCACACTTTCAACATCTCCTGAAGTATTTTCGCCCCTGGTCAATTATTAACTTTCGTTTGTCGTATAATATACAAAAAGGGCTGATTTCTTCCTTGAATTTCAGACAAAAAAGATATTGCCACAACTTTCCGAAATATCTACTAGCTCTTTTCAATAGGTAAAGAAAATGCAGACTGTGAAAGTGTACACAACTTTAGTTTGTGTTTAACCCAGGAAGTGCTAGATGCAAGACAATATCGTTGTCGTATACACTCTTATATTATAAAGACGAGATTCGTTATATAATTTAAGTCATTATTCCTAAATGGATTAATAAATCAAATTCGTCGAATACTTTATCCTTAAAAGACAAAATTGAAATTATTAAACTCGAAGAACAAAATATCCCAATTAAAAGCTTATGTGAAGAAGCTCTTAAGAATTTAACGCTATTACAAAATTTTTACATAGAGCGAAACAATTATGAAATAATACCAATGTTAACTGAAATACAATGTGCTACCGAAAAAGAAGCGATTGAGAAAAAATAAAATAAACAACAATATTCGATTTTTTTTCTAAGTAACTTTCAGATAATAGAATTTTAAGGCATTTATTAAGGAAAAATATAACTGTTTTTTTTTCACCAAAATCTGTAGTTTTGATTTATATACCAGTGTGTTTGTGTACTATCAATTTGTAGTGTAAATTAATATTACTATAAATATATAAAAATATATACTGAGATTTCATGTTTATTTAATTAAAAAACTTCAAAGATACTTTAGAGTTTTTTTACTTTAAAAGATACTTTAGGGTTTACACTTTTTAGTATAGGTGAAAACTGGGAAATTTAGTTAGTAGCCAGTGGCCAGTAGACTCAGTTTCATTAGTGGCCACTTTTTAAAGTTAGTAGCCACTATTATGTTTCAAACTTTCTTGACATCTAGGTAAATTATAATCGTTGTATATAAACATATTTTTCTATAAGAGTTTTATACCTATTGTATGAGTGTATTTCGCATGATTAAACAGTATCTCTTGAAGAAAAATAATACAACTGGTGAGCATTGGCAGGAGTCGAAATATTGAAAATACTGAAATGTCCTTAAAACCCGCTTGTATCCGGTGGGTAAAAAAGAATAAATTACTTGAAATGCATGCTGATGAATATATTTTGCAGAATAAAACTGCATTTCTTTAAAAAATAATCCAACTAAAGAGTAATCATAACATGCACGTAAGAGCACATGAGTAAAAGCTGAAATATTGAAAATACAGCTAAGTCGTTGAAATCTGTTTGCATCTGGTAGGAAAAAGAATTAGCCAGTTCTTTAATTAGATGTAATCAATGTAGAGATGCATATTTCCATGAAAAATGGTGTATTTCACTTGGCGATCGATAACAGATTTTTTAATCGCCACTTGGAGGGTGGCGATCGATGGCTGATTTTTTAATCGCCACTTTTTAAACTTTAATCGCCACATGGCGAGTGGCGACCGCTAATTTTCACCTATACTTTTTAGCCAAAGAAATGTTTAATACTCTGTGAACGGGATGGGATGTCTATAAAGTTTTTCTGTCTAAGCCGGAAATCTGTCTAAGGCAGAATTTTATTTCAGTCCCAAGTGATTCCGCCTTAGACAGATTTCACTGTATATATATATATATATATATATATATATATATATATGATTCATAAATATCGAAACAATAGGCTATCTCCTTAAATATTGCCCCTAGCCACATACTTCCAATTGCAAAGTTTCATAAAAGAAGGTGCAAAATTTGATGAGATAAGTTGCAACTCCATGGGGGGGTCTATTTGAGAAAATACAGAAATAAAATTTTTATACGGTCCCCGTAGGATAAAATTTATAATTATGAAAATTTTCCTTATCCATTCCTGAATTAAACAAAAAAAAATTCCATCTTGATATCTGCAAAATTCACAGAGATATTAAAATTCAAAATTCATGACTTACACCACTTAAGCATACCTCTGAGCGACACGATATCAGTTCATTTGAAATTCAAGTTAGAGATCGACCATAAATTTACACATTATTAAAAGTCGATCTAAGACAATGCCTTAACTTTTAGATATAAAATATGGATTTTTGCATTAAACTTGCTTTAGAAATATGCTAGAGGTTTCATGAGCCCGAGCTTGGCACCAGGCCCATAACCGGCATGACCCGCTGGCCGGGCTGTGCCGTGCCGGCCCATATCTTCATTATTCTTAGCACGTGTCGGGCAGGCAATAAGTTCTGTAAAAATAGTAATAGAGATAATGAAACTTTTTTTTTAACGGGACCATTAGAAATATATTTTAATAAATTACACAGCAATATTTTCAAAAATTTCTAATTTTTGTTATACAGCTTCAAAAGCTATGATGTTTTTAAACCTATTTTTCATTTATTCCAAACAACATTGACTTTTAAAAATAAATCTTTATTCGAATGTAATAGTCTAAGAGTATACATAGTCATTAACGTTGCAATTGCATATTTTTTTAATAGATGCCAAGCTCCCACTAATCTTCTGTTATAAGTGTGTTTATTTGACCCAGGTTTAATACGTTCGAACCAGAAACTATTTTAAGAAATTCAATTGAATAAATTCGACTTAAAAACCTTTAAATTAAATAAGTCAAAGATTCGTTAAATAAATTTTCTGGTTTTGAAATGGTTAACTGGTTTAAATTAAGCTACATATTACGGAGGATTAATGGGAGGTTTGGCAGGTATGTTTTTGTCATGCGAACACATAATTATCTAAAATATACTGCAAAATTTTCTTATAAATATGTATGTAGTATTCTTTAAAATAATCTTAATTGTATCTTAAGAAAAATGAGAATTTTTTTGTACTAATTTCTTTCTGTGCAGAAATCTAAAATATGCCCAGATACCTGTATAGATAATGAAATAAATAAAATTAAGTGCATCGTCCATGAACAGAGTTTTAACAGTGATTAGAGGTAACTTTTACACCTCGTGTAATTGCACTTGTAAGGGAAAAAATATGAAGTTCTCAGGTATAAAACTATGAAAAAACTCGAAATCGACATGTTAGAAAAGTCTTGTTGAAATCAACTGACACATTTAAACAGTAAAGAAAGAAGGTGAGAATAGCAAAAAATTAACTAAATCAGAAATTGAAGCTACAGGAAGGAGTTACTTATTCACCTGGAAGCTTTTAAAAAGCATTTTAACGTTCTATTAGGAGCCAATTTTTATTTAAACCTTTAAATGCATTTTTCTGCATCATAGGTTTTTTTCAGCGTTTCTCATCTTTAAATTGATATAAATCAATAACCGTTAAAGATAAATGGTTCAAACTTGTAACATATCATTTTCTAATACAGTAGAAAGTCACTAATCTGCACAATTTGGTTCCAAGTGTTTTGCAGATTTGAGGCTTTTTGCGGACTACAGGTCATGTCTATTTAACCTTTGTTTACATTTTTTAATTTATACTTTGGACAAATTTAGATTGTTAATGCTTAAAAATAAACAAATTACACACTTAAACATATGAATTAAGTAAGAATTAATTAAAAAATATTTTAAAGAACATATGTTTTAAATCTATCATCAATAGTTGCTGGTATTAAAATATTAGGTTTGTTAATTTGTATATTGTAAATAGCAGTCTACAAATGGCCATAATTGTCTGCTGAACCGTAAAAATTTGTTTTTAGAAGTTTTTATATTCTTAGCAAATTATTGTAAAAAGTATTTGTGTATGACAAATACATTTTTAAAAATAATTTTTTTTTTTTTTTTACCATATGAATGATTTATGAAAAAAAATTTTTTAGATGTACTATCATTTTAAACTATTAAAAAAATTATTTAAATGACATATGTAATATATCTCAGAAGTAGAATTAAAGTTGGAGGAAAAATTGAAAAAAAAAATTATTTTTAAGAATTAAATTTCTTTATTTACATTCACATATGCAGTGCGGATTACAGGCATTTGCGAATTACAGGTTTGCAGATTATAGGTACTTTACTGTATTTTACTTAAATTTTAATTTGTCAAATTTGAAAAAAAAATATTCACTTTTGGAAATATATTTGTTTAAAATAAGTTACGTCTTTTTTTTTATTGCTATTTTAAATATTTTTAATTTTTTTTAATTAATATTTTTTAAATGCTGAATCAAAATTAAAACTTATATATTTGTGTTTCATTAAAAGAAAAGAATGCAATTCGACAAATAATATTTCAAGTTATAACAATTTTAAATTACTCTGAATTTTTTGAAAAAAGAAATATATTTTTTTTTATTTTGTAAGAAGTCTTATGATGTGATTCTGTTTACAAATTATATGGTTAACCATCACAAAAAATTCAAAATTCTAACTCAATAAATAAATAAACAATAAATAAATGTTTCCTGGACACCTGACAGTAACATTGTTTCTTGAATTACACGTATTTCAATTTGTGTCTGATCCCTTGAAATCTCACGAATTATTAAACAGGACATATCTCTCTGAGTTTTGTAGATATCAAGATGGAATTTTTTTTTTAAATTCAGGAATGGATAAGAAAAAAAATCCTAATTGGAAATTTTGTTCTATGGGGGCCGTATAAAAATTTAATTTTTGTATTTTCTCAAATATAACCCCCATGGAGTTGCAACTTATCTCATCAAATTTTGCACCTTTTTTTATAAAACTTTGCAATTGGAAGTATGTGCCTAGGGGCAATATTTAAGGAGATAGCCTATTGTTTCAATGTTTATGAATCACACTGTATAAGGGTAAAAATGTAACAGTTGTCCATTTTCTTTTAGGATGTGCACAGTAAGATCAAAATAAATCTTTGCTCACTCACTCCCCCCCCCCACCAAAAAAAAAAAAAAAAAGCTTAGCCACGATATCATCAGTGTTTGAAATTAGCAGTCGTTAGTGGTCAAATGCAACTAAATTATCGCATTCGACAACTGCAAAATTATTCTCGGTCATCAAATATGGCGCCTAGCTTTTTTTTAAACATTAACTATTATTTTAACGGTTAACATGTACAAAAAAATTAGTGCCCCTTTTGATTTCAAGATTGATAACAAAAGATATATGCAAGATTGATACAAGATATAGATAACAAGATTCAAATGCAGATGCTTTTTTTTTTTTTTTTTTTTTTTAACTAAATTTATATGTAATTATCAACATTGGATAAAATTTTGTTTCTGATTTGATGGAAGTTATCAAGTTTTAATTTTGTTTTACATGATTAAGTACATTTTTCTATTAATTTTTAAATAATTTGTAATTAAAAATGCTTCATATCAGTTTTACAGTTGCATCAATTATTATAATTTTGGAGATTAAGAACTTCAATAATTTTAAATAAAAATAAGATATTCGTGTTTTTCTAAAAAGAAGCATACAGTATTACAGTTCAGTACTAAATTTAATTACTTCTGATTTGATGGAAGTTATCAAGTTTTAATTTTGTTTTACATGATTAAGTACATTTTTCTATTAATTTTTAAATAATTTGTAATTAAAAATGCTTTATATCAGTTTTACAGTTGCATCAATTATTATAATTTTGGAGATTAAGAACTTCAATAATTTTAAATAAAAATAAGATATTCGTGTTTTTCTAAAAAGAAGCATACAGTATTACAGTTCAGTTAAAAATGAATTTTAGAAATTGCAACTAAAAATTTTAATTTGACGCATAAGATATTTACAGTAGGAGTCATTTGACTCTTGCCTTTTATTTCCTAATTTTTATCACTGGATATCATGTGCCAGACCCCTAAGAAAGTATGATCCTTAAAGTGATAACATTATATATGTAAGTCCCTTTTTAAACATGCAATATTACTATACAACAAATAACCCCTGTAGTAAGCATGCGACGTTGAAAATAAACTAAATAGAACTGTTGACAGTCTGAAGAAGCAATGTAGCAAAACATTTTTTTGCTGTTTATTCACATTCATAGAGATATGAAAAGAACATAAAATGCTCAAAAGTTTATTTGGAGAATTTATAAGCAGAGAAAATTTATTACGAAAACTAGAGGGTTTTTTTCCCTTTGGTTTACTGTCGTTACTTTGTCTTTTCGTCTAAGAAATTCATTTTCAGTCAATGCCATTTGGTCTGGCACCATCTGCTGAGAAAAATAATAAATGCAATGCATGTCAAACTATAACTTTTGGTGAACAGCTACCACTCTTATCTTCATATCTCTGTGTAGGTGAATAAATGGCATATTTTCTATGTTGTTTCTACAGATTGACAACAGTTCCACTTCGTTTATTTGTCCGCGTTGTAGATTAAGCGCTAGGAAACAGAAATATTGCCGTAGCATAAAGCAGATTAGATTAAAGTATAATATGTATATATGGGAAATAAATATACCACATTCCAGTGAAGTAATAAATCCTAAATAAAAAATACTACAACACTAAGAAAAAAACACAGTGTTGAAAATTTTATGATAAATGGTGCTTTTTTTTCTGGAAAGATTCCACAGTTGGTTGATCGAAAATACTATTCCGGTTAACTGGTTTCTGGATAAACGGTTCCATACTGTATATATATATATATATATTCACTTTACAAGACTATATTACAAAACAAATAAATAAATGAAATAAACCCAGCTTTTAAAAGTTTAGCCTTTCAGTCCGAGAATTTTGACAGTAGCTTTTCTTGCTTAATTTTTACACCATTTTTTGTTATATCATGTGTCTGTTGAAATTCAGTTGTATTTGTTTAAGTACCTGTAGGGCTAATTTAAAAAAATCTTATAAGTTTCAGTTAATATCACTGCAGTTTGAAAGCAAGTATTATACATCCCATCTACATTGTATTGTTTTTTGTATAAATGATGCCAGTTTAAAGAAAAAAATTATTCTAGTTCTGGCATTATTATAAATATTATCAGTATTCAAATCTTCTATTGATTAAAAAAGATTGTTTACAATATTATATATATATTTTTTCTTCTTACAATTATAATTTTCATTTCCTGTAAATGAAAATATAAATACAGTAGAGTCCCTCAAATCCACAACCCTAAAATCTGCAAATTCCTAAAATCCGCACATCATTTCAGATGTAAATAATGAAATTTACAGTTAAGATGTAGGTGAAAATTTAAAGTTTTTTTTTTTTTTTATTGTTATATCATTCTGTACACATTTTAATATAGAATTCTGGTTAATATGATTGAACTCATGTTTTTCTCATGAAGGAAGCATAAATTTATTTCTGAAAAATTTCAAGATAGCGCTGATATCAGTGGCAATCACTTTCTTTTTACCAAATACATTTATGTATTAATCAAGCTTTTTGGTTATTAAGTGTGGCTAAACATGAAATAAAACTTTGTTAGTTTAAGATTTTGATGTGAATCAGTGTATATTTATAAGGAGAGTTTCACTGAATAATTCAAGAAAAAAAAAAAGTATCTCATCATTATGCATATTTAGTTGTGCATTATTAATTATTTACTTGACCTTTATTTTTTATATTTAAAAAAAATTAAATTTTCTCAATTTTTATTATTTTACTTTATTGTAAGCATTCATTATAATTTCAAGTGCATTATTAAATTCAAATTACTGTTTACAAATGTAAACCAGTGATCAGAAATCCACAAAATTCTAAAATCTGCACAACTTCTGGTTTTAAGCTCTGCGGATTTAAGGAGTAGTCTACTGTATATATATTATTTAGTTTTGGTATAGCTTTCCAGTCTAAGCCCAAACCATAACTATGTTTTAGTTTTGGTTTAAGTTCAGTCTCTAAGGCTAAACCAAAACTTAAGACATACTTTTACACACATTTTGTTCAGACATAGTATTAGTTTAGTGATTGAAACTATCCTTGTTTTGTGAAATAAAAATAATAATTTCTTTTCAAATAAGGCATACCTTACTTAGAAGAAATAATTTTCAGTGTTGTTGAAATATGACAAGATTATTATCTGATTAAAATTTGTATTAAAGGTAAGTGCACTGTGATATATCTATATTTAATCTATCTCTCTTTATATATAGCTTTAAAAATTTAAATATTTTTTTTATAATTTTCCAGCTAAAAATTAAAATTATTAATTTCTTGTTCAATTGGAATATAATGTTAATGAATGCTATAAATGCTAATCTGATCTCTGAACTGTCAGACTTTATAAAATTGTTTTTAACTTATTTACCAATATTCTTTTTCATAAGTATAGTATCACTAATAACTATATAAACATATTAAACTATGGAATATTGAGAAGTTTTCTAGACTACTATATAGATATTGTATAACCACTTCTTTTCTTACAATATAGAATTTTTTTAATCTACCAAACAATGCTAAACATGCATATGTTTGACATTAATCTCTAAATCATATATACAGGGTGGTTATAAAATAAGTATCTCTATTTGGAGCTGTCTGTAGCTCGAAAGAATGATCCGACTCAAACCAAAATCGGTATACTTACTATTCGATAAGGGGGAAGCAGAATGGATTAATAATAAAAAAATATTTTCAAATATCACCGACAGATGGCGCTACTGAGTTTGAAATGTAATGTGTTATACAAGAACAACTAATTAAGGAGCAGACCGAATGGCACACCTAATTTATTGGAAAATGTCGCAGTGAACGTGGTTACTCTTTTTCATGGCGGTGCAGCGATCATGTTCAGGTTTCACATGGTCATTGTGCTAGAGGACACAATCCAGGCTGTGCACAACGTACTCAACTGTGGAATGTAATGCATCAGGAATGAGGTTTCTTACATGTTATGATATGCAGTAAAGTCATTGAGGTTTGCGACACCTCCACGGTACACAATATTACACAATACATTTCACACTGAAAAGCGCCATCTGTCGGCAATTATTGCAATTAATTTTTTTATTGTTTCATTCTTCTTCCCCCTTCTCGAATAGTAAGTGTACCGATTTTGATTTCATTCCTGTTATTCCTTCAAGCTACAGACAGCTCCAAATAGGGATACTTATTTTATAACCACCCGGTATATATACACACATGTGTTTTCATTTATATATATATATATATATATATATATATATATACAGTATACTCTCGATATCTCGAAGTCGAAGGGACGCTAAAACAAATTCGAGATAGCGAGTTTTCGAGATAACAAGGTCATAGCTAAAACATTAAAAAACACGTAAAAACACAAGATACAGAATAATATTATAAAAATTAGAGTAATGATAGATGAGAATAAGTAAAAATATGTAATGATAGTCGACAATATGTCTAATCACCTGATGATAATTTTAATTTACTAGTAGAAAATAATTACATTAAATTGAAAATGATTAGAAAATACATAAATGAACTTACATCGCTAATTTTTTTTTTAAAAGTCCAGTATCGTGGCTTGGCGACATCTCTTTTGAAATTGGTTTTCAACCAATTTTTCTATTCGAAAAATAGCGGCGAAGTCATCATTTTCCATGCCTTCCGAGCATTCCATGAAGTGTCGTAGTATGTGGGCAGCATCTTTAGCTTGGGACGCAGTAACGATAGGTGATGATTCTGGAACATTCATTTCTTCCTCATCATCAGACGCTGGAGAAGAAATCGATTGAGAAATGATTTCATCATCGGTCCACAGCCCACAGACTTCGACGTTAGCATCTAATTCAGTGAAATCTTCGAAAGTTATGTTTTCGGAAAGATTGAGTGATTTTGAAAATTTCCCCCATTCTTCGCACTGCATTTCATTTTCGGGTTCAGCGCTGCTTTCTTGTTCCTCGTCCCATTCAATTTCATTTTCTGCTTCTTTCACAAAGCCAGCTTTTCTAAAACAGTTTATGATAGTCTTTTGAGTGACGTCCCTCCAAGCACGGTCAGCCATCCTCATGCAATCAAGAATGTTTAATGGCGTAATTTCCTCTTTCCTATCGATGGCATCTACGATCTTCTTCACTACCTCCTTCCTGTATCCAACTTTGAAACTTCTGATTATCCCTTGATCGAGAGGTTGCAGCTTTGAAGTGGTGTTTGGTGGGAGGAAAACTACTTTCACCGCTTTCAATTCTGGGATAATGCCGTGAGCTTTGCAGTTGTCGATGAAAAGTAAGATTTTCTTCTTCTTTTTGCACATATTCTTATTTATTTGCTTCAGCCAGTCTGAAAAATATTCGCTTGTCATCCAAGCCTTTTTATTTGCTTTGTAATGAAGAGGAAAGGACTTCATTCCTTTAAAGCATCTTGGGTTTCTGGATTTTCCAATCATCAAGGGGGTTAACTTCTCGGTCCCACTCATGTTGGCAGCTAACAGTAATGTTACTCACTCTTTACTCTGCTTTCCTCCGTGACGCGCTTCTCCTTTGAAAACTGCAGTTTTGTCCGGTAGTGCTTTAAAGAAAAGCCCTGTCTCATCAGCATTGTAAATGTTGTCCGGAGAATAATCTTTCAAAAGAGCATGAAGTTTTTTAATCCATTCCGAACAAAGTTCATCGCTCACTGATTGGCTCTCGCCGCACAATTTTCGAAAAACAATGTTGTGGCGTTTTTTAAAGTTCTCCAACCATCCATTACTGCATTTAAAATCCTTGTGTCCCAGTTTTTCTGAAAAATGTTCGGCCTTTTCTTTCAACGCATTATCTCCAAGAGGGACATTACGATCTCTGCACTGTTTAAACCAATTTATTAGGCATTCTTCTAAATTGGGATATGCAGCCTTCCTAATCTTCTTTGCGGCTCCTTTTTCCTGCTCGTAAAGTTTCTCAATCTTTTTTCTGTCTTTCAAAATCGTCAATAAAGTCGATGCTGGAATTTTGAAATCCTTTGCGATTTGTCCCTTTTTCCCACCTTTATCTACAGCCTCTAAAATTTCTACCTTTTTTTCAATTGTTAACACGTTCAACTTTCGCTTAATGCTCACTGCTTTATTTTCTTTCAAACTTTCCATTTTTGAGGTTAGAACTGGCGATTCACGAACACGTTTTATCAATTCACTAACGTCTTTCGCGAATACCTTAACCATATGCAGTAAATTCTGACCAATTTAGAACAACACACTTGACCTAAGCAACAAACATGAGTGACAAATGATTGGATAGTTGAATTATCATTGGCAAGATATGTGATTTGGCGAGACAATCTACCGCATGCATCTTCACCCGCCCCCTCATTCATTCCCTCCCAAAAATGCCACCCATGTGACAAGGAACGACTAGTTTTTCTCCCTTTGTTTGCCTTTCAAGTGACCAGATAGACTTATCGAAATCGTTCCTGATCCCTCAGAGAGATAATGAAGGGTGTGAGAGATTCTTAGAAACATACTTTTATTTTCTTGGATACAAATGAACGGCGATTTTTCAGGAAAAATTCATATCTTTACTTCGAAAAATATTCGACATAACAAGGTTTTGAGTGAAAACTTTTCGAGATAAGAATTAAAATTAACATTAGATGAATATGTAATATCAAGGGGAAAAATAATTTTTCGACATATCAAGGTTTTCGAGATATCGAGAGTATACTGTATATATAATAAATGTATATATATATATATATATATAATAAATGTAAGGAAGTTATAATGAGAAATAATACTTACATTCTGAATAAAGGTTTGAATATGTATAAGTACAGTTTTTTATCTATGATCATTCATAATGTCATTTTTAACATAATAATTATTTGCACTACTCATTTACACAGACATTATTTTATTTTCAAACACATTAAAGAGCAGTGTACATGTCTAAAAGCCTTATAAATACCTTTAAAATCACACAAAACTAATCAATCTGTTAAAAATTGTAAAAATATTTTCACCTGTTTTTCTCAGGCATCCTCAGTTACTGATGTTATGTTTTCTGCTTCGTCAGTCAATCTGCTGAAAACATTTATTTTGTTTTTTTCTAGTAACATATGGCACCATCTGTTATCGATTTTTCTCAATCCTCTACCCATCCATAGATACAGAAGAAATGGCTAATATTATAAATAAGAAAATAGACATAGAATATACAGACTATAATATCAGAAATACATTAGAAAGTGCAATGAATTTGGTACTAAGGGAAAATTATTTATATTTAATAACCAGATATATAAACAAATAAAAGGTGTACCGATGGGATCTCCAATATCAAACACGGCAGCTGAATGGAAAATGCAAACACTTAAGAAGACTATTATAAATGATTTAAAAGATCTATTCAAAATATGGGTAAGATACGTAGACGATATATTTGTAATAACTAAGAAAAGTACAGACCTCCCCCCCTCCCCTTACTAGTAAAACTTAATTCATACAATCAGAAGATACAATTTACCATAGAAACAGAAAAAGGTAATGTACTAGCACATTTCTGGACGTACAACTAATTCGATCAGAAAATAAACTACTAACAACAGTATTCAGGAAACCAAATGCAAATGTTCACATAATCTCAAAATACTCAAGAACCCCCTTCCCATACAAGCTGGCTGCAATAAGTACATATATTCATAGGGCCCTTAAAGTATGTTCAACAGAAGATATCTTACACACTGAAATAAACAAAATTAAAGCAATAGCTAAGGATGCAGGATACGCCAAAACAAAACAGAAGTTAATCAAAAAAGCGATGTCAAGATATCATAAGATACAACCAGCTCAAAAGGAAATAAAATTTACAAATTCAATTCCATTTATAAAAGGCATTTCCCTATTAAAAAGAAAATTCAAAAAACTTTGAATAAGTACTCCATCACCCCAGATCCATCGATTTTCAAATTAATCAGATCAGATGCAGAAAAAATTATTATCAACAGACATCAGATATATACAAGATTAATTTCAATTATAATGAAGTAAAAGCTATTTCATATATAGGTATGGCAAAAAGGAAAATTGAAGACAATGAAAGAACTCAGAAGGGATATAAACTTAAATAAATCAGCCACTGCAACAGCCAGATTAAACAACAAATCTCCAATTGCAATAGACTTCAATAATGTTGAAAAATTAAGCAATTATTATAATTTAAACTATGCATTACAGAGGGAAGCTATAGAAATATTTACATCAAACTCAGAAAGATGCAATCATATGATCCAAGCAAAAATCAATAGCAGGTGGCGCCATATGTTACTAGAAAAAAGCAAAATAAAGGTTTTCAACGGATTGACTGATGAAGCAGAAAACATAATACGGTCCAAAATCCGGAATCCTCCAGACTTCAGCGATTCCGGCTTTCGGATTTTTCCTAATTTCGGATCATTCGCAGTTTGTTTCTCCAAAAACAAAAAAGAACAAAAAAAAAAAAAAAACTAAGATAACTCAACCCCCACTCTCTTCCCCGTTATTATTTATGAGGAATGCATTTGAATACTAAGAAAAGATTGTATTGAAGCAAATATTTTAAAAAAAGGAATATATTTTTTTAAATCTCCCAAGAATTATTTATGTCAGTAACATATTTGCAATGCACTAAAATTCCAAATTTATGTACATATCTACAGACCTAGGAGTGGTAAGCCACTCTTGAAAAAGAAAAAGTCCTTCCGTCCTGTACCAGGAGGAAAAGGTAGTTTTCATAGTCCATGTTTTTAAAAATTCAACTCATTTTACTCAAACATCCAAAGTTAAAATGCTTGGAACCCGATTATAGAACATTCAATCTTGATTTTCGTTAATACTGAATTTTAATGCGAATTTCAGCATAACAAAAATCAAATTGTTTCAAAATGTCAGCCACCCTAGAATTTCAAACTGCCATATCTCAGCCATTTTTTAAGATAAAGCCAAAACAAAAATTGTTCCAGAATCCTTGTATCACGATCTAACACTTAACGGAAACAACTTTTTCAATTTATAATTTTTTATACATCTTTTGAATTAAAAAAAAATAATAATTTAACTTGCCGCCATTTTGAAACAAGATGGTGCATGAAGCTGGCCAATGAACTCGGTCGAGACCTTGGTATGTTCTGTACACATGATCAGTTACATTTATATTGATTCATAAATACGAGAATTACAGCATAATAAATACCAAATTGTTTCAAAATATCAGCCACCCTAAAATTTCAAACTGCCATATCTCAGCCATTTTTTAAGATTTAGCCAAAACAAAAATTGTTCTAGAATCCGTGTATCACTATATAACACATAACAGAAACAAGTTTTGCAATTTATACTTTTTTGTACATCTTTTTGAATTCTTAAAAAATTAAAAAATTTTAACTGGCTGTCATTTTGAAACAAGATGAAGCTGGCCAACGAACTCAGTTGAGACCTTGGTATGTCCTACACACATACTCAGTCACATCCAAATCGATTCATAAATAAGAGAGTTACAGCATGACATATGTCAGATATATATATATATATATATATATATATATATATATCATTTGAACAGAGGGTCGTTTGGAGGTCTAGGGGTCATGATCAGTGAAAATATACCAAAATTTTTTGGAATTGTTTTCCTCCGAACGGCTGCAATAGGTAGCTTTTTGTAATGAAAGCTACCTAAAAGAAAAATCGGGAAAAGAAAAAAATCAGAAAACAAAACAGACTAAAATGTAACAGGCCTGTATTTACTTTATTTTCTCTATTTATTACAGATTGGGGCCAAGCCAGCATTTTTAAAGAAGGAGCACAATATTTTTATTCGACCTGGGAACTCAATACCTATTCTATGCCCCTGTTAGTGGGTCAGGTTGAATGTGGATAACATAACTCCATCAAGAACCTAGTAAAGAAAATTGGCTGTTATAAATTAAGAATGTTTAATCTGTAAAATAAAGATTATTCGTGAAACATTAAGTACAGCGGCACAGTGCCGTGCCAACTTCCGTTAAAACAATGCCGTCGTTCGAGTGCACCACACTCTCATCTTTCTAACACTTTCTAACCTAGTTAAAAAGTGTTTATGACTTCGGTTTGTCTGCCGTATCGTATGGCCGTCTGCTGTCTGTCCGTGCTCTAACTCCTGTAAATATGCTCGGATTGCCCTGCAATTTTTATATGTTATTGTCGTCATCTATAGCATGTTCCCTATTTCAACTGAAGTGTGTAGCACTTATAGTATTTTTACAGGGACACTCAAAAGAATTCCGTTACATGACGGTCTATGGGAAAAAATCATTTGCGGTTTATTTTAATGATGTTACACAATTTCAAACACATTGTAATTGATATATATCACTAAGGTGCATTACATGAAGCTTAATATGGAATAGGGTGTGCATAGCACTTATAGTTACTTTACAGGGACAGTCAAAAGAATTTCGTTACATTACGTCTATGGAGAAGATCGTCTGCGGTTTATTTAAATAATGTTTCACTATTTTAAACGCATTGAAATTTATATATATCACTATGGTACATTACAAGAGGCTTATTACTGAATATTATGTGTATAGCAGTCATTGTTCATTTACAGGGACACACAAAAGAATTCTCTACTGTTTGTTAACAATAATTCCTGGAAGTGCGTTTTAAGTTGCTGAACGCGATTTTAAATTTAACTCACTTTTTGACTATTACTTGGTGTGTATAAATTCTGTAGATCATATACAGGGCAGCACAAAAG
This sequence comes from Maratus michaelseni, assembly GCA_963931845.1. Taxonomy (NCBI): domain Eukaryota; kingdom Metazoa; phylum Arthropoda; class Arachnida; order Araneae; family Salticidae; genus Maratus; species Maratus michaelseni. The sequence continues at coordinate 335,185,954 of OZ007586.1, read as the reverse complement.
TTCGCGAACACATTTCCGTTTATTGACAGAAACTCCAGAAGGAGAATTTTAAACTTGCTACGCGTTTCCTAACTAAACTAAAATTTAGCATCCTATGTAGTATATATACAAAGCTATAGATCCTATACAGGGCTGAATAAAAGTATTCGGATATTTTTCTGAATATTGTATATGTTGGAAATTCCTGAAATTACGTTTTTAAATATGTTATGCATTTTCCAAATTGTTTACTTAGATGTTATCTTTCAGCTTATTAAACGGTAACAATTTGTAAAATTATTTTGGAAGCGTTGGAAAGTGTTACATAATCTATGCTTGACGCATGATTTTTCGTTGTTGTTTTTCTTTGAAATAAGAAAATATGCTTTATCAATATTATTACTTTCCAAATAACAGATATCATAACTTTCCAAATGCATTATATCTTGAGTTATAGTAAATCGTTCTTGTTCCATGACTAACTTTCCATGGCTGTCATGTACTGAAAGGCCATTTGCCTTTAATGATTAATGAAACACGTTACTCAATTTCTTAGTTTTTTTTTAAGGAACTTGTGCTGATTTTGTTCATTTAAGATAAAAATTAGTTCAGGAATGTGTCAGAAAGTAGTGTGGGTTTGAGAACAGTCTTGAAAAAATATACCAGAAATTTTCAAAAATCGATTAGAGATTGAATAGAATTGATTACAGATATAATTGTAAGTTATTTTTCCATAATTGTATTAAAATATGGATTATTCTGGTTCAGTTTGAATATTTCGGGTTCGGATTGACTTAAAGCAGAAATTTTGGATTGGGCCCCGTGTCTGACAAATTGCAGAAAACCATCAGAAGATGTTTTTCCTTTTGTCAGCTGAAAAAATTAAAATCCAATGAAGCAAAAGAAACATATGCTGACTTGCGCTACAAAAGCATTTTTGATTTCTACTTTCAAAGAAATGAAAAAATGTATAAATTCTAAACTGAACATGGTGCTTTCTACAGAACATTGGCATGTCAGCAATAAAAATTATCTATCATGCATGGAAATCTGTATTCACTAATTTTTCGTTGAATAAATTGCAAATTTCAGAGATTGGTGGGGGGGGGGAGGTGGGGGGCAATGAGTAAGGAATGATCGAAATAAAAGAGAGAAGAGATCAAATTAAAAAATATATAGAGACAAATGTAACAGATAGTGAGAAAAATGACTCACTCCAAGGCATATATCTTTTTTAAAAAGAAGAAAAAAAATGCCAGTTTGCAAAATGTCTGGATTTTGGAGAATTCCAAATTCCAGACGTCCGGATATGAGACTTTGTGCTGTGTCAGTAACTGAAGGATGCCTGAGAACAACGGGTGAAAATATTTTTACAATTTTTAACAAGGTGATTAGTTTTGTATAATTTTAAAGGTGTTTTTAAGGCTTTTAGATACCATCGCTACTATGTCAAACTATCGAATGTGAAAAATTGCATTTTTCATATTCTGTGCCATTTTTCTATATTATGCATGACACGTACGTTGCAAAATCGTCACGATTCTAGCTAGCTTAGAAACTCAGATAATGGCTGTTTCAAAGTATCGAATATACACATTTTTTGAAAAGTTACTGTGTCAAAGTGACGATTATGGCATATTCGATACTTTGCCGTAAATGTTTGTATAATTTTACTTTTTTAATCATTTGTACCATGTCAAACTATCGAATATGGAAATAGTCACTTTTCAGGAAGACAAAAAAATTTTTTAATTATGAATTCAAAATTAGTGCAATTGGCATATATTTTTGACATTTACTATAGTATGTTTTCTATTGAAAATGGAATGTATACATTTAAAATTCATTTACAGGGACACTCAAAAGAATTCTGTTACATTACTCTCAACTGGGAAAAAAACATTTGTGGTGTATTTTAATTATGTTACACTAATGACATTGATATGCATATATAAAGTGCATTAAAACATTTTTTATGTAGAATATGGTGTGCAAATAATTTATCATTTATTTACAGAACCACACAAAAGAATTCAGTTACATAATGGTCTACGGGAAAATGTTTGAAGCATAACTTAATTATGTTACACTTTTTCAAAAATGAAATCGATATATGTGATTCAGGTGCACTACAAGATGCTGAATGCAGAATATAACGTACATGCTTGTTATCATTAATTTACAAGGGCACACGAAATAAATCTGTTACAATATTGTCTATTAGCGATAATTGCTAGAAGTGCAGTTTTAATTATATGTGTTATTAAGTTTAACTCTTCGCATACTACATGCTCTGTAAAAATTCCACACATCATACTATACAGGGCTACTCAAAAGAATTTGAAAACATTGCTTTGTATGTGTCATGAATTGCTTAAAAAAGATTTTTAATTGAGTTTTGGAATTTAGCGCTGAATTTTATTTAGTGTATTAAGAGATGTTTTTAGAATATAAATAGATTCATAATATACAGGGATACACAAAGAACTGGATGAATTGTGGGCTATGGATGTTAATTTCTAGAAGTACGTTTTTAATAGTGTAATGAGTTTTTTTGCTTGAATTAAATTTTACCATATTATGTGATGTGTAAAAAAAATCTGTAGATAATATACAGTACAAAAGAATTTGAGTACATTTGAGTTTATTGACGGAAATTTCTGAAGGTGAAATTGTTAATTGTGTTATGAGTTTTAAAACTAAACTAAATGTTCACACACTAGAAGATATACAAATCTATAGATCATATACAGGGCTTCACAAACAAATTCGAGGTACTTTTTCGTCTATAGACGGTAACCAATTTTTAGTAATGCACTTTACTGAAAAAAAATGCATTTTTCATACTCTGTGCCATTCTCTTATATTTTGTATATGTATGTTGGAAAATTGTGACGTTTATAGCTTATTCAGAAACTTAGATAATAATTGTTTCAAAGTGTCAAATATGGCATATTCGATACTTTGCTATCAATGTTTGTAATATTTTACTTTTTATAATCATTTGTACCATGTCAAACTATCGAATATGAAAATAATCACTTTTCAGGAAGACAAAAAAAATGTTTTATGCAAAATTAGTGCAATTTACATATGTTTTTGACGTTGTTCTATAGCATGTTTTGTATTGAAAGTGGAATTTGTAGCATTTATAGCTCATTACAAGGACACTCAAAAGAATTTTGCTAAACTACAATCAATGGGGAAAAAGCATTTGCGGTGTACTTTAATGGTGTTACACTATTTAAAACATAATGATATTGATATAAATTTATCAAGTGCACTAAATAAATTTCTCCTATATTGTAGCAATTTTAATGAAATTTATGTATATTATTTTCTATTGTTTTTTATGTTGTAGTTGTTTTTTATTTAATAAACTTTAATAGTGGAACATACTTGTATTCCATCAAGTTAAAAGTCGTCTGTGGTAGATACTGTTTTGCAACTCTAAAATCACATATTTTTTTTCCTTTTTTGTTCTGTAAAGTTAATTTTTCACAACTTCCATAAAACTAATAACTTAACAAGAAAGAACTAGTATGCTGTGGCCTAAACTTTCCACTACACAAATGAAATCATCTCAAAACAATATTAAATGACAAACTGTTCGTTCTTAAGATATATTTATCATGGATATCATGAAAAACAGAACATAGCAGCGACACCTGTTGGGCAGCATACACACAAAACCAATAATGATCTATTTATGTCAAGGTATAACAAAATATGAAATTTGGTGAACGTGAATTAGTTTTTAAGATATATCTATGGCAGAAGTCATGAAAAGTGCAATATAGAAGCGCCACCTGTCGAGCGACTTACATCAAACCTTAATCAGCAGAAACTTGTGTGAACATCTACGTCTAACTGAATCTGAAGTTTGATGAAAATCTGTGTATTAGTTCTGACAGAGCTATTGCGGAAATCATGAAAAATGCAACATAGCAGCACCATCTGTTGGGCGATTTGGACAAAAATTAATCGGCACTAATTTATATAGAGATCAAACTGAATCTGAAGTATGATGAAAATCCATGCAGTAGTTCTTGAGATATAGCTATCGCGAAAATCATGAAAAATTAAGCATAACAGCACCACTATTGGGCAATTTAGACAAAAACTAATCAGTACCAATTTATATCAAGGTCTAACTGAATCTGAAGTTTGATGAAAATCCGTGCATTAGTTCTTGAGATATATCTATAATGGAAATCATGAAAAATGTAACATAACAGCGCCACCTGTTGAACGATTTACACCAAAAACTAATCAGCACCAATTTATATCAAGGTCTAACTGAATCTGAAGTTTGAGAATCTGTGCTTTAGTTCTTGAGATATAGCTATCATGGGAATCATTAAAAAGACAGTATAGCAGCGTCACCTGTTGGGCGATTTATACCAAAATATAATAAGCAACAACTTATGTCAACATCTAACTGAATCTAAAGTTTGAGAAAAATCCGTGTATTAGTTCTTGAGATAGAGCTATTGCGGAAATCGTGAAAAATACAGCATAGCAGAGCCACCTCTTGGACGATTTACACCAAAAACTAATCAGTTGTAATTTATTTCAAGGTCTAACAGAATCTCAAGTTTTAGTAAGTTCTGTGCTTTAGTTCATGATATAAAACGTCCAGAAAATTTTTGTCAAATACAGACACACAGACAGACATATCTTCTAAAAGTAGTCAAAATGTGTTCTGGACTTTTTAAAACATATAAATCTATCGAAAACGGAATTTGAGCTTTTTCATGAATCCAATACTTTCTTCTTGTAAAGATAGAATAAAGTAAAAGAAAGAAAAATCATGCATCAAGCAGAGATTATGAAACACTTTCCAACACTAACTTTAACAAGCCTTCGCTGTTCAATAAGGTAAATAAGATACCCAAGTAAACATTTTAGAAAACGCAAAACACATTTGAAAACCAGATTTCAGAAATTATAGGCCATAGCCAGAAAAGTACTCCAATTATTTTGTGCAGCCCTGTATATAATCTACAGATTTGTATAATATAGTATGCTACAATTTAGTTTACTAAGAAAATGCATAACGTAGTTGAAAATTCCCCATCAGAAGTTTCAACCAATAGACGGAAACATATTTAGATTATTTTGTACCGACCTGTATACTGCCTAAGATTTTTATACATGCCAGATATTAAGCTAAAGTTTTAATTCAGGCAACAATTCGCTGAAAACTACTGAAATCACACTTCTCAGAAATTATCATACATAGGTGGCCATGAATCCAGTTCTTTACATGGCCCTGTATAAAATTTTATTTATATTCTACAAACATCTCTTAGTATACTAAATATATTTCACGTTCAAAATGCCTAACTTGATTAAAAAATGCATTTAAGAAATTTACGCTGATACACAGTAATACTTACAAATTCTTTTGTGTAGTCCTGTATAGGATCTATAGCATTTATACATATGACATAGTATGCAAAAATTTAGTTAAACACATACCTAACAGAGAGCGCATTTCAAGCAATTATAGAGATAATACATCAGATACAGTACTGTATCCCAAATATTTTGTGTGTAAATGAACGATAAATGCTATGCACATCATATTATACAACAAGTAACTTGTAGTAAAGTTTGGTAACGTATATCAATTTCATTATATTACAAATAGTGTAACACAATAAAAATGCACTGCAAACAGTTTTCCCCCGTAAAAAATTATGCAACCAAATACTTTTATGTGGCCCTGTAAATAAATGATAAATGCTTTACACTCCATATTCTAAGAAAGCATGCCTTAGTGCACCTTAGAAATTGTTAACAATTTCAATATGTTTATAATAGTGTAACAGGATTAAAGTGCACCGCACACATTTTTTCCCAATAGACCATAATAAAATGGAATACCTTTTAGTTTCCCTGTAAACTAATTATAAGTGCTATACGTGCCATATTCGATGGTAAGCATCAGGACTGTGGAGTCGAGGCCTATTTTTGAGCAAAAGAGTTGGAATCGGAGTCACTAAAAACCAGGCCGACTCCGACTCCAGCTTGTTTTTCAGACAGTTTGAAGTGAAATTAAACCAATTCAATGTAATTTTAAATTTATAAACTGAATTATTATTTTTACATTTGGACTATATATACAAGGAAACCCAAGTTAAACAGGCCCAATATACTGTCCAGTGTACAAACTGTTTTTAATTGAAATCTATAGTTTATATCAGGTAACCAAAAAAGTTCTGTCGTTTTTAGGTGAAAGAAAACAAACAGCAAAATGTGTCAGAAAAATACAATTTATTCATCAAAATAACCACCCTCACATGCAATAACCTTTTCCCAACGGGAAACAAGTTTATAAATTCCATTTTTATAAAAGTGACAATCTTTAGAGTTGAAAAAGTTCTCTAACTCCGTTTCCATAGCTTCTCGACTTCTGAACTGTCAATTGCGCAGATTATTATCGATGCTTAAAAATAAGTGATAGTCAGAAGGGTTAATGTCAGGTGAATAAGGAGAGTGCAAAAGCGATTCCCATCCAAGGGTCTGAATTGTATCAGAGGTCACACACGTGACATGTGGCCTAGCATTAGGAAAATAATGCCTTTACGGTTCACCAAAGCTGGCTTTTTTTAAAAAGTGATTGGTAAACTCGAGGGAGTTGGCCACTATAGACATTCGCAGTAATCGTCTGACCAGATGATAACAATTCATAGTGAACAATTCCATTTGCTGTCCACCATACGCACAATAACACCTTATGCTGATGGATCTTGAATTTGGTGGTCTGTGGCACAACTTCAATGGCTGACAACCAATGATGCGATCTTTCGGGATTGCTGTACAACAGCCACTTCTTATCACAGGATAACATATTTCGCCGATTGTAGCGCCATCTATTATCCATTGCATGTAACATTCTTTAACTTTTGTCATTTCATAAAAACGACAGAACTTTTTTGGTTACCAGATACTTAGTATATAGTCTTTTCTCTCGTTTTTTTTTTTAGTTTGCGAAACCCAAGGTAATACGAAAATTTGAAATTTCTGCTCTTTTGGAGTCACACAGAATCCAAAATATCATTATAATAGAAAATTTTTCCCCTTTTTTTTGTTTTCCCTCAGATTCTTCAGGTGTGTGAGACCAGGAGTAATGCTGAAATTGTAAATTTCCTTCCTCTTTTTTTCGTGTGCTTAGGACCTCCAAAAAGATGTGAAACTGTAATTTTTTTCTTGAGTCTGCGGTACCCAAAATGATGATGAAATAGTGAAATTTCTGTTATATTTCTCCTTTCGATATTCAGGTCTTGCAGACCCGAAATAAAGTCAGAATTATAAAATTAATGTAGGAAATATAAAATGTTCATCTTTATTTTTCTGCCCTTATATCAGAATTTTTCAGCTCTGGAATACACACAAAAACTCCAAAATTGCAACATTTTGCATTTTCTTTTCCAAGTCAGGGGGATCTGAAATAGTAAAATTTCCATTTTATTTACTTCTTTAGATTTCAATTTTTCATGTCTGCAGGACCCAAAACTGTACAATTAATAATGCTGAAAATTTAAAATTTTTGCCCCTTTTTTACGAAGCTGTGAGAACAGAATTAATGCTAAAATAGTAAAATTTTCACTTTTATTTCTTCTTGCATTCCCTTGTATTTTTGGGGGGTTCTGGACACCCCAAATGATACTTAAATTGTAAAATTTTTGCCTCCTATTTTTTGGGTCTGCAGGAATAGATATAAAACCAAAGTTAAACATCTTTTCACCCATGTTTTGGTATAATTTGGCATAAAATATTTTGGTTAGCCTCTTAAAATGACATACCAACATAATATATGTTGTTTGGATTCATCTGATAAATCTTTGTATGTGTTGTTCAAAGTAAATTTTGGAGATTTATTAGATTTCAACTGTTGTTTCAATCTAATAGCTTCAAATTTAACTTTTCGATTGCAATTTACTTGCATATAAATATTTTACATGCAGTTTTTGCAGAGATTTGGTGACATAATTAAATTTTACCATATATAAAATTTAATGCATATTGTGCTTTTGTATGAGTGTGTATAAATTATCTGGGAGGAGGGGTGGTGTGATATTAAAAATATTTTCAATCTTTACCAGAACCGATTAACGTAAGGGCAAAGTTCCACAGGGATTTTATATGAGTATTTTTGCCTTATTTAAAAAAAAAAAAAAGCATTTAAAAAAGGTAAAACTTTTTATACTAAAATACTATTGGAAGTTTGCTGCTGCAATAAATGAGTCCTAGTCTTGACTACCTATCACAGCTTACACCCATAATTCATCATAAAAAATGAACGTGAAAGAAAAAAAAATTATCGGTTGATATACACATCATATGCTTCAAGGTCAAACAGTAATGTGCCAGCAGGTTACAGTGTTGCCAGTTGGGTTTTTTTTTTTTCTTATTCCATTTGCTTGATTGTTGCCACTTTTTTAAAAATAGTAATATTTCCTTTATTTAATGACAAATTTAATAAAGCGACTATTACTATTTCAAAACAAATGACAACAATGAAGCAATCTGAATAATAGGAATCAACAGGCAATACTTTTTTACTTTAGCCATCCCGGAGTCGGAGTCGGCTCCTTAAAATTTCAGGAGTTGGAGTCAGAGTCAGTAATTTTTCCCACCGATTCCACAGCCCTGGTAAGCATCTTTTAGTGCACTACAGCAATGTATATCAATTTCAATATATTTGAAATAGTGGAACATCTGTAAAATACACGGCAAAGGATTTTCCCTATAGATCATAATGTAACGACATTCTTTTGAATGCCACTGACATGAAGTATAAGCACTATACACTTCATTGTCAATACCGAACAACCCGTAATAAACATCTATAACTTATATCAATTCCATGGCAATATAAGTGCATTTACGTGAGTTAGAGGACGAACAGTCGCCAGCCAGACAAATCGAATTTATAAACACTTTTCAACTATGTTGGAAAGTATTAAAAATCATGTGCCAATCATGCTACGAAACACTTTCCAGCACTATAATATTTTATCAAAACGTCGCTGTTTATTAAGGTAAATAAGATACCTAAGTAAACATTTTAGAAAACACGTAAGACATGGAAAACCAGATTTCAGGAATTATCCAACCATACCACTTAAAAATACTCCAATTCTGTTGTGTAGCTCTGTATTTGATCTATAGGTTTTAATGTATCCTACATTGTATGCTAAAATTTAGTTTAGTAAGAAAACATATAGTAGGTTGAAAATTCACATTCAGAAATTTCTACCAATAGATGAACACATACTTGAATTATTGTGTACAGCCCTGTATATTACCTGCAGATTTCTATACAAGCCACATGATAAGCTAAAATTTAATTCAGGCTAAAAGACACTTAAAACTACTGAAATAACATTTCATGAAATTATCATCCATAGGCGTTCATGTATCCAGTTCTTTGTGTGGCCCTGTATATGATTTTATCTATATTCTACAAACACATTTTATACTAATAATTTGAAAATACATAACACAATTAAAAACCACCTTTAAGAAATTCAGAATCATACTTTCTAATGCTTATGAATTATTTTGCATAGTCCTGTATATAATTATATAATTTATACACACGTAATGTGCAAATAGTTAAACTTAAAAATGCATACCACAATTGAAAACACACTTCCTGCAATTATCGCTAATAGACCGCACTGTAACCGAAACATTTTGTGTGCTGCTGTAAATGAACGATAACTGTTGAAAACGCTCCGTGGTTGCACACCCCTCTATTTGTGGGTTATTTATTTGTTTTCTTATATTTTATAAAATTTACATAACACCTAAAATAAGTTTTTTCATTTATCAATTTACAGTAAGCTTGTTTTTAGGTGCATTCGTAATTATATAAATACGTAACACCTATAATCGTCGTCTGGACCATCCGTCCGTCAGTCAGTCTGACTGTCCATGCGTCTGTCTGTCTGCATATAACAGCGCAAAAACTACCCAACCAAATGATTTGAAATTTAATATATATAATCTTTGCAGAATTTTGTCAGGTCATTTCAAATTTTATGAAAATTGAATCAAAACTTTAAAACATATTAATAAAAATATTTATTAAGTAATTTGAATTTTTTTAAAATTGGTACTTCTTTGTTATAGAAGCTTCCAAGGATTAATCGTCAAGCGATCAAGATGTATCATTCTATTAAATCCTATCATACATAATCAATTCAATGATATCACATGATAGTTAATGATACTAGGTTGCCATGGTGATTACGTCCTATTTAAAATGGAGTCATATATTATTTCTGTATTACTGAATTTAAAAACCGAATTTGTATACTAAAATTGTTTAATTATAGCAATCATATAATCTACCAACAGTTTTTGGATAGATGTTTTGGGAGAAATAGGATATTAAATGAAAAAAGAGTCTAAATATGGATTTCAATTTCTGAAATTTTCAATGCTAGGCTTAAGTTTCCCATTGGAATTTTCAGTAAATGTCAACAAATGATAAAATGTTGGCAACTTAAAATGTACTTATTTTAGTACGGAAGTTAATCATATCATAAAAACAGAGGATATAATTAATTTCACTGAAACTTGTTATAGTACGAACTCATCTCATTTGTTACGTTTGACGTACAATTTCTTACTTGTTTAAATTATTAAAGAAAATTGTTAATTCTTTTATATTGAATATGTAAATATGAAAATTTTACAAGTCAAACTATCGAATATAGCATATTCACTATTTTGACTTGTAAAATTTTGCTAAAACTGGGAAAAGTACAAGTCAAACTGTCAAATATGGCATATTCGCAACTTTGACTTGTAAAGTTTTGCAGAAAGTGAGAAAAATATAAATAAACATAACATGTCAAAGTATCGAATGTAATTTTTTGGCGAATAAAATTATTCAAATGATTTATCATGATAGCATGCTTAAGTAGGATATAAAACAGCACAAGAAATATGTAACAATTGATTACTTCCGTCAAGCGCTGATTTTGAATCCATTATTAAAACAGCTTTTTGCCTTCCTGAAAAGTAGCTATTTTCATATTCGATAGTTTGACATGGTACCGACGACATGTACACTGCTCTTTAATGTGTTTGAAAATAAAATAATGTCTGTATAAATGGGTAGTGCAAATAATTATTATGTATAAATACATAAATAAATTTATACAATTTTTTTAATAAGTATTTTTATATATGCAAAAATTTTATATTAATTATCTCTTCTTGAACTAATAATAATTTATAAATTATTCTAAAAATTCTAAAAAAAAAAGCAAAAGTCTGAAAAAAAAAATATTAGTACCTAATGGACCACTTACAATAAAATTCCAGAATAATTTTTATATAACACTTTCTGCATTTATTTATTTCTTGCTATTATTTTGTCTATTATAAGTAGGGGTTGATTAGGCTTTATTGCTGTCTAAAGTACACTTAATATTTATGAACTATGTTCAAGTAATCCATTAAATTGGAAATAACTGCTTTGTTTATTTTCTGTTTACTTGTCTACTTTACTTGTTTTACATCCTTTTTAACTGTACTTTTTTTATTTTCTCATGTACAAAATTGTCTACTTTGTGTTCATGTTTTAAAATTTCTTATCCTTTTATTAAAAAAATATATACTTTATTTTAATTTCGTGAGATATCGCCTTGGATTCCTGATAATTTAATTTGTACTAGAATGAAATTGAATTTTTAAACACTATTTAGTATTTAAAATAGTTTATCTATAGCATTTATTTTTTATTTTTAGAGCACTATGGCAAGACAATCATCATTGATATGGAAACACTTCAGATTTAAAAAAGCATTTGCAAAAAAACTGTGCACTGTGTATATTGTACAACGAAATATGCATTTCCAAATGCCACATGAATGAAAAAGCACATTTTATGTTGTGAAAAATGTCCCATGGATATAAAAATTATTTTCGTCAGTGGCTTATGATAATCCTGGTGAACCTCATCTGTTGCATCTAGAAGCTGGTCCAGAAGTCCAACATCAACTTCTAGTTCTAGGAATTTTACAACAGTGTCATGTTCATGTGACAATAAGCCTCTTGTGAAAAGATGTCAAATGCGACAAACATCAACTAATACATAATATGTAGACAAAGTCTCTTAAAAAAAAAAAGAAGACATTAATTCTGTTCTTGCTAGAACAATTTATGCATCAGGAACTCCACTCTCAATAACAAAAATAAATACTGGCAACAAGCATTTAAATTAATTAGAACTTCATACCAGTTACCCAGTAGGTATTCCTTTTCGAAACTTCTTGATGCTGAACGTATGAGAATTGTGGAAAAAGTTGAGCAGCAGTTAAATGGAACATTATGCATATCATTAATTTCCAATAGTTAGACTAATATTAGAGAAGATAATGTTATCAACTATATTATATGCACACCTAAAACTGTGTTTTATAAGAGTATTCATGCATCAGAAAATAAGCAGATTGTCAAATACGTAAGCAATCAAATTATTAAAGTCATTGAGAAGACTGGCTGTGAGAAATTTTTCTCATTAATTACTGTAAATGGAAACCATGTGGAAAATTATAACAGAAAATACCCAAGTATTGCATTAGGTTTTTTGCTCACGGCATGAATTTAATTATGAATGACATTATGAGTCCTCAAACTATGGAAAATATTCTTAAGAAGGAAAAAAATATTGTAAAGTGCATTAAAGGAACTCCTATATTATCTTCTTCAATTTAAAATGAAGCAAAATGCAAAATTAGGTAAAATAAAGTGACAACTCTCAAGTTACCTAGTAAAACAAGATGGAATGAAGTTGTAATCATGTTTGAGAGTCTGGAAAATGGAAAGCAATTGCTATATTGAAAGATGTAAATATGGAAAAAGAAATCTGGCAGCTAATAATAAATCAGTAGCAATGTAACTACTTCACCCTTAAATTTCCAGGAAGAAAAAAGTGTTATGGAAATTTTAAAAATGAGAAAAATATTTTACTGCAAGAAAATCCCTACAGCAGTAAATTTATTAGATCCATGCTATAAGGGGCAGTATTTGTCAGATGATGACATTTATAATGCTTTTGATTTCATTAAAAAAAAAAAAAAAAAAAAAAACAATTTTGAATTAGATATTAGAAAAAGTTATGTCCAATGCTGCAGATTGCAGAAGTTCATCTGGCTTTGGGAGCAAAAAATCAATATGGGGGGGCAAAGCAGACTAATCCTATTACTTGATGGTCTTGACTTTACACTGCACAACCACTAAATCCACTTGCTTTCCATTTATTATAAGTTCTAACATCAGCAGCATGTAAAAGAAATTGGTCTGCATTTGGAAATATATGCACAAACTTGCAGGGCAGGCTGACTACAGCAAATGTTGAAAATCTGCTTGCAATTCACTGGAATTTGGATCTGTTTAATGAAGAACCCGTTATTCCAACAGTGTTCACCTCCCAGCAGTGCAGAATCAACTAATTAAGATTCTGACTCAGAATGAAGACAGTAATAAAGTTAAATATAAATTTTGTCTTAAGTAAATTGAACAATTTGTGAAATTGAAAACTTAAAAAGTTTTTATTTCTTTTTAATTTTTAATATGAAAGTAATATATATATATTTTTAATGAAATAAAACAGATGGAGTTTTGCATACTTATGAAAATTGTTTTCAACTAAATTTTGCACAGAAAATTGCTTACATTTTCTTTGCAAAATTTACTTGTATGCATTTATATAAAAAAAAATACAGTTAGATAAGTCTAAGAATCTATATTTGAGGGGAGGGGGGGAAAGAGCTGAAATAGAATAAGTAATTTCAACTACCGTAATTTCGAGAGTAAGCGCCACGGCGCATACGTGTTTGAATGTTCAAAATATCGGCGATGCGGCGCATACGCCAGGGCGGCGGGTACGATGATTTTTTTCCCTCAACATAGCAAAATCTGGATATTGTGAAAAACAAGCCTTCACTTCAGGTTTTTTTTAGTCTTACTGCCTCAAATACACTTTTAAACACATGGATTCATTAACATTCATTCATATTTCACCTTTATTTACATTCATTTAATCTCAGTATAAAGTTCATGAACAGTACATAGTATCACAATATATCTTTATTATAAAAACATAATTACTATAGTCAAAATATATTTAACTTACCCATATTTCTCTATTTTCTGTTCACTATTAATAGCTCACTCTTTAAAAGTATTTATTGTATACTTTACAATAGTTGATAAATTATATTTATTTCATAAGCACTCCGCACACGGCGATATTCGATTAAAACGATAATCGAATAATCGATTGGCATAGTATGCATATTGGCGTAGTACGTATTTTTTTTTCCTATTTTATTTTAAGATAACCTGTGTTTCAATATTAATAGCTCACTCTTTAAAAGTATTTATTGTATACTTTACAATAGTTGATAAATTATATTTATTTCATAAGCACACCCTATACCGCGATAATCGAGTAAAACGATAATCGATTGGTATAGTACGTATTTTTTTTCATATTGTATTTTAAGATAACCTGTGTTTTATTGTTAATTCATATATCTTGTAAGATTTTATCACTATTCTTGTTACTTGTAATCCAATTTTGCCGATCATTTTTTATCGTGACTATTTCGTTTTTACCGATTTTTCAATGATGCGGCGCTTCTAATGGGTGCGGCGCTTACGTGTATATTTGTTTTTTTTACCGATTTTTCAATGATGCGGCGCTTACGATGGGTGCAGCGTATATTCCCGAAATTACGGTACATGTTATTGAAAAATAGTTTTTTTCCTAATAATAGTTAAATATTTCTGTCAATTACCACCTGATTACATGAAAAATTGCAGATATGTCAATAAAAATAAATGCATTTTCATATATTAAATTTTCAACTTTGCCATTTCCATTAATTGGTATTGAAATAATTTTGCACATGAATTTTAATTAAATGCTACTTCTGTTGTTAAAAATTAATTATCTTACCAGGGGTCTGCTTAGATTTTTTTCACAAGATTGTGTGTGAAATGTATGTGTGTGTATACTTGTAAAAATGTTACCATAATTTTGTGAATTAGAAATTATCATTATATGTAGGTACCTATTTAGACATTTTTAATAAGGTCCTTTGTATACACACCTAGATAATAGGTTCATTGGGAGTTTTTACTATTATTATTATTTTAATTATTACATTTGTCAAGGTCTTAGCTTGGAGATAATTTTTTTTTCTGAAATGTCTGTATTTTTAAGTCAAAGAATTTTGTGAAGGATCCCATGTTTTAAAGGGGGAAAAAAATGGGAGTCCTGTGCTTTAAGGTAAAAAAATTGTGAAAGGGTCTTTTAAAGGTTTCAAGCTCTTCCTAAAGAAATCCCTGCTTACAGATCATATTTTTCATGTTAATGTTCTAAATGGGATAATGAACATGGAAAAAAAGTATCAGGATGTAGCTATTATAAAATTCTGAATATATTATTTTATATATGAAATTTAAATTTTTCCAATTTTTCCTAAGCAGGAAAAAAGCAGATTTTTTTTTTTTCTTCGAAGCATTCATATCTCTAGTTATAAGTAGTGTATTTTATCTTATTATTTTAATTGACATGTATGGTATTACGATCTAAAACTTTTATGTAGCAAAATATTTTATTATTATTAAAGTAGAAAATCTTTATACTTCTTCAAAGTAAGTTTGGAACATTCTAGATAATTTGTGTTCTGTTGATTATAGAGGCTTGATTTTTGGGTTCTTTGAAATACATGCTTGTCCTTAAGTTTTCTCAATAAAGTTGCTAATTTTTGCATTCGGCCTGCCATTATCGCTGAGATATAATATTTGAAAATTGTAGTTGTAAAAATACAAAGTCATTCACACTTTATGGAAATGATTTTCACAGTTAATTACTGCACATAAATGCCATGTTCTTGCACTGCTTGAGAAACTTTTCGAAGTCTATTCAATGTTTGTGGATGGTGCCTACCTAATGCTTACTTTAACAAACATGTAGCTGGTGATAAGTGGAAATTTGTGATATGGATGAAACAGGTTTTTGTTTAAGTGATTATACCAAAAAAGAGCAATTTTTTTTAATCAATTGATGAAGAAAAGAAACCAATGAAATGGGTTTGTGAATGTTAAGAAAAGTTTCCAAAATGATTTGTGATTGCTGCTGGATTTTGTTATGAAGGTAAATTAAAGCTAAAAAAAATATCAGGTAAAACTAAAGTAAATTCACTTTATTATCAGTAAAATAATTTAGACCCCTTTTTGATAAAGAAATTCTAGCTTTATATGGAAAAGATATCAATAAAGTTGAACTTCATACTTCATATTAGAGTCCTGCATGGGTCGGGTACAACCGGACCCGAACCCGCAAATTTCTTTTGAAGTCAACCCGCAACCCCACCCAAACTCGACAAAAAAATTCTTTGACCCGCAACCCGATCCAAAACTGAAAAAATAATTTTCGGCGACCCACAACCCGACGTATTTCAATCCGCACCTGACCCGAATCCAAAATACAAATACCCGCGAAGCTTACAAATATATAAGTGTCAGGAATTGAAAAAGTGTCCGCTTTTCGGGAGTGTCCATTAGGTAGGTCTTATTGTATATATGAAAGGATAAAAATTAAACCTTTTTAAAATTCAAAAGTAAAAGTTTAAAATTTAATATCCTCAAAATGTATCTCTAATTTTTAAATCCTGTACTTAAGTCTGAATTGTCCCTGTTATCTTGGTTTCCTAGCCTCACATTTATCACTCTCGTGCTTCAAAATCCTATGTTCTTTCAAAGTGAAATTGCTGATTAAAGGTTTCTTGCAGTCGTTTGTGGTTTTGATGCAAACAGGTTTGCAGAACTTGGTGTCGTCAAAGAACCCAGGCATTGAGAGAGCTAATTAACCAGTAAGGTGGTTTTTACCCTCCCATGTCTCAGTGGCACAATACATATTTAATCTGAAAAAATATTGGACATTCTTTTGAAAAAGCAAGTGAACACGAACATGACCCACAAAAGTAAAAACTCAACTGAAAACTGACCGAACTTGAAAAAGAGAATGTCAACCCGACACGCAGCAAAAAAGTAGAAATAAACCCAACCCGAACCGCAATGAAAAAATAGAGCACCAACCAAACTGAACCAAGAGTTGGGTGTGAGTAAAAGCGGGTAACCCGACCCGATGTAGGACTTTACTTCATATGGACAAATAATCTAGTCACTCTTCCAAGTCCAACTGCTGCATATTTAGCAAAGAAATAATCGCGAATGGAAATAAACTGTGTCCCACTTGAAGAAATTCATGTTAAATCACCTGATGACATCCCCTCCCCTTCCAATGGCCTTTTCTACATTTGTATAGTTAAAGTGAGCATTAGAAAGACTCCATCCACAAACATTGAGAAGACTTTGGAAAGTTTTCCAAGAGGTGTGGGAGAAAATTGACATGACTGTACTATGATAAATTGTACTGTCATGGAAATTTTAAGCCTAGTCAAAGCTATTCAATAGGGTCAAATTTTTGCAAAGAACTGTCACATAATTTATATGTAGAAATTAACTGTGAAAATAGTTTCCATGAAGTTTGAATGCCCTTCTGTAATATTCTTTCAAAAGTGAGCTAATTAACTATAGACTCTAAAATTCATGATGTCATTGATGGTTCCAAACAAGCCATTGCTATGCATTTCCTACCTGTTGCTATACTTTTCCTGCCGGTAACTCCTTCGCACAATTGAAAACTTACTACAGAGCCCTTTGTTTTTTTTTTAACCATTCAACATTATGACATCACACTTTTAGTGTCTATTGCTAAGTTGAGTAACATAAACTGCCATAGTTTGGACAAAAACGTCGAATCTGATCATTTGTTCTCTACATATGTCACTACTCTTCATTAAAGATACTTTACAGAACACCAGCACATTTATCTAACAGAAATTTTGAATGAAACGCAAAGCTGAAAAAAGTAAGAACCTGTCAAAATATCTTATAAGTCTGTATATTGTTGCACAGATAAACGTTTGAAGTAAGTAAGGAATAAAAATTTGTGATTTATATAACTCAACAAAATGTTAGGTAATGGTTCTATTTAGTATGAACACATCGGGCCGAATCCCACCGGCAAGTCATTTGATCAAGTAGTTTAGGAATTATGAAGTTTTAAAATGTTTGAACTCCTAATGTGAAATTCAATTGTAGTTTCTACAAAACAGATTGCAATGCAGGTAGTTTTTTAAGCAAAACTCAAAAACTTCTTGACAGAGTGAGCTGTAATTTTAAATTTGCATGTTTGAAGCTTCTAAAAATCATTTTCTGTAAAAAAATAAATAAATAAAAATCATAGATTATAATATTTCTTTTGTTTTTTCAGAATTAAATTATTTTTTTTTTCCAAAATAAATTTTAGAACAAATATGAATTGTAACCAATGAATTTTTTAACAGAAATTGATTTCTAGAAGCTTGAAATATGTGAATCGAAAATTACAGCTCATTCTGCCAAGTAGTTTTTGAGTTATACTTAAAAATCTGCCCCAACTGCAGTATGTTTTGCAACAATAACAAATAAATTTAACAATTGTGAACACAGTGAGACTAAATGAGCCTGTGAAAAAGCTTTTTTATCTCATTGCCTGATTTAAAAATAAAATATACTGACATACTAGATGTTGAAGATGACTTATGACATTACCTCAGCAAATTAACATAAAAAATTCAACAAATATGCAAGGGTAAACAAATGTCTCCATCACATTACATAACTTGCTATCCATACATGTTACATTAAATATAAAATAAAATGCTAGTGCAGCGAGGGAGGGGGGGGGGAGGGATCAGAGTCAAAACTCCTCCCCAGGCTAAAAGAAAAAAAATCATAAATGTAGCGTTTTACACAGGTTTGAAGAGAACCAATTAAAACTTCAAACGGTTAGGCCTACGAGCATAACATGGGTTCGATCCCAGCACCTTTTCCATCCTTGAAAGCAGAATCTCTCAGCCGCTAGTGGGATGGTTATTTAGCAAGAAGTGGAAATGTGATTCTTTTAAAATGCTGGTAATGTGATATTTATGATAATATAATGGACATTAATTATCAGCTATTAATTTATACTTTTGGATAATATAAAATTATTTAATTTCAATGAAATGTTTAAATAATTAATTATGAAGAAATAATTTAAAAAATACATATCAATTTACTGACAGGAAAGTGCCGTAACTAAAAATTTATTATTTTTTAGTTGTGATGTTCTAAGTTATCCTATGGAATGGTAATATGTAACATGTAATTTATTCCATTACACTAGAGGCAGTTGCGTCATTTGTCTTTCTCTTGCCAATAGTACCTGTTGAAATTTTCGTACTGTTCTCTTAAAAAAGTTGATGTTGTTGTTTTTATATTGCCGAAGCATTTAGTGGAATTTTTACATTACTAAAATAATGTTTACCAGTTTATAGTTTATTAGTTGAAATAGTTACAAAATTTTAATTAAATATATACTAGCTGACCCCCGCCAGGTGTTACCCAGGCCCGTGATAATAAATAAATTTTTAAAAAATCAAGTTTTTATTATTTTATATCGTTGACTCGATTTTGTATGAAATTATATTTTTTAATGAAAAATTCACAAAAAAATATTGATATTTAGTGATAAAAACGCTCATTTTCTTGTTTTTTTACCCAGGGTCATTTCATAGTTTTAAAATAAAAAATTCTTTTTGTCCAAACTCTTTGAAATCTTTATTGGTGATAAATAAAACGATTTTACAGCCCATGTAAAAGTTTCGTGAAAAAAATATTGTTATCTAGTTGTAAACGAAATGTTTTCTTCTCGCTTTTTTGTTTGTTTGTTTGTTTTCGCGTCAGCTCCTTTAACATAGCAATAAAAAAAATAGTTCTCATCTTCCAAAATGTCTGACATTTCAATCGATTATAAAGATAACTGTATCCAAGCTTTCTTTAAAATTTTGTGAAAAAATATGTATATTTAGTAGTGAAAACATGAGTTCTTAAAAAAAAAAGCTTAAGCTTTTAACCTCAGAGCAAAAATAAATTAGAAGGTGTATGCTTTCAATGCAATGGTACGGCTTCATCCGTTTTCAATCAACCCTTTTCAATCCCCCTAGGCTAAACAGGTGAGGGTTGGGATAATCAATCAGGTTTCCCGTTTCTGAGGGTAGAAGCCTTAAAAAAATGCTGACACATGTGAAAAGAGACGATTTTCATGTGAATTTGACAGAATGCGCTTTTCGTTTTAAATATATAGATTCAAAATATCCAAGCACAGTTTTACATTAGTTAATTCATTAAATATTTTCAAAATTTCATTAATTGGCTGAAATGTGCTGCAACATATTCTTTTTTGATTCTATACATTAATTCTGATTAATAATTACATAATATTTAATTTTTAAAAATACACATTAATGATAAAAGACTTTTCATGCTTCAAAAAGTTCTCAATTTTTGGAGTTAAATTAGAAGGTAAAACATATAAAACACAACATTTTTTTTTATGTCCACCCAGAGCCAATTTTATTGGCAGCAGTGCCAAATGTCCATTTGCTCAAATCAGTAAAAATTTTAAAGTGACAGGATTCAATTTCAGAAAGATTGAAATAAAGGACCAAGAAGATACATTATTGTACCAACACAAAAAGCATGGAGGAGAAAATAACCTGTTAAATTTTCAGGTTGGTCCTGGCCATAGATAAGTTGCTGATAAAATAAATTTCACTTTTTTTTTGTGGGGGGGGGGATGAAATGAAACTTGTTTTGTCACAGTAGAGTTGTCCTGAAATCAGTGATGGTTTCAGACATAAATGACGTTCCATGAAACAAATGACCATTTCTGAAATAAGTGATGATTTGTGAAAATGATGATGTTACTATTTGTTTAAAATATAACTGAATATTGGTGATGTGTTATTTCAAACATTTGCTTCTATAAAAATTTGGTAGTTGTACTTTAATCCTAGAAGGGCAAGTATTCTTTCAGGAGGCCAAAAAAGTAATACAGTAGAGCGCCGCTAATCTGCAAACCTGTAATCCACAAAGGCCTCTAATCCGCAATCAATTTATAAATGTAAACAAAGAAATTTAATTCTTGAAAAATGCTTCAATGGTGACAAAATTTTGAATTTTGTAAATTTTTTTCACCAATTTTAACATTTTTCTTATCTTTATATATAGTATTATATATCATATAACATTCTTCTTTATAGTTTAAAATAAAAGCACATTTAATTAGTATATTATTTTATATACATTCATTTCTTCATACCATACTTGTAAAATACAATTTGAGTTTTTGTGATTTTTTTTTTTAATGATAAAAAATCCTTACTTAGACAATATATTTTATAATTTATTTATTTTTTCATTAAATCGTAATTATAAAATTGAAAAACACATAAAAAATACATATATATTGCTTTTGAATTCTTACTTAAAGATAAAATTCAACACTATAAACCAAATGTTTTAAAACAGACAACAATTGATGCCATATTTAAGAAATTTTAAAAAATAATAAATTATTTTTTACATAGTTATTACTTTATTTATATATTAAAATGTGTAATTTATTTATTTTTTAGTATTAGCAATCTAATTTTGTCCAAAATATGAATTTTAAAAAAATGTAAACAAAGATTAATTAGACATGGCCTGTAATCCGCAAAAAGCCTCCAATCCGCACAACACTTGGAACCAAGCTTTGTGGATTAGTGGCTTTCTACTGTAGTAGCTTAAGTAGTTTTAAAAAGAATGAGAAAATTCAACTGTGAATATTTCATACCCAAGATAACTGTGATTTGCAACTAGAAAAATTTACATGCAAGCATAAAATTTAAGTAAACCCAAATGATCAGAAAAACCATTGATCATATGTAAATGTGAGAGTCATCTCGCTTGTCTGCAAGATGACCAATAACAGTAGTGGGAAAACAGCTGATTTGCTCCTTGTTAAATAAATTTCAGCTTTTTATTATCGATTCTGATGAATCAGTAAAATCTTACCTGTAATCAATGTTCTCCCATAACCTGTTGTGGAATTATATGGAAAGAATTGATTGCCTTCACCAGATAAAATTATTTTTCAATATCATTTGAATCACTTTAATAAAAGATTAATGAAGTTTGTATTAATTATTTGTATGTGTATACAGTTTTCACTTTGTTATTGATAATTGTTTTATTGGTGTTATAAAATTTTCAGTGTTATGTAGTATATTACAGTGTTATATTTTCAGAACTTAATAAAATTTTTACATTATCTGTTATTCCCACATCTGTTCCTTTCTTTCTTTCTGTTTTTTTTTTTTTTCAAATAAAACACATATTTGCTCAGTCTTTTCATATCTAAGACTTGATTGGTTACTTCGGTTACTACCTACCTATGTGAAAGAATAGTACTTAATATTGATAAAAAAAATTAATATGATTTTGTTGAATAATTTCAAATTTTTAAGTTAAGTTTTAAAAATATATTTATCAAGTAAAATATGAACTAAAATTTTAATTTAAAAAATGTTAACAGTTTTACCTTTTCTGAAAATATATAATTTGTAATTCAGCACATAATCTTTTCTCCTGAAGTCTGTGCAGAATATTGAATTAAATTAAAACTTTTACCTTGTTTATTTATTTTCTGTTATAGAAAATTTATCGTCTGTATACTATTAAAAAGAATAATTATCACACTTGCTTATTTTAGAATATATTTAATTTTTTTTTCCCTTGTATAATATTTGAATTAATAATACTTCTGTGTGGATAGAATGGAATACATAATATATGCCAATGTGGTATTACATTATAGTCTTTCTTCTGAGTGCATAAATTTTGTTCTTGTATTTCCTGTCATTGCTAATTACAGGCTGATAAAGGTTTTAGTTTTTAATTTGATTTATAAGATCTTTTTATTTTATTATTATAGGATCGATATTTGTTTTGTTCTGGAGCATATGATGGGAAAGTCAATTTGTATTCTGCTCAAAGAATGGAGTTGTTGATGTGTTATCAAGTATGTAATTTCAAATTTGAATATTTAAATGAAATTCATTTAAAATTAAATATTTATAAGAATGTCAGGACTCTTCTTATTAGTAAATAATATAATATAAAGCATTTTTTAAATATTTTATTACTTATAATCAGGGTTGTAGTGGGTAGCTGCCTGGATACCCGTCCAGGCTGGGTTTTAAAAAAAACAGGTTTATTACAACCCTAATAGTTGTAGTGTCCGGGGCTGGGTTTTTTACAACCCTGGTTATGATTCATATTTCATTGATTAAATCACTGCTTCTATAAAAGATAATTAAAAGTATGAAAACTTTTTTATTACAATAATAATTGAAATATTTTTAACAAATTATAAATTATTCATTTTATTATACAATTTAACTTTTACTTTTTGATAAATTCTTTAGATATATGTGTATTAAAAAAACAGAGGGCTCTTATTAAAATAACATTTATCAATTCTAACTTCAGGTCTGCTTCCTAATTATGATTTTAAAACCTTCTGTTATGCTTTTCTGTTTTATGCATGTGGGTGTCAGTCATTGTTTCACAGTATGATTTCGTTATTTTCAGTTCATCATGTAAATTATTATATGAGCCAAATTATATATGTGTGATTTCATTGATTTTTTTTCTTTCTCTTAAATATAGATCTCTACTTTAGGACTGGCTCGCAATGTGAATGCTGTTCGATTCACAAGTGATGGTTCAAGGGTAATGTGTTTTTATATGAAATCTCATTCAGATTTTTAAGGTTTATTATTAAAATTTATTTTTGCAATATTCAAAAGTAATACTGTGTTTTTCCCAAAAATAAACTTAATCAGAAAATAAGCCCTCGCATGATTTTTCAGGACTCTCATAATATAAGCCCTACCTCAAAAATGAATCCCACTTCAAAAATAAACTTCTAACTTTTTTAAATACTCAATATCTAAGAAATTGTCCTGACTTTCAAAATTTCTCCCAAAATGTAGCACAATTCAAAAAAATCCCTGACGGCTCGGCCTACAGGCACAGGTAGATTTCGAAGACGCAGACCGTGGGGCGCCTGTTTGTCGGGAATTGCGGAAGAAATGACCTTTTTACGATGATGCGGCAGTTGGAACCGCCTACTTCGAAACCTAACTTGTTTGCAGGCGGAATCGGCAGGGATTTTTTTGTTTTTAATTTTTTTTTGCTATAACAGTTGATCCTATAAAAAACTTGTAAATATAAAAGTTTTAAATAATATTAAGAGGATTAATAATAAATTTAAGCGGATTTGAAATCTTGAGAATTGGCGAAGTTATGAATTTTTTTCTTCTAAACCCCCCTCCCCCCCCCCTTAAGGCAATTTTTAATTATATCAAAAATCTGTCATACATAAATTTTCGGCCCTTCTCCTAGAAGTAATAATAACTTCAAACGGATTCGATACGTATCATAAGTAAGAAATTATGGGGTTTTTTCTGTTTTCACAAAAAGCCCCCCATCCCCCCCCCCCTTGGTTCGATTTTGTCCATTAACGAACTTGACCGAGATTTTATGCCCCTTGATTTCATGTATCAGTTTCGAAAAGATGCGGGAGTTGGAACCACCTACTTCGAAAAATAACTTGTTTGCAGGCGGAACTGGCAGGGATTTTTTTTGTTTTTAATTTTTTTTTGCTATAACGGTTGGTCCTATAAAAAACTTGTCAATATAAAAGTTTTAGATAATATTAAGAGGATTAATAATAAATTTACGCGAATTTGATATCTTGTGAATTGACGAAGCTATGATTTTTTTTCTCTTAAAACCCCCCTTTTTTCCCCCCCTTGGGGCCATTTTTAATTATATCAAAAATTTGTCATACATACCTTTTCGACCCTTCTCCTAGAAGTAATAATAACTTTAAACGGATTCGATACGTATCATAATTAAGAAATTATGGGGGTTTTTCTGTTTTCACAAAAAGCCCCCCCACCCTCCCCCCCTTGGTTCGATTTTGCCCATTAACGAACTTGACCGAGATTTTATGCCCCTTGATTTTATGTATCAGTTTGTAAAAGATTAATGCAGAATTTTTCCAGTTATCGTGGTCAGAAAAAAGTGACATAGATAGATAGATAGATAGATAGATAGATAGATAGATAGATAGATATATAAAGTTTTGAACTGGGGGTGGTTTTGGGTTCTGGGAGTCATGATCGGCGTAGATCTGCAAAAATTTTTCAAAATTTCCAAATTAGGTGAGAATGTAATAGGTAGTATTTCTTACGAAATCTACCTAAAAGGATAAACATGTATACTTATGTGATAACAACTGGGATAATCTTATGCTTGAAAATTTTTACCTGTACACTGGTATGCTGAAAAACTTTGCTAAAAACTAAATTTTTACTCCAAAGGCATCAAACAAACTTTTATTGAAAGTGAAAGTAGTTAATTAAAAAAACAGGGCATCCCAAAAGAAAACCAGTGAAATTTCAAAGAAATTCCAAAAAGTATTTTTGTTCTGAACTACAACAAATGTTTATATTGCTTCCCTTTTACTTCTAGACAAACATATGCATGTTTAATCATGTTCACAAAGACTCAATTCAGCATATCAGGTTATTGTATGGTCATTACAAAATTTTTGAATTATTCAGTTAATTTTTGAGTAAGATGGTGCATACTTTTCACCTGACAGAGACAGTCATTTCCTATTTTGAATAATTTCTTGGAAAAAAAAAACTTCGGTAATTTAACAGCACTCTTCCAGGAAAACACCATGTTGATGTACACTCATGTGCACATTTCTTGGCATTATTCTGAACTCTATTCACTATGCTGATTTTGCTGCTAATATAACAGACTTTATTCTTGCACCTGGCAGTTTTCAAAAGTATCATATGTGTGTTTTATTTGTGTGTGCATTATTTAAATTCCCACTAGTGGTTTTGGGGGGGACACCCTATATTGTGCCACATTAACACGATTCATCATTAAATTATACATGCAGTATATCTGAAAACACTTCACAGTTTCAATTGTACAATTCATTTATACCGATCAGTTAGAACTCAAACAAAAATAATTGTGATTGTGCATCAGAAACTGCTGATAATAAAATTGCATATTAAATGACACAAGATTAATCCTATCAAAATTCGGCTAAAAAAATATGTAAAATGAAAATGCTGAAATATAAAACTGAAACTTTTGCAGCACAACTATTAAAATGGATGTACTTAAAAGATTTAAAATAGACATCTCCTGAAAATAAGACTTAATGCATCATTTGGATCAAAACTTAATATAAGACTGGGAATCATTTTGGGGGAAACAAGCTATGTGAACTTAATTAATATTATTTTAACAGAGATAGACTGTGTATTTTCTCTTCAAACTAATGAAGTTTTGAAAAGGAAAACTTATTTGATCAAATATTTCATCACAAAATAAAAATATGCACTGTAATGTAATTCATTAACAAGCATGGAACACCTTGTAAAATAGAATTTTAACAGCTGGGCTGTAATTATTCAGTCATTATACAAATTAAAAAAATTTTAAAAAGGGAATCTTCTTTTTTTTTTTAATTAGCCTTTTTTTCAATTTATAAAATTTTAATTGATAGTCCAGAGTTTGTATGTATCTGAGTATCTTTCTTTTAGTATAAGATAATTTATCAGAATTTTATACAAAATATTTAGTTATTTATAGCAACTTGCATTTTATGATTTTTATTTTCAGAATTTTTTTCTTCAAATCTTTAGTTTTTGAGTTGCAGCTATATGAAAAGTAATGTATTTTATTACTTTTATTAATCTGTTATTCAAAGAAATAAAGTACAGAATCTGAAAGAAAATAATGAAAAAATTGATAACAAATAATAAGCAAGAAAGTGATATGACATCATAATAAATAAAATAAATCAATACACATTTGAGACTGAAAATTTCACTGGTGAAAAATGTATGTTGGTAGAATTCACGATGACTTAATGAGTCCAAATTGATTTGGTTAAACACTGGAATAAAAATGAAGGCTTTAAAAATTTATTTTGATTTTGGAATTTCATAAAATAAAAAGGGTTTTAAGGTTGTTGCAATGATATTTTATACTTTCTTTCTATTGTTATATACCAATCATTTCAATTTATTTTCTTTCTCAACTCATTTTTATCTTTTAGATTCTTGCATCGACTACTGCTAGAAGATTGGCTGTAATTGATGTTGAAAGAGGAGAGCAAGTTATGTCATATGACAACTGTATGTTGCCTTCTTTAGAATTTTAATAATTGTAATTAGTTTTTATTTCTTTTAATTTTTTGGTGGTATTGATATTTTTTTCTAATGGCTGCTTATGAATTTCCAGGTGCCTTTAATGGAAGAGATCGTGCTGGCTTAGCTGCAAATCCTGTTTGTCCTAATATGGCAGTATGCAGCTGTGTGAATGGAAAGGTGATGTGTTATAATTCAGATTTTTTTTTTTTTTTTTTTTTTTTTTTTTTTTTTTTTTCTTTTAAAACCAAGATGCAATGAAAATAATTCTTATCCTTTCTCGTAATACAGGGTTTGACACTTTTTGATCTTAGAATGCCCTTGCCTTTGGATTTTGTTTATGATGTAAGTGCCTAAACTAATATTTTCTAAATCATATAATTAATTTGAATGATTATTTTCCTCTAATATGATCATATAAACATTGTTTTACATCTATCTCTAAATGTTGTTGCTGCTGCTTTTATCATGTCTTTGACAAAGAAGAAAAATTTAAAAAAAATTCTTTTCTTTTTTGCTGCTGTTTATTAGAATTAACTCTTTCATTGAATCAAAGAGTAGCATATTTTATTTTATACAGTGTTTATTGTACTTCTAAATTTTAATATATATATTAATAATCATTATATATGTTTTGTGTTTCATTATATGTTTATATAATCATTATGTAATCATATGTTTTGTAAGATAAGAACAAATTTATGACTTTATTCTCTTTTAGCTCCACACAAATATCATTAGAGATATTACTTTCGTCCATAGCAGTTGGCCATTTGTCCGTAGTCAGCAAAGTGCTATTTTATCTTTATCTTGTGATGGAGTATGTAAGGTAATATGTGCATGATTCTTATTCTGTTTTGAAACTATGAGTTTATATTAAGCTTGTATAAATTCCTTACATGAATTTGCATTTCAGCATAGGTAAATAATGTTCTTTATAAATTGCTTAGAATTGCTTTTCTGTAATTTATGAGCATTGTATGCAGAATATTATCATAGAAGTTGTATCTCAGATTTTATTTATTTTTTATTTAATCAGGTTACAACATCTGATGGGCGCTATTTGCACTGCTTTGAAGTTGGTCACAGTGCCAATTCTATTGCACCAACTCCAGAAGCATATGGTACAGGTGCTGAAGATGGATTTTACAGTATGTATTTAGAGTCTTATTCTAAACATAAAATACAGTGGTACTTCAGTTCTCAAATACAATTCATTCCAATTGTTTGTTCGAAAACCAAATCAAATATTACCATATAATGGAAAAATGATTATTTGGTTTTCATCTTATAAGTTACTCCATGTATTTACCTATTTTAAGCTATCCACTGTATAGTACAACACAGTAAAGTATAAAAACACATTACAGTACTGTACATTACATGAGATAATGAAAAGTTTGTAACATTATAAAACTCTTAACAAAAACTATATCTTTATTGCAAAAACTTTGGGTGACTTAAGGTTGAGGAGAAGGGGGGATCCTTTTAATTTTTTTACGATTGTTAGGACCACCAAGTTAACTTGCTGTTTTTGAATCTCAAAATGCATGACATTTGTTTTACACTAGAAAAACTAAACTGCATGTATATGTGCTTTGATCCCATGATAACCAAAAAATAAATAAAAATTGGTAGATTCATGGCCCTTCCTGTGCAGAAATTTCAAAATACATTAATTTTGTTAGCACTGAAATCACTGTACCTTGTGTATGTGCGATTTATCTTTTTTTTTTTTTTTTTTTTTTTTTTTTTTTTTTTTTTTTAAGGTAATTTCTGCTGTTTTTTCATTTTATTGATTTGACAATTAAAATCTCGCTGTTTGAGAACCAAATAAAATTTTGCTTGAATTTCTCATTCAAGACTACTACAAGGTTTGTATGGTCCTTGAAAATCTTTAAATTCTTCAAAAAAAATATTGGGTCCTTGAAAGTCCTTATTTTTATGCAAAATCTGCAAGTACTTAAAAGTTTGTAATTTTACTCTCTTATTATTTCTTAATTAAGAGGGAAAAACTTCTGCTTTTCAGTAAATTTCTCATTTTAAAAAAATTCACCTAAATTTCCCCTCTTCTAATTTTTTGCTTTCCCCCTTTGGTACCCAAAGTTTAAAATCTTTAAAACTTTTATTTTTTTTTAACTTTTCTGCTGTATTTGTTACTTTATTGGAACAATAAATAATCAATCATATAAATTTCTCTTCCCCCCACATGAAACTGGCATTTTGCCTTTGGCCCATCCTCCCTTAAGGACCTAGGGCCAAAAGGATCCCACAATAATTCTTCACCTAGTAGTTCAGAGTTAGACGATATCAAATTTGTGCATATAAGTATTATAGGTACTGAGATACTGTCTGAAATAGAGAATAGCTATTAACTCAAGAAAAAGGCCACTTAGGCTAAAAATGGCAATGGAAATGAGAAGGGAGGAAGGGGAGCTAACTAGGAGACCTAAAAACTTGACCGGGAGAGGAGATGTGAGGCCAAAATACCCAAAAAGGGCAAGAAAAATGCCCCTGGGGAGTGCCCCCCCCCCTATGCTAAGGTAGAAATGCATACTAGATGGTAACTATCTAACATAGAGTATATTACTTAAATGAAAAGCAGGTATACAATGGACAGCAGACGTTCCAGCAATGAGAGATAGACTCCTCCTTGAAAGGTGACCTTGGGGTCCGCAGACCCTCCTCAGACACTAGCAAGCACCTCCAAGGAGAGGAAAGGAACTATTATATTAAGTAATATTTAATTATAAGCTGGAAAAAGCAACAATCCCACAACTGTTGAATCCTTTCTGGCCCTTTGGGGAGACACTTTAGTGCATCTACACCTCTCTTGCTCCTCCCCTGGTCTCATTTTTGGTACCCTAGTGAGCTCTTCTTCTCCCCTTCCCATTCCCAGTCCTGTTTTAAGCCTATGTTAGAGTTCTTCATCAGGTCAGGTTATCCACTTTTACCCACACCTGACCTGACCCATGGGTCGGGTCTAGTTGGTGTTATATTTTTCTGTTGTGGGTCAGGTTTTGGGTTGACCCGCTTTTTCAAAAGAATGTCCACAATATTTTTTCAGGTTAAAAATATGTGTACAACAAGACCTCCATAATGGGCACTTCCGAAAAGCGGACACCTCTATTAAGGAGATACTTTATCAATTCCTAATACTTATATATTTGTATGCTTATACCTTGGAATAGTGGGCACCTCCAAACCTTACGCACATGTAGCATGTGTATGTGCACATAAATTATCACAAATATACAAACTATCACAATATACATATTTTGTGTGTATCATAAATGAAATGTGGGTAGTGTTTTTCATATTCTGAGAAAAGAAAAAATGGTTCTTAACTGCACTGTAAAGAAAGAATAATCTATAATTGCATTTCTTATATACTTTTTATTTTTTCTCATGCAGTAAATTAAATATATACTCATTCATATTCAATTACGTATTTATTTTCATCTGAAACAGAGTTCTGTTCAAACTTTTTCTGAAAGTCCCCAACAATCTGATTTGCAAAATACCTAAACATGACCCAGAATAATTATTCTGGGGTGAACCCAACATTCAAAAAAAAAAATTAGAGTCCCGACCCTCCTTCCCCCCCCCCCCCCAAAAAAAAGAAAAAAATTACAAACAACTGGACCCAATGCAGGAGCATTCTCGAGGTATCCGCTATTCAGAGATTTCGCTATATTTGAATATTAAGGAATATAGATTTGTCCATTTTTCAATATAAAATTTGTATTAGAGATATAATTGTACGTTACTTTTCATAATAGCATTAAAACATAATTTATTGTCCTTTCATTGCAGGTTCGGGTCGGGTTGCGGGTTGAACTATTTTAGGTTGAAATATGTTGGTTGTGGGTCGCCAAAAATTATTTTTGTGGGTTCAGGTCAGCTTGTGGAATTTTTTTTGTCTGGTTTGGGTTGGGTTGCCGGTTGACTTCAAATGAGATTTGTGGGTTCGGGTCAGGTACAATCCAACTCGTGCAGGACTCTAGCCTAGGTATCCTCCTTCTTGAGTTATTGCTCATTTCCGCTTTAGACAGTATCTCAGTACCTATAGTATAATTATATGCACAAAGTTGATATTGATAGTGTTGTCTAACTCTGAATTCTTCGGTTAAACCTTATTCTGGGGTCCTTTGGGCTGTAGACTCTTTAGTTTCCATGCTATAATGTTTTTTAACTTCAGCTTTTCCATTTTAGACAGTTTTCCATGTTTTTCAATTGTTTGGAAAGACTTTTTCTGGTTTTTTGTGGTATTTTGGCCTCCTTTCCTCCTCTCCCA
The DNA here is from genome assembly GCA_963931845.1 of Maratus michaelseni. Taxonomy (NCBI): domain Eukaryota; kingdom Metazoa; phylum Arthropoda; class Arachnida; order Araneae; family Salticidae; genus Maratus; species Maratus michaelseni. The sequence goes on along the minus strand of OZ007586.1, from coordinate 335,154,409 downwards.
GTCCCATTTTTAAGTTCCCTATTAGCTCTTCTTTCCTCCCTTCCCATCCTCATTTATGCTTTTTGCCTAAGTAACCTCTTTCTTGAGTTATTACTATTTTCTATTTTAGACAGTATCTCAGTCTCCCTGGAAGCAATTTTTGGCTCCTCTAGTTAACTCTCCTTCCTCTCTTCCCATACCCTTTTCTGTTTTTAACCTAGGTGGCATTTTTCTTAAGTTATTGCTATTTTCCACTTTAGATAGTATATCAGTACCTATTATAACACCTATATGTACAAACTGGATATCCATTCCATAATATCGTCTAACTCTGTTCGGTATAACTATTCAGTTAAGCCTTATTATGGAGCTTTAGTTTCTGTTGTATGGTATTTTTAACTTAAACTTTTCAGTTTTAGTCATTTTTTCGGCCTTTTGTACTTTTTCCAGTAGCCCCTGAAATATAATTTTAGCTTTTTTCTCTCATAGGCCAGTGACATGTTCACTATTAAGCTTGAATATCTCAGATATTTATTTAATGTAGAAACAGTATATTTTCACATTTTCTGTGCTCACCCTATTGCCTCCCCCTCTTTCTTTTACCATTGCTAGGCTTCTTTTAACTTCTTTTGCTCTTTTGCTGCTGTTAATTGATCTCAATCAATAGTACATCTTTTTTTTTTTTTTTTTCAAATGTATCAATCTCCATTTAGCACATCATTTCTCAATATATCAAAGACAGGTTGCTAGTTGATATTTCTGCTATCGAACTATCGATAGCAATCAGTAACTATCTGAGCTATCAATAATTATCTATGTAGATGTGATGCATCTACATAGATAGATTTTAAGAAAATAAAGATGCACTATTGATTGAGATCGATAGACAATAGCAAGAGAGCAAAGAAATTTAAAAGAAACCTAGCAATGATAAAAAAAAAGTGGGAGAGGGCATGAGGGGGATAAAATATGATGCTATACCTGTTTCTACATTAAATGAATATCTGTTATGTTCAAGCTTAATAGTGGACACTCATTACTGTGTCATGAGCATGGGGTATTTTTTTGCATTTTCTCTCCCCCATGCCCACTTTTATTTTAGCATTCTAAGGTTTCTTTTAACTTCCTTTGCTCTCTTGCTACTGTTTATCGATCTTAGTCAATAGTACAGCTTTATTTTTTTTTTCAAATCTATCAGTATCAATTTATCGCATCTATCATTCTTTCTCAATATATCAAAGACAGGTTGATAGTCGAAATTTCTCCTATCGAACTATCGATAACAAACAATAACTATCTGAGATGTATGCGATGCATCTATATAGATATATTTTAAGAAAATAAAGATATAATATTGATTGAGATCGATAGACAGTAACAAGAGAGCAAAGAAAGTTAAAAGAAGCCTAGCAATGATAAAAGAAAGTGGAAGAGGCCACAGGAAGTCAGGTCATTGCGGGGGGGTGAAAATATCTGTTTGAACATTAAAAAATATCTGAAATATTCAAGCTTAATAGTGGACATGCATCACTTGGCCAATGGGGACAAAAAGCTAAATATATATTTCAGGGTCCACTGGAAAATATTGAAAAACTGCCTAAAACAGAAAAGTTGAAGTTAAAAACACCATAGCACAGAAAGTAAATGGCCTAAGCCCCAAAGGACCCAGAATAAGGCTTAACCGAATAGTTCAGAGTTAAATAATAGCATGGATATCCATTGTGTAAATAAGTGTTATAAGTCTGAAATACTGTCTAAAGCAGAAAATAGCAATAACTTAAGAAAGAGGCCACCTAGGCTAAAAATGGAAAGGGGGGGGGGGGGTAGAGAGGAAAGAGAGCTAACTAGGGGGTACCCAAAAATGGGAGCAGGGAGGCTAGATGGGGAGAGGCCAAAATACCTCAAAAGGCCAGAAAGAGTCTCCCCGAAGGGCCAGAAAGAAATCAACAGCTGTGGCCTGTTGCTATTTCCAACTTTCAATTCCATCTTACTGAATATAATTATACCAGTACTTTTTTTTTCATGTAAATTGTTGCTAATGTCTGAGGAGGGTCTGCGGACCCTGTTTCACCTTCAGAGACTTCAAGACCCCATAGCACGGAAACTAAAATGCCTGGGACCCAAAGGACCCTAGAATAAGGCTTAACCGAAGAGTTCAGAGTTAGATAATACCATGGATTTCAAGTTCGTCTATATAAGTATTATAGATACTGAGATACTGTCTAAAGTGTAATATAGCAATAACTCAAGAAAGCTGTCACTTAAGCTGAAAACAGAAATGGGGATGGGTAGGGTGGAAAGAGAGCTAACTGGGAGACCCGAAAATGGGACCAGGAGGGCCAGATGGGGAGAGGCCAAAATACCCCAAAAGGCCAGAAAGGGATCAACAAGTCCATATTACTGAATATAATAATACCATTTTTCTCCATGGAAATTCTTGCTAGTGTCTGAAGAAGGCCTGTGGACCCCAGGTGACTATTAGAGCCTTAGCCTTCAAGAAGGACTTTGATCGTAATGACGGGAATAGATCGATATTTCTGCTATCGCAGTGATTGAGGTTTCGATCTTTAGAGGGGATAATAAAGGAAATTATAACGAGGTATGAGTACAGTATGGTCCTTTTAAGGTTTATTATTTTCAGTATAAAAAATATATTAAGAATGCAGAAGGGGGCCATTTAGAAGTGAATTGGCTGGTGTTGTTTGCCGGTAGTGGTCAATTTGCTGAGAAGAGAAAGAGGGGAGTGTAAGAAAAAGAATGAATTCTGATGTGAAACTGATTTTCAAAATAAGAATGGTTCGCCTCTAGCAATAAGAGATAGGGAAAAGAAGGTTGGGAGGGAGAGAGGGCTAACTATATTTTAGCTAGACATTTTTGTCTGAATTAAACAAAAATTTGGAGGAGGGAAGGGCTGAAGACCAAGGTACTTAAGATGAAAAATAATGAATATGAGTTAAAAAGTAACAGGAGGAAGTAAAAGTGAGGGACAAAAGCCCCCCCCCCCCCCCAAATCTCATAAACTATGGCCTGATTCAAAGCAGAGGTTATGGTGATTATCTCTCAAACCTTTGGTGATGGAAACATATTTCAATACGTATGCAAATCAAGTATAGCTTTTAGATATAGTATTTGTGTTGAAAATTGCTGCATACATATTAAAATATTAAATTTGCACTTTTGCACAGTTCAACTTTTATAAGTTATAGTTAATAAAATTTCCACCCTCTAACAGGTAAAACAGTAAAAATTCCATTCATTTACAACCAAACTTACTGAGTTATGATACTTTGAATTTTATTAAATGTTTTTAGCTGTCTGACTTTAAAAGATCATCTGTATGTCTTTAATATTTTACAAAATTACATACATGAAAATGCATGCTAAATTTTGTTAAACTCATTTGTACACCTAATATATGCATGTATAGATGAAAATTAAGCTAACTTGAAACACAAAACTGCACCTTTTCTTCCCCTTATTCCTCTTTTCCCTATCTCTTAGCACTTGAGATGAATCGTTTTTATTTTGAATATTATTTTCTTCTCCTGATTCATTCTCCTCCCTTCATCAGCAAATTGGCTCCTTCCAGACGTTGACATTCATTTTTTCAATTGCACCCTCCACCCTCCTACTCCTTGTATACATTTTATAACTGAAATAAACCTTCAATGGACCCTACTTAAAGAGTACCTTAATATAATACCATATGGTCCTTGTCCTTAAATTAACCTTTAGTGTTTTACAAGGGGCCATAGTATCCAAAATTTAGGGGGCGCTTGCCCCACTTTTCTGTTTTACCCACCCCCCCACCCCCCCTTAATTTTTATCGTACATTCATGATTTTTCATTTTAAGCACCTTGGGCCTCAGCCCTTCTTGTCTTCTTCTAATGTCTAAATTTTTGTTTAATTCGGACAGTATATTCTAGCTAATATGTAATTAGTCCTCTCTCTCTGTTTGCTCCCCTGCACTCCCTCTCCTCTTAGCGCTTGAGGTAAATTGTTCTTATTTTGAATATTATTTTCTTCTTGCGATTCTTTCTTGCCCTCCTTTCTTCCTTCTCTCAGGAACTGGACTCTTTCCAGCAAAGGATGTTGTCCTATTTCTTAATACCTCTTCCCCTATTTTGTATATATATATATTTTATAATTAAAATAAACCTAAAGTGGACACGTAGATGCTAAGACATAGCTATCATGAAAATCATAAAATACAGAACATACCAGCTCCATCTATAGGGTGGTATACATCCAAACCTAATCAGCAGCAAATTATGTCGGCGTCTAATAGAACATAAAGTTTGATAAAATTATGTGCATTAGTTCTTGAAATACTGCCCACAAAATTTATGTCATGGGCAGACATTTTTCAAAAATAATTAAATCTTGTTCAAGACATCCCAAAACGTGTAAATGCATCAAAAAATGGCAATTGGACATTTTCCAGATTCCTTCTTCTTCTTATGTATGTAGTAGAAATTAAACAAGAAAAATGACTAGAAAATTATATCATGTCGAAATACATTTTCCAAACGTATTCAAAAAATTTTCCTCATCCTATTGTAATTAATATTAATAATTACACAAAATAATCATATTCGTTAGATTTTAGTAAATAACATATTCATTAAATTTTAATAACCTTAATTTTGGTCATTTGGATAATTACTTTAAATTTTTTTAAAACCTATTTTTTTTCCTCCAAAAAAGAAAAAAAATTAAACTGAAAGGGTTAAATACAATATAATATATTATACTTCCACCTAAATGAATTTTCTGCAATAAAACAGATGTACTTCTCATAACAAAGAAAGATAACATGATTTCTGTTGTGTTTTTATTTGTCTTATAAAAGTCAGTATAGCACATATCATGCAGATGGGTTCTTTTTCTTTCTCTTTGCTATATTCTAAAATCTAAACAAACAACAACATAAAAAATACCCCCAACTCTGTGTTTGTGTCAATGAATGAATTGCATTTATTAAGAAGAAAGAAAAAAAAAATCTTTTCCTAACTCTAACGCTGTGTTCAATCCCCTTGCTGAGCAATTCAGTCTAAGATAACCATACATCATTCAACTTCCCATTATGCAGATGATCTTGTGCTAGATACAATCAGATAAGAATAACAATTTATTGTTACTTTATTGTAACCATAAATAATTAACCATCTAAAATCCTCCCCACCCATGCAAAATTGCCACTTCTCCCTTACCCACCTCCTCTCTTTTATTTTCTAGCATGCAAAATTTAAAGTTTTTAAAAATTTAATTTTTTTTTCTGGCCTGTTTATGAATGTTATTAACGATAAATAATTAATCATCTAACGACTTCCTAAACCCTATAAAATTTCTGCTTCTCCCCAGTTGCTCCCACCCCCAGCTCACAAAGTTAAAAATCTTCAAGCCTGTTTAATTTTTTTAAACATTCTTTATTCTGATTATCTATTGTTATTGTTACATTAAAGTAACAAACATTTAAAAATCCTCCCCCTCTTCTTTCCTACCACACAAAACTTAGTCTTTAAAACTCTTTCATATATTTTTTTTTTTCTGCCCCAATTGTAAATCTTTAGTAATGATAAATAACTAAGCAGTCATCTAATTAACCACTTTCAAAACTTTTTTCATTTTTTAAAACTTTTCCGTTCTGTTTGTTTCTTTATAGTAACTATATATATATATATAATTGCTCATCTAAGTTCCTTCTCTTTCTCTCCCCAGAAATTTTCCACTTTCTCCTTTTCTCTCCCCTGTACAAAGTACACAAAGTTAAAAAAACATTGAAACTCTTTAATATTCAATTATTTTTCTGCCCTATTTGTAACTCTATAGTAATAATAATAATCTAATTGAACTCCCCTCCCACATAAAATTCTTTGCTGCTTCTCCTTTACTCCCCCCTTACACTTTGCAGTAACAATATAGTTAAATAATCATAATTCCCCCTTCCAGTATTTTGAATCCCCCACCCTCCTTTCCTTTTCCTCCTGCACACTAAATTTACAATCTTTAAATTTCTTTTTTTTTCTGTTATATTTGTTATTTTAAATAGCTATAAATAAGCCTTCTAAATTTCTATTGCCACATTGCAAAATCTCCCCCCCCCCACACACACACACACCGCACAACCTCCATTTGAATGTTTAAAAGTTGTATTTACAAAAATTAAACCCTGTATTAAAAAATGCATAATATAATTCAATAGTTTATTCAATTTGTATGTCCTCAATTTTTGTTTAGTTTGGTCCTTGAAAGTCCTTGATTTTTATTTAAAGAAATGTGTACAAACACCGTACTATATTGTTTCATGGTTTTTAATTACTGACTCTTTCTAACATTGTTGAAAAGCATTTATGAAGTTGGTTTCTCTGCTGTCTGTCTGTTCATTCTCTAACTTGTGTAAATATACTTGTATAAGTTGAACCTCGAAAATCCGAAATCGGCCGGACCGCAGATTCCTGAATTTTCTGGATTTTGGAGGTCTGTTAAAAATATTATTTTATGATAGTATAATAACATACAAAATGCATTTCCCCCCCCCCCCCCCTACAAATAAACTATGATCAAATTGGCAAATTAAATAATAAAATAGGAATAATACAGTAAAATATAACACCTATGCTGAAATTAAAAATACATATTAAAACACAATAAATTAAAATATAGTACACAATAGATAATACAGTATAGGATCTATTATTCGGCGTGCTGATTTCCAGAACGCTCTAAAAACAAGAACACTGAACGATCTGAAACTGAAACTTTCAATTAAAAAAATTGGTAGATTTTTTATTTTCTTATTTACATTTTATTGAAGAGTTAACAAGCTCTATTATTCAACTTTTTCTCATCCATATCAAGATACCGTAAAATCTCATTATCTCCCCCCCCCCCCCCCCCTCACAAATGAAGTAAAAAAACATAAAATAATCAGATGTGGCCCAGTTACTATGCTCCGCGGAATACAAGCGTTCAATAAACGCAACAGTCGGACATATGTTCTTTTTTGGATCATTTTTATAACTTCGCATCGGTAAAATCATTAAAAATATGGAAGAACTAACTACATATTCTTAAATTTCATACTTTTCTTTCTTAAATGCCAAAATCCATCAAAATTTTTTTGAATTTTAACCATTCGAAATAAAATATTTTTTAAACATCGTCATGCTTTTTTATTTTCTCCTTCTTCCCCTTCTTTCTTAGAACACGTTTTTGAAGATAGAAAATCTGATTTTCAGGATAACAGGAAGCCTATGTCATCTAAAGGCACACCCACAATTCAGCCAATCAGAGAGATTAAATCAGGAGAATGAACAAAGGGAGATGTATTTGTTTCCTCATGATTCAACTGGGAGAGAAAATGAATGAGAGAGGGTAGGGGAAAAAATTAATAAGAGAGAAAAGTGATAAGATTCCTTTACTGTTTAAGGTCATTCTCAGAATATTGAAACTTAGCGTTCTTTATTTATTTATTTATTGGAAAGGCTGCTTTTTTGGGATTATTTAAATTTTTTTAATTTCTTTACAAAATTGTGGGGGAGGGGCAAAAGAATGGGATATTACGGTAATTATGTATTCCTTTATCTCTTGGCCCCACCAGTGGCTGAAAGGTTCTGCTCTCGAAGCTGGTAGACGGGAGGTGCTGGGTTCGATCCCAATCGCGCCCGTCGGCCTAATCGTTCGGAGTTTTCGTGGTTTTCTTCGAGCCGTGGATTTATCCATGCGTAAATACGGGTTAGGTTCCCTTAGAAAGACCCCCGCGAAGGGCACTCCCCCGGGCCTATATCCCAAGTGTAGATAATTGGCCGTCAATAATCAACCCAACCTTTATCTCTATTTTATGTATCTAAAATTATTTATTCATTAAAAAAATGCTCAAATAAAAATTAGGAATCTGACAAAATATTTTTTATGATAATTTTTTTAAAACACTTCAGTGTTCTCAAGAGTTAAAAAGTGCAAAATTCTCTCACTTTATTGAGAATCCTGTTCCTGTTTTTTTATGCCTTTTTTTAATAATTAAAGTTTTTTAATTAATGGTCAGGCGGTATAAAAATATACCAGAACATGTCCATATTTATTTATTTAGTTTTCAGTTAAAAGTGTTTAGCTGCATTCCACAAGAAATATGGCAATTACAGCTAAGTCTTATTTAAAAAATTAATAAAACTGAAATCGGGAAAATGTCTGGATTTTAGAGATTTCCGGAATTTGGATATCTGGATTTTCGAGGTTCAACTGTATTGTCATGCAATTGCCATGTTCGGTATTAAAAATGAAGTGTGTTGCACATATAGTTCATTTACAGGGACACTCAAAGAATTGTTACATTACAGTCTATGAGGACAAATCATTTGTGGTTTATTTTAATGATGTTCCACTATTTCAAACATATTGAAATTGATACATATCACTGAAGTGCATTACAAGAGTCTTATTATAGAATATTGTGTGCTTAGCATTCATCGTTCATTTACAATGATACACAAAATAATTCAGTTAAGGTACTGTCTGTTAACAATAATTGTTAGGAGTGTGTTTTCAGTTGCAGAACGTGTTTTTAAATTTAACTAAGTTTTTGCCTATTACTTGGTATATAAATATTCTATAGATCATATACAGGGCAGCACAAAAGATCTCAAGTACATTTCCATTGATGGAAATTCCAGAAGGGGAAATTTTAAACTACTATGTGTTTTTCTAACTGAACTAAAAATTTGCATTCTACGTAGTATATATACAAATCTATAGATCACATATAGGACTGCACAAAAGAATTCAGATATTTTTCCGAATATTGTTGGTAATTCTTGAAATTCAATTTTTAAATGTGTTATGCCTTTTCCAAATTGTTTACTTAGACATATTCTTTCACCTTATTAAAAAATAAATATTCAAAAAAAGTATTTTGGAAGCGTTGGAATGTGTTACATAATCTATGCTTGATGCATGATTTTTTGTTCTTGTTTAATTTATATACAGATAATAAAGCTCTCAGAATCATTTGTTTACAAATGAAATACAGTGCAATTAAGATAGTGTTTTTTGAATGTTTTGCATTCTTATTAAGGATAACTTTATGTACCCATATATGCTGAAAATCTAGGACTGACTTGAAGGCATATGGTATCCCTATACCTTTTTTTGGTGCCTCTTTCCATCCTTTATCCATTAAAAATAATTGAAAAAAAAGAGAATATTAGGACTGTTGTGAGATGTCTCTAATACTGTGTGTCCCTAATCATTACGTATGCTTATCATTACATGCATATTTAGTTCTCTGTTTCCAGACATTTAATGATGATCAAAGAAAAGATAAATGTAATTCATATTTTTTATTGTAAATTTATGTTGTGGTATCATAAATAATTTTCTAACGATCATTGACATCATATTTTATTTCCTCAAAATACTTTAAGGCTTTTATCAAATCCAAGCTGGCTGCTTTCTGGCACATTTCTGAATTCATTTTTGTTCATAAATGCATGAAATGGTCTTATTCAGAATTCCATTTTTCTATAAAGGAAGAGGATCTTCCAGGAAATGCTGTCAAAGTTAGTGTTTTGAACCAAATTTCTGGATGTGACAACCTGATAAATGTTGTTATGAGACAACAATTTCTCATAACTCAGGATGCAATTTATTTATCGAAAAAATGAAAACTATTTGATTCAAATCACTTTAATAACCCATGCCTGTAAGTGTCATGTTTTTAAGTTTAAAAATGTGTCCGAAAATTTCACAGGGAAAAACATTTTTTTTTTTTTTTTTTTTTTTTTTTTTTTTTTATCAGTTCTTAAATATCGGTATAGCAAAATTTCTAAAGCAAGCCAGAAAATATTCTTCCCTGCAAATAAGTTGTTTATAACTATTTTTTGTATGAAAATTATGACTGTAGGATCTCTAAAACAAGTCCCAGTTCCCATTAGTTTAGACTAGAAAGGTTTTAGTGTACTAGGGAATTTTATAGATTACAAATTCTCCATTGACACTTAACAGAAATTTCATTGGCAGAATATACTGCCAGCTTCAACTGAGAGAGAAGTAGCAAATGTGTAAAAGAATCATGTAATGTTGCTGAATGACTTTGTCTGATTTAGAAGTGTTCACTTATGCTTATGCTTTTTTTAATTAACTAATTATTTAAAAACAATATAATATATATTTTTAAATAACTAATTATTTAAATATATATATAAAATGATTTTTTTCTGTCCATTTTTAATTTTATTGAAAAAATATGTTTTATACTTTTATTTGAATCAGTAATTTTTTTTATGTATATATTTGATTGATTTTAATGTATTTTGTATTTTACATAATTTGTATTTAATGTATTTCATATGTTTCTACTTTTGTAGGCTTAATGATGGTAGGTGGGGAAATTATTTCTGGCTATATTCCTGATGTAGGAATTCAAGAAAGATTAAGAGAACATGGAAATGTCCCTATATGGAAATTAAGGTACTATTTTGTTAAGTTTAATCAATCTTTTTTTTTCCTTTTACATATTTAATGCATGGCAATAATTTATTTAATACTTTATACAAAAAAATTTCTCCTTATAATCTTTCTTCCACAAACTTCTAAACTCAAATTGCTGTTAATCTTCCATAATCAAAATTCATTATATACAGGGGGTAAAAATCTTTAAAACTGTTTAATTTTCTCCCTATTTGTTACTCACTAGTTCAATAAATAATAAAGTATCTAAACTCCTCTGCCCTCCCCGCCCCCATAGAAATTCCTGCTTCCCTCCATCATCCTCCCTCCTCAATTTCCCTGTTACCACTCTCTTTTCCTCCACCTAGGCATGCAAAATTTAAAATATTTGCAATTCCTTTTTGTTTAAAAGAAAATTCTGTCCTATTGGTTATTTTTTTTTTATAAAAATAAAAAGTAATCTATTTAAATACACCCTTCCTCCTCACTCAAAAATTATCAATTGTCTCACTTTGTGGCTCAGCACACAAAATTTAAAGTCTTTAATAAAACTTTTTAATTAAAAAAAATTCTGCTGTATTTGGAACTTTGTAGTACATATAATAAATAATCAATCATCTGAAAGTTCTGCTCCCCACTTTCAATATGGGAGAAAGCAAAAAAATTTCTCTATTTTTGGTTTGGCTGTTCTAACCCCTGTATATACAGTAGATGTTTGCATGGGCCTGAGGTTCATTCCCGGCCTGGCCTGCACCGGCAAAATAAAGGCAAATTTTCAAACAGGCTGTGCTGGCAGAATAAAGACAACTTTTTAAATAAAATATTAACAATTTTCAATAAAGGGGATGATGTGACTGGGACGAAAATAATTATAAATGTACTGCACAAGCTGATGCTAGCTTGAAAACATCAATACCGAAATGTAACATGTCCAGCATAGAGATTGGCATCGGACACTTATATTGTTTCTGAGTCAGGGCCTAATTTTTTCAGCAAGCACAGACCAGTCTGGAACTGAACTCAATTGTTCCCGAGACATGTTGAGCTAGCAATTTCTTTTGTAAAAATAGTTATAGTGATAATAAACTTCTTTAAACGGAATCTTTGAAAATATACCAATACTTTAATAAATTATAGAGAAAAAATTTCAAATATCTACTTTTTTTTATTTTACAGCTCCAAAAATTATGATGTTTTTAAACCATCTTTTTTCTTTTATTCTAAACTACATTAATTTTTTCAATCTCTTTATTTGATTGTTATAGTCTTAAGAGTCTGAGTGATCATTAATGTTGTTATTCTGTATTGTATGGCTTCTGAGCATTAGGGCTGGGCAATATATCAATACATCAGCAGATATCGATTTTTATAACATATCATCACAATCGATTTCAAACTTCCTTAAATATCGATATATCGGCTTTTGTTATATTCATTCATTAGTCAACACAATTTCTTATTCTCCAATTATTCCTAGAGTGTGGAAAAAAAAACTACCAAAAAAGGGATAATTTTTCCCCTTTATCTCCCCCTCTCCCCTATCCCCTATCCCCATTTGCTGGTGTGCTGTTGAAGTCATATAGAAACGAATAGCATTTTTCATTTTTTGATAAATGTATTGCATCTTTTAAGTTATAAGCGAATCTTATAATGACCATTTTCGGGCTGTCGCATTACAAAAATCAGTTCAAAATTGTGTGTGTGTGTGTGTGTGTCAGTCTGTTTCTCCTTTGTGTTCTGAAGAGACCGCTGCACGCAGAAGTACAAAATTTGGTGGGAAGGTTCCTCTATGCATGTAGTTTTGCACCGAAGCCAGATTTTGGAATTTTTGAACAGATTTTTTTTAATTTAATTTTTAATGCGATTTTTAGTGTTTTTTCACATTTTGTTGCATTTTTTCCACATTAGTAATGAGAATCCGGTTCCAATCTTTTAGCACAATATAGTAAATTTTATCCTCTTTTCAATAAAGTTGATGCGAAATTTGTACAGCGATTTTTGAATTTTTGGCGAATTTTTTCCTTTGACACTAAGAAATTTTGCCAGAATGCTTGATTGGTTCGGTGGTCGCGCTTCCATTTCAGCCTAAGATACGTTCAGAATCGTCGTTTTTTTTTTACTTTTTAGCTTGGGAAAGTTGACAATTCTTTACCGATAAAAAAAAATCAGGATTTTAAAAATGTGATTTTCAGTGTTTTTTGACGTTTCGCTGTGATTTACCCACATTAATAACCGGAATCCGGTTCCAATGTTTTAGCCCAATATAGTAAATTTTATCTTCTTCTCAATAAAGTTTATGCGAAATTTGTACAGCGATTTTTTTTTCCTTCAACACTAAGTAATTTTGCCCAGAATGCTTGATTGGTTCGGTGGTTGCTTCCATTTCATCCTTATATACACTCAGAATCGTAATTTTTTTTTTCTCTTTTTAGCTTGGAGAAAGTTGATAATTCTTTACAGATGAAAAAATCATAAGCTTAAAAGGAAACGGTGGATTATTTATTATCCCGATTTTTTTTATTAGATTTTTTTCTTTTAATTTCATTTTTATGCGTTTTTTAACATTTTTTTCATGTTTGCAGCGTTTTTGGTTTCAAATGACGTCACAAATCGCCCACTACAAGTCAAACACCATTGGAGGGCGGTTGTGATTGATAGCTGATAGAATTGTAGGCACAGCTGGAATTCAACCAGGCAGTTGTGATAGGCAGATGAAAAGGTCGTCAGCTGATTGCAATTTGAACAACGAGTTGTGAATTTTTGCGATTTGTTTTATGCGATTTTTAGAGTTTTTTCATGTATACGTCATTTATGTATTTGATTTCAGAAATTAACAATGGTAACTTACTGTTTTTGTATGTAAAAAAAAATTCATTTTATTTCTGTTTAGAAAGTTAATGATATGTCCTAATTTTTAACGTCATTGGTTAAACTCTGTTGGTAGGGGGGGGTGAGTGTTCGGTTGTAGTTTAAATATCGCGTTAACGCTGTGATCGAAACTCCCTCTTTCCCCTACTTCCAAAATCAGAACTATTTAATTTTTAGTCCTACTCAAACGAAACCTTTTCTCAGGTCCCCAGATACCAGATAAACTTTGGTATAATTTTTTCAGCCCTTGGTTACCACTATTTCTGAACATTAATGATCAGGAAGGGGTATTTTCTCGGGTGCTATGGGCCCAATTTCAATGAGAATTAGTTCATTCAACTTAACACGAACTAATTAAGGTATAGATGACTAATTAAGATACAGATTTAGTGCCACCTGTCGTAGAAAATAGAACTAAAAGATTTTGCAGCGCGTGCGCAGCATGCCTGCTATACAGTGTCATAGGCAGCAGGGACACTTGCCGGAGTTTTGATCGGAGAGAGTTGTATTTAGAGCTGAGTGCACCCCTAGCAGGGGGAAGTGAAACTAAACAATTTTGCATATAAAATTTGTCCGATTCAGACAAAGGGCCCAATTTCAACGACAATTGATTCATTCAACTTAACATGAACTACCGTAAAATCCCGATTGTAAGCCCCCCCCCCCCTTTTTTTTCAAAATCAAAAAGGGTTTAAATTTGGGAGGGTGGCTTATAATCGAGATTTTTTTTAAAAATCATTTAAAAACCTGATTTTATCATTAATTTAGAAGTAAAAAGGGCCAAGAATCTTTTGCATGTCGGGAAATTTAAAAAATAAATCCCCCTCCCTAAAATCCTGTGTCCCCCCCCCCCCCCCCAAAAAAAAAAAAAAAAAAAAAAATTCTTTTTTTTTTTGGAAAAAAATTAACTTTTTTTTTTTTGTATTGTAACAATAAATAATCAATCATCTAAATCTCCTCTCAAAATTATTGTTTCCCCCTTTGCCCCCTCCTCTGGTACCAAAAACGCATAGTTTTTATAACTTTTTAATTTTAAACTTCTTTTCAGATTTAGTAAATACTTTATATTAAAAATAAATAACTCCTACCTACCACCTAAATTAACCCCTCCTTCTAAAATCTGTGCTCCTCTCCCCCTGCCCCCCAACCTTATCTTATGAAGATCTTACCCCTCCAAATGCATCTCGTAAAACTTAAAATCTTTAAAATTCTTAATTTTTTTCTGCTCTTTTTTTTATTTTTTCGCAACGATATTTAAATAACGATCTATGTTATTCACCCCTCCTTCCAAAAAGTCATCTTTATTTCTTTTGTCCCCATCCTAGTACATACTTTATAGTCTTTTAAAAAGTTTTTTTTTTTTAATCTGTTTATAACTTTCTTGCAACTATAATTAAATAATTATCTAAGTTGCTTCTCTTCCCCCACCCAAAAAAATTCTGCTCCTCCTTCCCCCTCAGCACACAAACATTAAAATCTTTAAAACTATTATTTAAAGATTCTATTCTGTATTTGTTACTTTGCAGCAACAATAAATAAATGATCTTGTAACTCTCCCCTTAAAGTTCCATTCTCCATCCCCAGAAAAGAGAGTGAATTTCTAGACATGGAAGCGGGGTAGGGCAGAGAGAAGATTTTAGTCTTTTTGTAGTTTGGCTGTTCTCACAGCTGATATTTTGTTAATGGATGGGGAATTATTTTAAAGAACATATTTATTTCAAAACATCAAATATACGTGTGATTCAGGGAAGAACAGCCAAACTGCAAAAAGGATGAAAATTTTTGCTTTCCTCTCACATATTTAGAAATCCACGCCTCTCCTTTGGGAGAATAGGACAGAGCAAAAATTTCAAAAGGGATGATGATTTTAGATGAGTGATACTTATATGAGATGATGTAGATGATGTAGACTTACCTTGCTAGAAAATAAGAAAAAGATCAGCATTTAAAAAATAATGATAATAATATTAAAGATTTTAAACTATTTGCTGGGTGAGAAGACAGAGGGGAGGTGGAACTTTTGGGAGAAAGAGGGTTAATTTTGATGATTGATTATTCATTAATATTGTTGCTAAAGAGAAATAAATACAGCAGTTTTTTTAAAATAGAGTTTTAAAGATATTAAAATGTGTATGTGTGTATGGGGGGGGGGAGGCAGACACCTTTGGAGTAGAGAGGTGACAAATTTAGGCAAATTTGACAAAACTTAGGTGACAAATTATCTACTTATTTTTACTAAAAGGCAACAAGTGGGGCATAAAATTTCTTCACATAAGAGTTTTATAAATTTTAAACTTTGTATTCTTGAGAAAAAGGAAATATGAATTTTGAAGGAAGGAGTTTGTAATTTAGATGATTTGTTATTTATTTATTGTTAATAGAGAGTAACAAAAAGGACAAAATATTTTTTTTATAAATAGTTTTAAAGATTTTTTTTATAGGGGTTAGCAAAGTAGAGAAAGCAGACGGTTTGGGGGTAGATAGATATGGTTGATTATTTATTTATTGTTACTTGATAGCAAATTTTCTAATAAAGAGTTTTAAAGATTTTAAACTTTGTATCCTGAGAGGAGAGGAGAGGGAGGAAAGGAAGGAGAAGTGTAAGATTCAGAAGAGGGGGAGAGAAGTGGATTGGAGGGTAATTTATATGATTGATTATTTACTTATTTTTACTAGAGAGCAACATATAGGACGGAATATATTTTTAAAATAGAGTTTTAAAGATTTTTTTTAGCTGGAGGGCAGTAGCAGTGGTGGAAGAGAGATAATTTAAATGTCTGATTATTTATTTATTGTTAGTAGAGAGCAAGAAATAGAGCATAATATTTTTATAAAGAGTTTTAACCTTTTTATGCTGAGGGGGGGGGGGGGATAAATTTTGGATGGAAACTGAGATTGCAGTTTAGAAGA
Source organism: Maratus michaelseni (assembly GCA_963931845.1). Classification (NCBI taxonomy): domain Eukaryota; kingdom Metazoa; phylum Arthropoda; class Arachnida; order Araneae; family Salticidae; genus Maratus; species Maratus michaelseni. The sequence goes on along the minus strand of OZ007586.1, from coordinate 335,138,205 downwards.
TTGATTTTTTTTATTAATTGTTACATTGCTAACGAGCAGAAAGAAGTAGAGAAGGATTTAAGTTATCAAGTTTTCAAACTTTTTATGTTGGATAGGCAGAGAAGGGAAACAGACATTTTATGTGAGGCGAGGGATAAAATTAACATCATATAAAAACATAAGTGGAAATCTGCCAAAAATATCAAAAGAATAAAAATTCCCTCCTTTGGATTTTTAAAATAATTTTTTTATGAATAAAAAATTTTGTGTATGTGAGAGGGGGAGGGGGACTTATATTTGGGAATGGAAAATAAAATAAAAATTGCTTAAAAGTGGGAGGGGGCTTACTTTTGGGATTTTACGGTAATTAAGTTATAGATAATTAATTAAGATATAGATTTGGCACCTCTGGCGGTGGAAAGCGGAACTAAAAGATTTTCTGTGCATACAACAGAATGCCTTCTATACATTGTCATAAGCAGCGGGGACACATGCTGGAGTTTCATTCGGAAAGAGGTTTGTTTAGAACAGAGTGCATCCCCTGGAGGACGACAATGTAACTAAAAGATTTTGCATTCAATCTTGGTCCTATTCAGGGATCAGAAGTAGCGCACTACAAGTAGCGAAACTACAGTAGCCGCTACTTTTTCCAGTAGTTTGTAGTGTAGGGTGCTACATTAAAAAAAGTGTAGTGTAGCGAATAGCACAATACAAAATATCAGTAGTTTGTAGCGAGCATCGGCGCTACTTTTCACGCTACCTTATGAGGGAGGAAAAAAGTGCCAATCTTCAAATCACGTGATTATAACTCGTTTCTTTTGTGCGAAATATGTTATCTGCAACAATTTGCGAATGTCAGTGACAAATCTCAGTTCCAGTGTCATATATTTCTCCATAGACGACGGGCACAGTCATAAATTAACTGTCATTTTCACAGTTTGGGTGTCAGAAACTTCGTGTATTGTTATTTAAATCCATAGAAATCTTCTCAATATAATGTATTTTTATATGACTACGATTGTTTTTACCAAAATGTAGTCGTCTTACCATGTTAAGTCTTTATCGGACTAATTTCTTCTCCCTTTTGCCTCCCACCTCCAGCAAGTAAAAATATGTAAATCTTTATTAAAAAAAAAGGAAAAAGAACAGATTTATCTAAACATAAATCATCTAAATTATCCCTAACCTCTCAAATTCACGCTTCCCCCTAGTAGCATACAAAGAAGTTTAAAATATTTTTAAATCTTTATTTTTTTTAATACAAAAATAAAATCTTTCACTCCATTTGTTGCTCTCTAATGACAATAAATAAAAATTATTTCCTTGTCCCCAAAATTTACGTTTCCCTTTTTGCCTCTCCTCCAGCATGCAATTTCAAATATTTAAAACTCTTTATTTTAAAAAAATGGCCACATTTGTTTCTACCTAATAATAATATATAGGTAACCATCTAAATTGTCCCATAACCTCCCATAATTTACTTTTCTACCCCCCCCCCCTGCAGCATACAAATAAATATAAAATCTTTAAGTTATTTTTATATTTAAAAAAAATCTTCTGCCCTAAATAGTGTTCTGTAGTGATGATAAATAATCAGTATTATAAATTATCCCTCTTCCCCTAAAATCTCCCCCACCTCTCCATATACAAAATTTAAAACTCTTCTTTTTTTTTTAAGTTCCATTTTCTCTGCTGTCTGGTAACATTAAATAAATAATCAATCATCTAAAATATTCCCCTTCGAACAAAATTTCTGCTCGCTTCCTGTCAGTTTAAAATCGTTAGAACTCTAATTAAAATATATATATATATTCGAAAAAGCACAGAAAAAGAACAAGTATACCATTTTATTATTAAAAGTGCACTAGGAAGGAATGATTTCTGCCATCAAACAAACTAGCAGCTGAAACGTAAAGTGTTAGCATGCCCGTGATCTATTATTTGCTGGATTTGCTGATAAAACCGCAATGTACTCGCTCATAAAAAAAAAAAAAAATTCTTCCTGGCAACCCTTTGTCTTCTTACCCATTATTATATCTTGTGTTTTAATCTGGGGAAGCTTCTTTTGAGATTAAAATAATAGAATGACAGACAAAAGTAGTATAAAACTGCCTGGTCAGCATATAATGAATATTTTGAAGTTATAGAACAAGAAAAAAGTGGTAATTATTCTGTACATGTAAACTTTGTCCAATTAATAAGAAGTTACCAGTATCAAAATCATCTGCTTACAACTTGAAGTTGAAAATAGAGGTGAGTTAGCATTTTCTTTATTAATAATAATTACTGGATCGCATCTCACACCGAATATCTAAATCGTCATTCTCGAATTAAGATCCCTGGTTCAGAAAATATTCTTATCGAACTGTTTATTATCGCAAAAAATTATTTTATCAATACGTCTTTTGATCGTTGTGAAATATTTGTCCAATGTATGCATACAAACTAATTTACTGCATATTTCCTTTTGAAGATTCTAATAGATAAAACAAAGGTGGTTGGAAATAAATATTATTTTAAAAAATGCCTAAGAATGCTTAATTTTATTTTTACTTTAGCTGCCCAGGTTTTTTATCGCTAAAATAATTGATTTATAATGTTTTATATTTGATTTGATATTGGTTAGATTGGTCTTTTAATGAAATATCTTTATCTTTGTTTCCAGAATGAATCTAAAGCCCAGTATGTTGAAATTCGGGTTTTCAAAGAGAAACAAACAAAAAGAGATAAAAAAGAAAAGAAAAGCTAGGATTTAACTTATGCAAGTCTATGTGATCTTGTTCAATTTTTACATTGCTTTCAGGAACTATATTTAAATTGTAAAGAAATAGGACTATTTAGCTCTATTTTTAAAAAATAATGTGTATTAAAGTTTACCAAGGTTGCTATCCGCTCTTAACATGAATTCAGACACTTTTCTCCGGGAGGGATTTCTGTCGCTCTGGGGTGGGACATTATAGAGTTGCGGGGGGGTGGGGGGGGATTGCACTTTTTAACCATTAAAAGTATAAAATCTCTTCCAGGGGGGGACATTTCAATGCTCCGGGGTGGGGGAATTCCCCCCCCCCCCCTGAATTCAACACTGGCTCTTAAGGTTCTTCTCAAATCCAAACTGGCTACTTTATGATATATTCGTTAATTCATTTTTGTTTGGAAATGCATTAAAATGCAGGTGTTTGTAACCGAAAGACGTTTTCCACTATTCTTTATTTTATTTTATTTTATTTTTTGGTAAAGACAGAAGATTTTTCAGAAAACACTGTCAAAGTCAGCGTTTTCAACCGAATTTCCGACGCTGCAGCAGGGGAAAGGAAAAAACTTGACACGAATCGCTTATAACCCGATAAGTAATTTATTTATCAAAAAATGAAAAACTCATTTAGATTCCAAATCGCTTCAATAGTCAGACCTGCCAATTTTATGCCTTTGTGTTTAAAAATGAGCCAGAAAATGTATCCGAAAGTTTTACATTGTTGAGCAAGGAATTTGAGAACCACCTTAAGCACTACTATGCTATATCACTCTCATAAATTTGTAAATAGAGATGTAAAATTTCTGGAAATTTTGAAGTGGCAGAAAAAAACCAGTTTTTTTCTGGAAAAATTGATTTCTTACAAATGTTTCTCAAAAATAAGGTACAATTTCTTAAAAAATATAAAATAATAAACATTTTTTAAATTTCTGCATACTAATTTTTTTTTCTTTTCACTAATAATGAATATATTACAAAAAACAAAAAAAGAAGTCAGCTTTTAAAAGTTTAGCCTTTCAGTCTCAGAATTTTCACAGTAGCTTTTCTTGCTTAATTTAACACCATTGTTTGTAATAGTATATCATGTCTCTGTTGAAATGATTTTTTAGTTGCATTTCTTTAATTACCAGTAAAGGAAATTAAAAAAATAACAACAAAAGAAATCTTATGAGTTTAAAGTTTCAACCAATAGCATTGCAATTTGAAAGCAAATTTAAATTGCATTAAATATCACCTCAATTCAACATAGTATTGCTTAAGTATATAAATGATGCCATTTTAAAGAAACAAATTATTGCAGTTGTGACATTATAAAATTATCATTTTTAAATCTTCCATTCCTTAAAAATTTATACTAATTTACAATATTGCAAAAAAAATTTCTTACAATTAGAATTTCCGTTTCATGTGTATTTAGTTTTGGTATAGCTTTCCAGTCTAAACCTAAACCAACCCTATATGTTTTGGTTTTAGTTTAAGTTTTAGATTCTTAATATCAAAGTAATATATATACGTATGTATATTTCTTTAATGAAAGTTATAAAACAAGTGGATTTTTGAATGCTTATAAAAATTGTTTTCAACTAAATTTTTCACAAAAAATTTACATTTTCTTTGCAAAGTTTATTTGTATGCATTTATATTTAAAAAAAAAAATACAGTTAGACAAGTCTTAAAATCTGTATTTTAAATAAAAGGAAGAGAAGAGAAAAAAGCTTGAAAAGACTAAATTTCAATTGCATGTTATTAAAAAAGAATCTGTTTCTAATAATAGTTAAATATTTCTGGAGATTATCATCTGATTACACTAAAAATCGCAGCTATGCTAATAAAAATAAATGCAGGTTTCAATTTTTATATTTCAACCTATTGGTATTGAAATAATTTTTCACACGGATTTTCATTTTTAACAAGGAAGTTGTATGGATCTGCTTACATTTTTTTCATGTGATCCTGTTTTTTTTAAACTTTGTGTAAAAAATATCGCCTTAAAAAAAAAAAAAAATCTTACAAAATTGTCATAAAAAATATAATCAAAATTTTGTGAATTAGAAATTATCGTTATATTTAGATTCCTATTTAGATATTTTTAATAAGGTTCCTCATACATATATACAGCTAAATAACAGATTCATTGAGTGTTTCAGCTGATATGCGACAGGTTTTGTTATTCTAAAATCGGCACATTTCTAGAGGATTCAGGATGAAGATTGAAAAATTTTCCGAATTTTGTGAAGGGTTCTTTAAAGGACTGAAGTTCTTCCTAAACTGCTTACAGATCATATTTTTCATGGTTAACATTTTCATGTGAGACACTGAACATGAAAAAACATCAGAATGCAGCCATAATAACATTTTGAATGTATTATTTTATAAATTATATTTCAATTTTTCCAATTCGGAAAAATTGAAAAATATGCCTTCGTGAAAAAAAGTTTTTTTTCCAAAGTTTCCTGTTTTTTTCCGAGCATTCCCATCTCTATTTGTAAGATTATTACAATTTTTGCTTTCAAATTTCCTCTTTTTAACACTTTCCAACATAATTAAAAAGTGTCTATGAATTCTCTTTGTCTGTCTGTCCGTGCTCTAACTCTCATAAATATACTCGGATTGCCATGAAAGTTTTATATGTTATTGAAGTTTACCATAGAATGTTCAGTATTGAAAATGGAATATGTAGCATTTATATCTCACTTACAGGGACATTCAAAAAAATTCTGTTACATTGTGGTCTTATGGTGAAAAATCATTTGCGGTGTATTTAATTACCGATAATAACTAAAGTAGCAAAGTAGTGACTACTTTTGAAAAGTAGTTTGTAGTTGCTACTTTTTAAAACAAGTAGTTGTAGTTGACTACATTTTTCATAAAGTAGTTGTAGTTCGCTACAAACAAAAAGTAGTTTTTCCGACCCCTGGTCCTATTCAAACGCAATCTTTTCTGACATTCTTCGGAGGTCTCACAGGAACTACATAAACTTCGGTATCATTTTTTCAGCCCTTAGTTACCACCATTTATGAATATTAATATCCAGGATGTGATTTATTTTTTCATGTTCTGTGGGTCTAATTTCAACGGGAATCAGTTCTCTCAACTTAACATGAACTAATTAAGATATAGCTAATTATTTAAGACATAGATTTGGTACTTCCTAGTGGTGGAAAGTGGAACTAACAGATTTTTCGTGCATGCATGACACGCCTTTTACACGGTCCCGTAAGCAACTGTAATGAGTGTCGGAGTTTCGTTCCGAAATAGGTTTCTTTAAAAGAGAATGTTTTACCTGGTGGTAGAAATTGGAAGTAAAATATTTTGCAGCGCGAGCCTAGCACATTTGCTATATACAGTATCGTAGGCAGCGGAGACACATGTGAGATAATTTGTTTAGAACAAAATGTATCCCTTGGCTGTGGAACTAAAAGATTTTCCTGCGCGTGCACCAAAAATGACTTTTTATTGAAACCACAAAAGAAAGTTACCGATTTGATATTCCCAGAAAACGAAAAAGTTTCATTTTCACTCATCCTCGAGTATTAAGAAAAGTATTGGATTATTTGAATCGAAACTCACAGTTTTCTTCTGATTCCGAAATTGCAAATTTTGTGAAAATCAGACGGTAACTTTTTTTTTAATTTTGACCAAAAACTGACCCGTTTTGAATCAAATGATCCAGACATTTGAAAGGGTGGTGTTAAATTTACTTCCGCTTCGGGTAAATATCTCTATTTAATTTCCTAAAGACAAAGAGTTACGAGAAGAGGGGTTTTGTGCAGCGATTTTTAGAGTGATTTCGCATTTCGTATTATTTAATTGACCGGACTGAGCAATGCCAGGCAGATTTGCTAGTATACTAATAAATGTAGTAATTTTTACTCAGAGTTTAAGTTCTTATTTCAGAATCTTTAAAAATCTAGAAAATTCTGTATTTTAAAATTGCCATGTCCTGATCAAATCTGGAATTTCAAAATTGTACTATATTAATATTGATTTTTAAATATGTATATTTGAAATTGAAGAATAATTCTTTCAACAGTTTTCTTTAATACAAGTTGTAATTATCCAACTGGACGAAAAATGTCCGGGCCAGGATTCGAACCTGGGATCTCTTGGCTGAAGCCGCCACGCTCTACCAACTGAGCTATCCCGGTCGAATCTGGAGGGCATAATTCATCCAGTTAACCTTATTGATCATAGCATCTGGTCTGATATTTTAATCAGCTCAACAGAATAGATCGCAGGTAATGGAACTCCAGTAAACACTGGATACGTGATTACACTAGATTATTTTTTTTAACACAATTATTTCAAATTGGTAAAGGAATTACAACTTGTATGATTGCTTTACCAATTTGAAATAATTGTGTTAAAAAAATAATCTAGTTTTCTTTAAGTTCTGATATATTTTTAAAGCATGTTGAATGTTAAATTGTGGATAAAACAAGCAATTGCAGTTGCAATTGGAAGTTTTTATCTTGTTACAGAAATTGAAATTTATCAGCAAAAGATTAAAATGTTAAATTTATTTTATTTTATCCTATCTTAGGTATACTTCTAATGGTGGAATTTTATATACTGCTTGTGATGGAGGTATAGTAAGAAAGTACGTTCATATTTTTTTTATTACAGTTATTGTTTGATTGTGTTAACACTATTTAATTTGACTGTTACTGTTTATCATTGTACACGTTGTTATGTGGGTTTCTTATGTATTTAAATTCAATGCTTCAACAGGTTCTTTCCATTAAAAACTTAACAGACTCAGATGCTGCCAGGCATAAAATTTTGAAAACAATTACACACTTAAAAATAATAAAATGAATTTTAAAATGCCAGAGGAAGAAATGAAAAGAAATTTTAATCCCTTAACTATTATTGAGGCAACAACCAGTCAACAAAAGTAGATACAAATACAAAGAATCCCACTATACCTCATCAAGAGATTGACTCCTCATATCATTGCATTCCAAGATAATTTTGAGCTAAAGGGAATCGCAAAGAGGTGAGAACACGATAATATAATTTGCCAAAATCTAGTGAAGCAATCATGGATGTATGGTGGTATTATATCTATAAAATTAACTGTGTGTTGTGTATTAAAAAAAATAACTTAATCTTTCCTTTTTTTTTTTTTTTTTTACAAACCTAACCAAGCAAAAATAAAATTCTAAAAGTTTCCTATACCTATAAAAACAAATCCATTAATGCGCCACAATGTCTAGTTTTAATGTACTGAGATTACCACTGCATAGTTGCCTATAATCTTAAGAAATTAAGTATTTATTACAATTATTCCTTTTTTCTTATATATCTATCAAATGGAGATGACATTATATTCGCTTATTTATGCTAGCATATTACCAAGTGTTAAAGTCCAAGTGTGCCTGTCCAGCATAAATCAGGAGATCAAACATTAAAGGATGTAAAAGTATAAAGGATACAATTAAATAAATCTATATTTAATACTTGGAAATTTTTCCGTAGAAAAGTTTAGTACAATTAAAATTTATTATATTAAAAAAACAGATTACTTTAGCGAAATTCAGCCAAATAAAACAAAACCTATGTCGACATTATCTTGAGCATTGTAATATATCTATACTAACAATTATTATATTTTCCCTTTTTTTTTCTTTTTTTTTTTTAGTTTTGAAAAGTGACTTCACTATAAACATTGATTATTCCACCTCTTCTTATGCTCATTTTAACATAATTTAGCATATATATATATATATATATACAGTGGTGGCCAAAAGTGTGGACATTTTTTGAAAGTTTCATGTTTTTCAACTTTGTGTGCTTGTAGAATATATTAATTTTCCCTTAAATACAAATGTTTAAATATCAAATTGAAGGTAATTTAATGTAGAATTTAATAATAAAAACAGTATTACAATATCTGTATTACAAAAAAAGTTATGCAACTAATAGTAAGATCTATCTTAGATTTGCATTTTTTTAAAGTGATACTTACACAATCAATACTTAGTAGGATAACCCTTATTTTTTAAGTCAGCTTCATAGCGTCTTTTCATTGAGTGAACGAGTGTTTGGAGTTCATTTTTCATAATCACATGGTGCCAAGAATCAATTATAGCTTCAATAAGTTGTCTTTTATTGGATGGACGTTTTTTTCATACAAGAATTTTCAAACGTCGCCACAAATTTTCAGTTGGATTGAGATAAGGGCTGTTTCCTGGCCATGGTAATATATCTATGCCTTTATTTTGAAACCATGCTTTGCATACTTTTGCTGTGTGGCATGGAGCTGAAATCTGCTGAAAAATAAATGGTGCGTTGTTGGGGAAGAGATCCCTCATGGATGGTATCAATTTTGGTTCCAGGACAGTTTCGATGTATTTTAGGTAGCTTTCAATACAAAAAAGTATAAAGCTACCTATTGCAGCCATTTGGAGGAAAGTAGTTCCGGAAAATTTCGATGTATTTTCACCGATCATGACCCCCAGACCCCAAAACCACCCTCCGTTCAATAGTTGATTTATATATATATATATATATATATATATATATATATATATATCCATATATATATATATATATCTATATATATATATATATATATATATCTGACCTATGTCATACGATAACGCTTGTATTTATAAATCGATTTTGATGAAACTAATTGTGTGTATTAAGCTCACCAATGTCTCGACCGAGTTCGTTGGCCAGCTTGGTCCGCCATTTTATTTCAAGATGGCGGCCATTTAAAAATTTAAAACTAAAATAAATATACAAAAAAATTAAAAATTCAAATTTATTTTTTAATTACGTTTTAGGCCTTGATATAAGGATTCCAGAGCATTTTTTGGTTTACTTCTATCTTAAAAAATGGCTGAGATAGAGCAGTTTGAAATTCTAGGGTGGCTGACATTTTGAAACAAAACAGCACATTAACGCGATTACTAGCAAATTATTTTCTTTCATTGTTGTAATAATTTTCCCAATCATACGCATAAAACTATATATTCATATCCGTTAGCGCCAAAATTAGCAACATTGGCAACAAAATTGGCGACATTTGGCGAAATATCACCAAATTTGGCGACCAAAATAAGTCTTCATAAATGAAGCCAATTTGGCTATTGCTCAATAATTTGGCGAATTTCTTATTCAAATTCAGTATTAACAAATCTTTTGTAAATGTTTCTTTGCATTTTAACTTGCTGTTTTCGTGTAACATTAGCTAAAATTTTAAAACGAAGATATAGGAAAGCTACCTTTTCCTCCCGGTACAGGCTGGAAGGACTTTTTTGGCATTCAGGATGACATCAATCACTTGAATTCGGCCCACACCATCTGCAGACATACATGCCCAAATCATGACATTTGTTAGGTTTTTTGTAGTTGCTTCAATGCAATCAGGATGAAGTGCTTCTTCTACTCTATGTCTCACATATTTTCTACCATCACTACCAAAGAGCGATATTTTACTCTCATCGCTCCAGATTACTTGCTTCCATTGATTTTCTGACCATTTAATGCGTTCTTTTGCCCACTTAACTCGTTTTTCGTGTTGCTTTTGATTTAAATATGGTTTTTTTCCTTGGAATTCTAGCTTGTAGTCCAAATCCTGATAACCTTCTTCTTATTGTTCTTGAACTTACTGCAATACCCGCTGCATTCATTTCACATCTAATGGCATCTGATGAAATTTTTCTATCTTGAAGGCATTGCCCTTTAATTTTTCTATCGCAGTAGCACTTGTGCATTTTTTCGGCCTGATTTGGCCTTATTTTCCACTGATTTCGTTTTTTCATAACGTAAACATAACTTTCGTACACCAGAACAAGTCTCTGAATCACCAACTTGTCTTGCAATTTCAGCATAAGAGAGGCCATTTTCACTCAATATGACAATTCGGCTTCTTTTTGTAGATGTCCAATTAGTTCTTCTTGTTGATGACATTGTTTAAAATTAGTTTAATTTAAAAAAAAGGACTTTAAATATTCAAAAACAGCAATACTCTATTTAATTGTACTAGTATGCATCATTCCACAAAATATTTCCACAACAATAACTCTTTTACCATCCAAATAACCTAAACTATAGTTACAGACATTTGATTGGTCCTCAGAACAGTGTTTGTGATTGGCTAGTACGTTTTTATTACAAAACACGTCTTATTCAAAACGATTTGTGTTTGTTTGTTCTGCTAAAATGAGCATAACTTTTTGCAAAAAAATGCAAATCTAAGATAGATCTTACTATTAGTTGCATAACTTTTTTTGTAATACAGATATTGTAATACTGTTTTTATTATTAAATTCTACATTAAATTACCTTCAATTTGATATATAAACGTTTGTATTTAAGTGAAAATTAATATATTCTACAAGCACACAAAGTTGAAAAACATGAAACTTTCAAAAATTGTCCAAACTTTTGGCCACCACTGTGTATATATATATATATATATATATATATATTAGGAATCACCTGCCCCTTTGAAATAGTTAAAAGATAACACATACATGACTATTTTAAACAAATAAATAGACCAAAAGTGTGAACACTCACCACTGGTTCCAGATTTTATCTGTAACTATCCACAAATATTTTTTATAGTTCAGTGTAAACACTCACCACTGGTTCCAGATTTTATCAGTAACTATTCACAAATATTTTCTAGAGTTCACATTTTTGCCTCTTCACCATAAACTTGAATGCACCTATTAATGTTCATATCGGGAACAATTCAAAATTCGTCTTTCTTCTAGTTACTCCATCTATGATAGTTGCATAGTAAACTATAATTTGAGGAAACTACTAGTCTACATATTACGAAATCTGCTTGACAAGGAATTCAGCCATTGAAATGTCTGGGATTTCAGATCATGTTTTTCGACTTGGCTCTTTAATTCAGCATTCATGCTGCGACTATGAGCATCCACTATTCTGCTACGATGATTATATTCCCCAGCAAACGGACGTCCTCTATACTGCTACGGCGGCAACAACTACTGCGTCTAACGGCCTCCTCGCTTCCCTGCTTTGGTAAAGACCTTCGACTGCTCTGTCCAGGCATGGTCATCTGAAGACCCTCATGGCATTTTCATGCAACTCCGTCTCTGTAAGATTCGACAGTCTCTTCTTAGCATTTGCAGTCTCCACTTCGATGTTGTACGGTGAACCAGTCATTCAGTGCCCTACCTCGGCAAGCTGAAGGAAAAGATGCCAGAGACAGTCTAAAAAAAAGTCAGTCCGCTGATTTCATAAAACCTATGCTTCACCTCCACTGACTGAAACTTTCCCCCAACTCAACATACCACGTTGTACAAAGCCAGATGCCTTTTGAACATCTGTTAGATCGCAATCAGTAAGTCTCCCACATGCAGGGGCGCAATGGCCCTTGTTATTGTGCATCTGAAAGTAAGCTGAATCCAAGCAAATATCTTTATGACTCTACTTTGCAGCTTGTCCTGAAATTACGATGCAATGAAACTTTTTATACATGTCAACAAAAGTGCACTTAAATTTTATAACCATTGAAATAGTCACATGTCATAAAACTGACTGTGTGTGTGTGGGCCTTTTAAATTGCAAGTGAAAAACAAGATGGAATCTGTGTGTGGGGGCAAGTTTTTTTTATGGGAATCTATCCCGAAATCCTAAGAAAATAAAAAGAACTTTTCCCCTTTCAAGAACACACAGAAAAACGGTTGTCAATTTATTTCAAAAATGTGAAGAAAAACATCACTTTTAACATAAAAATGGGAGAAATGGAAGCACCACTTCTTTTATTTAAGTTACAGTATATTAATTAAAACCAAGAAAATTTTATTTTATTCTTATTTTATGTTATTTATATATTTATTCATTTCCAAAACAGAAAGGGGGCATATAAACTTTTAACAAATAAAATGAAAAGGGGAGGGGAGTACAACCCATTTTTGATTACCAAAAACAAAAAGAAAATAATATTTTTAACAAAAAAAAGGCAGGAGGGGGAAAAAACACTTATTTATTTATTTATTTACAAAACTAAAAAGGGGGCATTTAAACTCTTTTTTAAATAAAAGGAGGGGGGGGGAGTACGACCCTAACAAACTGATCCCACCCTAAGCAAAAATGAAAACCCAATAGCAAAAGTAATGCCCAAAAAAAAATAAAATGAGCAAAACTGCCAGTCTTATCCTCATTACAAAACAAAGTTGCAAAATTATCAAACAAGGACACGTTTACAAAACTGAGTTCCATAATGTCAATAATAACACCAATCTCATAAAGGCATACTGGTGCTGCATCCATAAGATCTGCATTCTCACTCAACTACCCTCTGAGCCCTACTCTAGCCACCATTTAATATTACCCAGAACCCTTTAAATAATACCCGTGCCAAAAAAATATATAACAGAAATGCCAACTGTTAATGCCAATTACCCACTCCACACACTTCGCATTACAACCTACCAAGCACTGGAATACCAACCTACCTGAACCTGAAAACCACAAGGACCGTGGTGAGTGCCAAAATTAAAAAGAAAACAAAAGATAGGATATATAAAACTTTAGGTATCTAGAACAACATATATCAATTTTGAATAACACTAAAATTTAAAATACAGGCGTGACATATAAGTATTTCAATAAACGTATAATACGTGTCACAGGAGGATAATATAAAAAATGTTAGTGACATAAAAACATATAAATTTTACATTTCTGCTGATGTACAGGGTGGTTAAAATTAAACTGACGGTACTCAGAGGCTCATAACTCCGGTTCTACTGAACGGATCTGAATGAAACTTCAGATTAATGTTATGTAGATCATACAGCCGAGGTTTTTGTAAAAAAAAAAAGGTTCAAATTTTGCCACCAGGTGGCATTTTTACAATGTAAAATGAAAGATAATAATTCAAAAATCAAAGAATAATGGAATATTTTATTTATTTATACACCTGTGTGCTCTATGTGCATGCCTTGTCGGTCAACAATATGCTGAAAGCGTACTACCATGTTATCAACGGCCGCGCACAACATATCAGTAGGAATGAGGGAGACATGGCATATGATGCTAGCTTTCAAGTCCGCTAAATTAGTTACATGTTCTTGATAAACATGATATTTAAGAAAACCCCACAGCCAGAAGTCACATGGTTCAGATCTGGTGACCTTGCTGGCCAAGAAATTGGGAAAGTACACGAGATGACACGTTCGTAAGAGAAGTTGGCTTGAATTACATTCTTTACACATCTTGCCGTATGAGCAGTTGCTGCATCTTGCATGAATATTGTGGTAGTCAAACAACCTCTTTGACCTAATGACGGGACAACATGATTCTCCAGGAGTCTGCTGTATCGGTCACCTATTACTGTACGCCTAACAAACCCATTCATTGTGACTTCCTCAAAAAAATATGGGCCCAAAATAAAATTTGCTGTGAATCCACACCAAGCCGTGACGTATGGGGAATGTAGTGGCTGTTTTTGCACAGCATGAGGATTGGTGGAACCCCATATGTGGCAGTTCTGGATGTTCACAGAACCATCTAAGTGAAAATGAGCCTTGTCTGTCCCTAAGATGTGTGGTGGCCAGTACTCATCCACCTTCATCCTCGCCAGAAAACGCAACGCAAAATCAAGCCGCATAGAGCAGACCCCGCAGAGCTCCTATTTTTCCTACTTTTTCCTATTTTTTAGAACCCTTGCCTTTTTTTCCTGTTTTTCCCTATTTTTTCCTATTTTTCCCCCATTTTTCTCCACTTCGAACAAATTGTTTCAACTTCCACGTCGGCCCGTCATTTTTATTTTTCTTCGTTCCACAAGCGATCGGGAAGTTATCTGCAATCAAAACAGCGGGAATAAGCAGTTTGTTCCATCCACTTTTAAGTCACCTACTGATAATTCGGACACTACATCTTCAAATACTTTATATATTTGTTGAAAACAATTTGTTACTTGCACTAACATCAAATCAGCTAATATCACGTGCTGAGGCTTTGTGGGCATTAAAAGTTGCTGCCCCAGATTTTTCTTTTGCTTCATGTAAAGCTATTGCTCCGCTTTTTCAGCTTATGTTTGAAAATCATATGGTCGCCAAATGGCATCAAAAATGAAATTAGGGGGTCGAAAAATCTCATATGTGATATCTCATGGCTTAGGACCTTATTTTCAAACTGAAACAATTTCTGATCTGAAATCTGTGATAAATGGTGGTGGATATTTTACATTATCATTTGATGAAGCTAGAACTTCACAAATTAAAAAACAATTGGACATTCACTTCAGATATTGGAGTCCCAAACATAATTCAGTTTTGTCTTCATACTTTACGTCACTATTCCTTGGGCATGATGATGCCAAAATAATTTGTAAAAGCATTTTGGAGGCCTTAAAAGGGGAAAATTTAAGCATAACAAAAAATTTTATGCTTAGTATGGACGGCCCAAATACTAATTTATTGTTGCAGAAAAAGTAAATGAAGAACTTCTAAAATTAGAATCAAAAGAGTTGGTGCACACAGGTACATGCAGTCTGCATAAAGTCCATAACTGCTTTGCAAAAGCATTAGGCGAACTGCTGTTAGATATTGATGAATTCTGTGTTGATTTATTTGCTTTTTTCAAACATAGTGCTGCTCCTCGAGAAGATTTGCAAACACTGCAAAGGTTTCTTGAATGTGAAGAATTATTTTTTTTCAGGCATGTGAATTCCAGATGGCTAACTTTGGGTCCCATTGTAGAACGAATATTGCTTGTTTACGAATCATTGCTGGAATATTTTTTTAATTTCCTTCCAAAACAGAAAATTAGGTTTAATATGTTTCAAAACAACTCTCGTTATAATAGAATTGTAAGCAATCTCAAAAGAAAAGAAACACTCGTGTTTCTTCAGTTTGTTGTTGCTCTTACACCAAATTTACAGACCTACTTGGCATTGTTTCAAACTGAAGGCCCGCATGTTCATATGATGTATTTTAAAATTAACCAATTGCTGCGTAATATTTTGTTAATGTTTATGAAGGTGGAGATTGTGTCTAATCTGGAAGGCAATAAATTTTTTCAGATTGATTTCGACAATTTTGAAAATTACAAAACCCTTGGTGAAATAGAGGTGAGGTAGGAACTGGTACAAAAAAGCCCTTTTGCTATTGAAGGAAAATCCAGCAAAAATGGCATTACGATCATGTTTGATAAGACTGGCTAAACTGTTAAAAGCTTCTCTTCCACTGACAAATAGTTTATTAAAAGATCTCGCGATCCTTCATCCATCTATGAGAAATAAGCCAAATGGTGCAATTCAGCGTCTGTGTGCCAATTTGAAACCATTGAATATTCAAGGCAGGGAATTGGACAATATAATTTTGGAATGGCATGCTTATAAAACAGATACTGAAGTAAGTAAAACCTGTAAAGAGTTTTCTGAACATCCACAGCATATTGATGAATTTTGGAGTAAAGTATTTGAACTGAAGGATGTTTTTACATTAAAGCCAAGATTTCAAAATCTTTTTTTTTTTTGATAAACTGTTTAGTACTTGCACACGGAAATGCTGATGTAGAATGTGGATTCTCATTGAACACTAATATATTGTCAAAGAAAAGATTAGGTGTTTCAGAATCTACAATTATAGGCTTCAGGCATATTAAAGATGCTTTGAAAAGGCATGGAGGCATCTTTTCGATTCCCATAACTGGAAAGCTATTAAATTCAGTGGCAAAAAGCTATTCATTGTATGCTGCAGAGAAAGAAGCTGCGGCAAAAGCTTCTGAAGAAGAAAAAAAGAAAAGGTAATTAGAACGCGAAAAACTGCAAAGCGAACAGAGAAAGAAAAAACGATTGGAAATTTCAGAAAAACGAAAAACTGAAATAGAAAAAGTAGAATTTTTGCAAGAAAAATTAAATTTGGCCAATAAATGCTTAATTGAAAACAATGATGTACTACGAGAAGCAATAAAAGTTAAAGATTTTATGAAAGTGAGAATTGTATCGAAAGTAAGAGACTACATCAGTACCAATAATATTCAAAATATTACCAAAGAACTTTTTTCAGCACAAGATAAATTGCATAAAATACAACAATCTATTTAAAAATTTAGATTTTGCTGCCATTCTTTTATTTTTAAATTAACAAAAGAAAAACTTATAATAGTCATTGTGTATTTGACACAACATTTCAATAAATTATCTTAAATTAGATTTATTTTTTTATTCAATTTAATATTTGTATTCCTATTTTTTTTAACGAATTTTTCCTACTTTTTCCTATTTTTTTCGATATTTTTTTCCTATATTTTCCTAATTTATTGTTTTTTTCCTCCTTTTTTCCTACTTTTTTGGGGGGAAAAGGCGCTTTGGGGTCTGCATAGAGTGATCTTGTTGCACGATATGCATCTTGTAAGGGTAGAACTTCAGAATTTTGCGTAAAATCATGCGTATGGTTGCCCATGGAATATCCAATGCTTGTGCTATTGAGTGGCCACTTACAGTAGCATTTGAAGAATTTGCAGATGCCTCTTTTGTAGCGAAATTGCACTAACTATACATTTGCATATGGTTTTTAGAGTACAGCTCCCTCTAATAACAAAATTTCAAACTATTTTTTTTTAATGAAAATCTCAGCCGCATGATCTACATAGCATATATCGAAGTTTAATTCAGATCTGTTCAGTATAACCAGAGTTATGAGCCTCTGAGTACCGTCAGTTTAATTTTAACCACTCTGTATAACTTCACTTTTAAAAATATTTCAACTTTCTATAAACCTCAGTATGGAAAGTATACCCACATCTCAATACATTACAGCATACTACTTTTAACACAAATTTTATGTGAAATAAAATTCTTTTCCTACAACTGAACATCACTACTAATTTTTCATGAAGTTATCACATATACATTTTCGAAGTAAACAAATACACATTTACATAACATGTACTATACCAGCT
Source organism: Maratus michaelseni (assembly GCA_963931845.1). Lineage (NCBI taxonomy): Eukaryota > Metazoa > Arthropoda > Arachnida > Araneae > Salticidae > Maratus > Maratus michaelseni. Next base: position 335,120,567 of record OZ007586.1, on the reverse strand, counting down.
AATTTTTTTTTTTTCATTACATAAGTATTACTGTTAGATATATGTACAGAAACATTACAAAGCATAAAAATAAAGGTAATCAGAATAATATTATATAGCACTTGAATGGATAAGCTAAACACCCTTTTGATGCATAGTCTTAAAAGTCTCTAAGTTTTTAAATAAGGGTAGAGTAGCTGGAAAGTTTACACCTTATGCTCCAGTTTAATCAAGAACACAAATTAAAGTCAACATAGCCATAGGCACCTCAGGGACATGCAACTCATAAATTTTCTCTTTCATATTTACTATATATATATATATTACAAGAGATGCTACTGAACTTTTGAATTATTGAACACAAGTCTAAACCATTAATTCTTTTTTATTCCTCCATAAATATCTACTTATAATAAAATCCGAAGGCAAGAAAGTGTCTGTAACCATTCCGGGTGTGACCACTCTGGTCTGCGAATCGACCGTAGTTAAACGCCATGTTAGGCTTAATGAAAACATATACTAACATATGACAACTAAACGTTAGTTTCTTCTACATGAAATCATGTCTGTTCTGCATATTTTCACATAAAACATGGATATCTTATCCAATTATAATGTATTAAATTCCAAATTAAAAATAAGCTATTATAAACATCAGATTAATAAATATAAACAAACAAACACTGTTGCCATTCAGAATTTCCAAATCTTGAAACAAATGAATGACTCTTTGAACGCTTCATTAAAAAAATACAGGCTAATTATCTGATTCTATTCTTAAAATATTTGTAAAAGCATATGAAAGTCTTTAAATATTTAAATTTTGTTTAAAACCTTCAAAAACTATTTTTGCAGCCATCTTTCGTCAATTAATATAAACAATCGAACTTTGTTAAAAATACAAGTTAATATTTGCATTAATTAGTATATTAAATTATAATGTGAAATTTTCAGAAATTACATTTCACTTTGCTAATTATTATTATTATTGTTGAAAAAAAATGTGGCGAGTCATTCACTTTTGAGAATCATTCATCAAAATTATTTGTACTGTACTGATTGCCAATTGGCAATGTGTGTTTTATTGTTTCAACATCGTTGTTGATCTTTCTAAATGCTGTTTTAAACACGCGGTGGATTTGAATTTGTTCAATCAAATCAATTTTTATTGTTGTTTTATATAGTTTAAGGATCGTTTTAGCAATGCCTGATGAAAAAGATGAAACGTCAATTGAACATAGACTGCGATTAATTAGAGAAAGACAGTTGAGGTGGTTTGCTTGGCAATCACAAGCAACATTGGACCGCATAAGGGAAGATGACGCCATCTACCGGTAGATAATACAAAAAAAATTTGAAATTTTGTTTCTATTGTAAATAAAATGATTTTTTTCTTATGAAACGTAATTAAAATATAAGGAATAAATAGTACTGAGTAATTTCCATTTAATTTTGCTTATACAATCAAAAATGAGCTATGTGGTGAGTCAAGCTCTTTAGAAACTCATTGATAACACTTTTTTTACAGAAAATTTCACACATGGATTGTTTTTTTAATGTTTAATTTTAATGTTTTGTCCATTCGTTGAACTATTTCAAAAATGGAATATCGAGTCAATATCCTGTCATTTTTGACGGGGGGGGGGGGGGGGTGGTATATACTAGTCAATAATAAAATATCAAAGATTGCATGAATATTTATTTCCTTTTTTAACTTGCTACTATTATTTTTAGAATTATTAGAAGTTTGTATTAAATTCATTTTTGATTTTTTCTTAATTAATAAGCTGAAGTGAAGCATACACCAGATATTTATCTAATGCTCATAATGAAATTTAGAAAATAAATCACATTTCCTTCAAATGAGAAAGTTCATAAAATGTAAATGCAATGCAAAAATGTATATAAAACTTCTCTCTCTCTCTGAATATTTTTTGTGGATGCTTGTTCAGTAAGAAATGTTAAATAATCCATTTAGATACCGAAGATATCCTGACCACCATAAATATCTTGGAGAAGTTTACTCACACAAAGGCGATATTCAAGACATGGACTTGTCACCCTATGATGAGTGTATCCTTTTAAGTTTGTTTTTGCCATAGTAGGTTTATTATTATTAAATTATTATTAATAATAATAGTTTTAGACTATCATCAAACTTGGTAAAATCCCAAATAGTTGTAATAGAAAATATGAATATATTTTTTCTAAAAAATATTCAAGATTAGTTTTAGAAGAATTTCATATCTTTAGATTTTTAGTGAAGCTTAGAAAGGGAGGGGATATTGAAAATTAAGTAAAGCAAAACATTCATCACACTGTGAATTTTTTTCTTGGTTATAAAGGCCTCATAAGATAAGTTTTGCTTTTCTATCAGAAGAAGAGTGTTCCTTTTATTTTGATCAGAGTTCCCACAGTACTTAGAAATTGCTTATAAGTTTTTACTTTTCATTTCTAAGGGCTCTTATAAATACTTACTTTTCACCAGTAGTCATTAAAAAGTCTTTATTTTTCCTTGAAATGCAGTTAAAAAGTCTTTATTTTTCCTTGAAATGCAGTTTTCAAGTGACCCCCCCCCCCCCCCCCCCAATCTCCTTCTTATAATTTTATCTAGCAGTGCCACAGTGGTAATAAAATCACTCATTTGAATACAATCTTTCCATTAACACTAGAACAGCAGTAGGAGTCATTTTGACACCTGATCACTTTTGTCCGTTGATTACTTTTGTTTAGTTGGATGAAATATTTTGAATTTTTTTTACTTTTCCTTAATAGATAACAAGTATTTTTTTAAAAAAATCAGCATTCTAGATTTGATAGTTTGTGAAATATTGGACAATATTGATATATATTGTTACCTATTAAGGAAAAGTCAAAAAAATTCTTATATATATTTCTTATGTATATATATATATATATGTGTGTGTGTGTGTGTGTGAAATATTGATGAAAAAATATTAATTTATAAATTGTGTTTTATTTTAGTTAGCATTACTTTTAATTTGTGAAACCAATCAATTTTTATATCAAATTAATGAGTTATTTCAATAGTTGTAGTATGATCAAATTGATCGTCCTGTAGGCGTTACATTTACAGTACTTTAAAAATTCACTAAATTATCAAGTAATGTTAAATATAAATGATAATATACATGTAAATTACATATTTATTCCGATGTTTGCAATTTAAAATTGTTTTATTGTTGTTATTTCAGTAGTTTCATTGAGGGGTCAAAATGACCCCTTTCTGCCATTCCAGTAGGTAAGATTTTTCTGCTGTTCTAGTGTTAAAGTATAAAAGTATATGACTTTGAAAGTACACTTTATTTTTAATCACATTTTTTCAGATATTGATGAATTAAGCATTTTTTTAAATATGGGCAAAAATTTAATGATCATGTTGAAATATTTTAGATCCATAAGTAAATTATATTTTAGCATGGTAATTTCCATTTAAATTAGTTAAATAATTGATAAATAAACTGACTTGAATATCCAAACACTTTTTTAATGAAGATTTTCATTTAGTTTTCAATAATATAAATCAATACTTAAATAGTAACAATTTGAGTAACCTTAATATTTTATATGTAACACTATATCTGATATTAAAGGTTTGGTTTAATTATATTTCGAATTTTTGTCTTTAAAAACTATAGGATTCTTTAAAAATAACTTTTTTTTATTATTCCAGACTAAGTATGGGAACCCCTTTAATTTGTTTCATGCAAGTCATTAAAAATTAATTTTGTCCATGAAAAGTGCATAGAAAGTCCTTATTATTTAATTTTGGAAAACAGTGGGAACCCTGTTTGATGTTCAGGGTATTTTCAATATCCTCTTTCTTTTGGGTGTCACCATCAGACCCTAATATTTGTGAAGCCAATTACCAGCTTCTGGTAACCTTTTGAATGATTTCTCCCTGTGAAAGTGACCTCTCCTGTTTACCAACCCTTCTATTATAAGAAAATAGGGGTAACATTTCTATAATATTTCATCTGTTCATGGGCAATTTAAGAGAAAAGCTTTCTTTACTGGATAAATTTCTTGCGTTTTTGGAGTTATGAGATTGTGAAGAGGATTAAGTCTTTTACAGCACCTTTGGGAATTTGCATTCTCTTATCCACTGACTTTTTTCAAAACGTACTTCAGATTAACAGCTTGATGCATTGAATGAGTCTTAAACATGAAAATCTATTTTTTCAGGTAACTTCTAAATTTTTTCTCCCATTATGGTAATTTCTTATGCTTTAAATTCTATATAAGAAGTTGTTAAAATTGTTATGTGCAGTAAAAGTTAAATGAAAATAACAAAGCAAAGATTTTCTGAATTATTTAGTAAAGTATATTTTGAACTTTTTTTAAACAAATTCAACAATGCAAAAATTGTCTTCTGACTCTTAACGCATAAGTTGTATCTTCAATTTTTTTGTTCATTGTGAAATATGGGCATAGGAATCTCTACACTGAAAAAAAAAAAAAAGAACTCTGAAACGTTACTCTATCTGGTGGGGCAGCAATGTGGCCCATCGGTTCTGTTATGTTTCCGCATATTTCGGAAAAGTATATAGTAACGTTTCTGCATATTTTGGAAAAGTATATAGTAACATTTCAGTATATTTCGGAAAAGTATTTAGTAACATTTCCGTATATTTTGGAAATGTTTCTAAATATTTCGGAAATGTTTGTGTATATATCGGAAATGTTTCTGTGTGTTTCGTAAATGTTTCTGTGTATTTCTGTATCATTTCTTTTATTTAGGAGAACGATACACTTTTTTAAAAAGAGTTAATATTATCCAATTCAATTTTATTGCATATTAATATTAAACTTGCAGTTAATCTTTTGTTGTACATACAGAGTTAAATAACTCGTTCGATAGTTTCTCTATACGCTTGTTCCATGAATCTATAATAAATATTAGATATTTGATTGATGAATAATATTATATAGTACTAGTATTAATAAAGTACAGATAGCACTGTTTATATGTCTTATGATCTTTTTGTTATGAGATTAGTTCCGATTCATAACTTTTCTAATGATGAAATGTATCCTTTACTAGCAAGCTACGCCCACTGCACTGGTCGGTTTCTACAAATGAACCTTGACTCAAACGAAATATATCGTTTAATTTGACCTTGTATTTGAAAGCTATCTGTATATTTACCTTGAATATCCTTCCCCATTACTGAAAAATGGCGTCATTCCGCTATTATATTTTCTAATGTGCAGTCAAAATTTTAGCTGGTAAATACCAACTCTTTTATTTGGTCATTTACAGTTAGGGTTTGCTAAAGAATGATAAAACTATATGCAACATACTAAAACCATAACTAAAAATTATCGAACTAACAATGCAAACAAATTAACTAACAAAATCCATTCAGTAGAAGTTTTTATAAACGCTAATCCTTGATAATCGGGTTCATCTGATTATAGAACTTTTCCACATAACTCTAAAACTAACAGAACAATATGAAATATACTAAAACCATCCTTACAAATTATCTACTTAACAATGCAAATCGCAAAAAATACACCCAGTAAAAACTTTCAAAAAGGCTAATCTTTCGGAATCAGGTTCACTTGACTATATAACCTTCACACATAACTGTTTGACTAAGCAACATAGAACAATATGTAGTACATTATAATCATTCCTGAAATAGCATCTAACTAACTAACAATACAATTCTCATCAAAATCCGTCCAGTAGAACTTTTTCAGAAGGCTAATCTTTCGTAATCGGAATCAAATATTGAAAAGGCTAATATTTGATTTTAAAAAATGGTCACCCGATTTTCGAATTTCCCCCTATAATTCTAGAGCTAAGCAACGTAGAATGATATGTTATATAATAAAACTTTCCTTAGAAAATTATCTAACAGTGTAGGTTCCATCAAAATCCATTTGGCAAAATCTTTTAAAAAAGGCTAATCTTTCATAATCGGATTGATCTGATTGTAGAACTTCCCATAATAATTCTATAACTAAGCTACGTAAAACGATATGTTATACAATAACACCTTCCCTGAAAAATTATCTTACAGTTTGTTCTACGAAAATCCATTCAGCAGAACTCGAGTTATCAGCAACCGGAACGAAATTTCATATATGTAGAAGTAAATAGAAGTGTATTACCATTAATATAGTTTGCATTTGAATAAAAAAAAGGTTATTTTTCGGTTAGCCAGGTGCCAGTGATATATGTACATATATAAATATATATGTATATACATATATATTTATATATGTGTATATATATGTATGTATATATATGTATTTGTGTAGATATATGTGTATATATACATGTATATATCTATCACTGGCGCCCGGCTAACCAAAAAGTACCAAAAAAAAATACTGCAAAAATGTTTTCGTACACTTGAAAAAACACCTTTTGGCTTAAAATCTCTCATTAAAACTGTTTTTCTTTTTTTTTTCTTTTCTTTCTTATTTTAAATAAAATTAGTAACAGTTTTTATCTTTTATTTTTCCAGATGTATAGCCATTTCAATTCTTTCTGCAACAAAAAAACACACCTTTTGGCTTAAAATCAAATTGTTTGGGGTCAAAAGTAAAATCAAAATTGCCAAAAACAAAAGATAAATCGCCAAATTTTGTTTCAATAGCAATCTTGCCCCTTGAATAATTCTTTAAGCATTATGAACATTCCTAATCATGTTTAAATTAAATATTTTCAATTTATAATATAATCTCTCATCAAAACTCTTTTTCTTTTTTCTGTTTTTTTCGTTTCTTTCTCTTTCTTTTTTTTTTAAATAAAATTAACAGCATTTTTTCTTTTATTTTTCGAGATGTATAGCCTTTTTATTTCTTTCTGCAACAATAATGGTCGCCAAAAAATTAGCAATGGTAACCTTTTCGGCCAAAATAACAAAACTTTCCATCATAATTCTATAACTAATCTACATAGAAGGATGTGTTGTACACTAAAACCTTCCCTGAAAAATTATCTGTCGAACAGTGCAAGTTCCATCAAAATCCATTCAGCGGAATTCGAGTTATAAAGGAACAGAACGAAATTTCAGTTTGTATTTTATATATATAGTAGATATGACAGAACAAATTCCTAATTTCACTTATACTATACGTTTTTCACTCAGTTTTTATGAATCAGATATTTGTAAATAAATAACGTTGAAAATTTGATTTATAGATCTATTAATTCTTCTTTTTAATGCAGCCTCATGAGTCATGAGTTCCATCCTCTAAATACAGGGTGTTCTAGAAAGGACTCCCCAACTTTGAAATGACATAACTTCGAAACAGTGAGAGATAGAAATGTGAAACAAGTTGAATGTTAGACAGATAGAATGGAATTTTTTATACATCAATTTAAAAATTAGTTCCAATATTGGACACGAGAGGGCACTGCAATCACAAAGCTGTGTCTTTGAAATAGTTCCTGAAAGTAAGCTGTTTGAACTGAGATAAAAATCACATTACAATGGTTTCGATATGGTTACCTTTTTCAGCAACAACATGATGCAACCTACAGGTAAAGTTCGAAATCACTTGTTGCAATACTTCTATTGAAATGGATGCACATGCCTCACAGATGAATTGTTCAAGCTGTTCCAATGTTTGGGGATTCTTAGAATAAACAGCGTCCTTCAAGTAACCTCACAAAACGAAGTCGCATGGATTCAGATCCGGGGAATATGGTGGCCAATCCATACCAATACCTGTCACTTTGAGATAATTTAAAGCAATGACTCTCTCACTGAAGTATTCCTCGAGGAACTCAAACACTGCAGTAGTACGGTGCAGTCAGGCCCCATCCTGCATAAACCATGAAATCTCTGGTGCATCCTCTAGAGCTTGAAATGTTCCAATAAACTGCTGTAAAATTTCAATATATCAAGATGCGTTAATCGTTTCCCTCCTGAAAAAGGCACAATGATTCCTTTACTGGACAGTCCTGCCCACACTGTAATTTTTGCTGAGTGCAGTGGTTTTGAAAGATACACAAACGGGTTTTCAGTGCCCCATATTCGCCAGTTTTGTTGTTCACATATCACTCTAAATGAAAATGGGCCTCATCGGTGAACCATACATGACCGACATCAATTTTATTTTCATCAATCATCTGCAGTAACTCATTTGCAAAAACTTCTCTTTGTTGTAGAGCTGTATTTGTGATCGCTTGATGGCACTGTATTTTATAGGGAAACAGCTTCAGGCCTTTTCGCATTATACTGTGCGTAGTGGTGTTTAACAATCCTGCTTCAGCAGCGACTCACCTTATGGATTTTCTAGGACAACGTCTAACAATTTCTTCGACTGCTTGCACATTTTCAGGTGTCATGACTGATCGACTGCATCCCACATTTCCGCCTAAATCATCGGCCACACTGCCCGTCCGTTCAAATTGGTTGAATAAATTGCGAATTGTTTTCAAGTCTGGACCTTTTTTAACATTAAATTTTTTTTTTAAACTTCGCTTTGTCATCGTCGAACTTCGATTTAATTGATGGTATTCAAGTACAATAAAAATTCGTTGTTCCAAGGAATACGGCATGATATTCTTGAATTCCGAATAATTCTCTAATTCTATACAACTTTTTTACACGTGTCAGCGATGAAATAGACACACGAATGAAATTTCTGTACTTCTAAGTACCATTTAAAGTTCCATGTGCTTGTGCTGCCACCTATTATCCAATATTGGAACTATTTTTTCAAATTTGTGTATAACAAATTCCAGACCTATCTGTTTAACATTCAACTTGTTTCACATTTCTATCTCACACTGTTTCGAAGTTATGTCATTTCAAAGTTGGGGAGTCCTTTCTAGAACACCCTGTAGATACATAATGAAAATGTTTAATTTCCCTATACTTATAAATAGATAGATTTTAGTAATACCTTTCAACATCTTTTTTTTAATATCATGTAAATAGATATACTATTCCAAAATATCTCATATCTGTGGTAATTATTTTATTTTCACGAATTGTATACTTATAAATAGATATATTGTTAAAAATGTTTTGTCTATTTGTAGATATTTTTAATATAGTGTTTTACAATTATCATGCTTCTAAATATATTCATTTAAAGGTATTATTTTATTCGTATAACTTGAGAAGTGCTGCGATAACCTGAGAAAAAAAAATTTTTTTATAAGTATACAGTTCATGAAATAAAATAATTATTTACAGATACGAAATCTTTTGACATAATATCTCTACTTACAAGATTAAAAAATATCTTTTTAAAGGTATTAAAAATAATACATCTAGTTTGGGAAATAAAGCATTTTCATAATGTATCTATTTACAGAATGGAATTCACGAGACCAGATTTTAAAAAAGAATTATTTATAGATTTATAAATAAAATTTTCAATTATATTTATTTATAAATATCTGATTCATAAAAAATGAAGGAAAAACGTATAGTATAAGTGAAATTGGAAATTTGTTCTGTCATATAAACGATACGTTTCATCATTAGAAAAGTTATGAAATGGAACCAATCTCAAAATGAAAAGAGGTTAAGACGTATAAACGGTGCTATCTGTACTTCATTAATACTAGTACTACATTACTATTCATCAATCAAATATCTAATATTTATTATAGATTCATGGAACAAGAGCATAAAGAAACTATCTAACAAGTTATTTAACTTTGTATGTACAACAAAAGATTAACTGCAAATGTAATATTAATTCTTTTAAAAAAAAGCGTATTGTTCTCGCAAATAAAATAAATTATAAAACAGAATACTTACAGCTCATATAAATGCGTTGCATCTGCATCTGTTTTAAGCTATGTCTTTCCTCTCAAGAACAATACAAATCATGTCATAATGACATGTGCAGTAGTTTGGAGTAGTAGCAAATATTACTTCATTTCGAATTCCATTTTTAAACTTTACACGGAATGAGTGTAATATTTCCGAATTTTTCAGTAACCAACATTTTACACTACCTATTCGGAAACATTTCCGCTATGGAATGTAACGTTTCTGACTTCTTCAGAGTATTCACCGCTTAGAATATTTTTCCAAAAATACGTGTAACGATTCCGAAATAACAAGTAACTGAGGAGAATACAAAGGTTACTATAAATTTCCGGAAACCTTTCCGCCTTGTGCCGAAACGCTTCTAAGTTTTTTTACAGTGTAGGACCCAACAAATCGCATTACGAATTAAAGTTGAAGAAAAGAATAAAATTCCCTAACATATTCTAAATTCACAACTTCAGGGTTTGAAATAGGGATTGAATTTTAAGGAAGAATTTCCCCCTTTAGTTTAAATTTTAGTGTGGGGGGGGGGGGGAGGTTATAATTCCAGTTCTTAATGGTTTTTTTTTCTTTCTTTCTTGCAATCACAATATATTTACTGCAATCTTTACACTGCTATCAAATCATTTGCTTTATTATATCATTTTATATACAGTGCATTCTCAAAAATCTGTATAGCATCTGACCAAGGGCTTTCCAGATTTCTGAATTGTATGGATTTCATATTATTAGTGAAGATGAAGGCAAAAATTCATTAATGAAAATTTTTGCTGTCAGAAAATCATTATTGAAAAATTTCTTATCCCTATGGACTAGAAAATTCTGCAAAGTTCGTGACATCATGGCCAATTGAAGCCATTTCTGACAGATTGCCTCATGCCCAGGAGTGCACTCGTAAAATTTCCAGTACCGGAATGTTTGATTTTGTATTATAGCGAACCACAAGATCCACGGACACAGATGGCTGGTGCACACATAACAATGTTATTAAAAATGCACATTCATTTCAATATTTGCATTGATAAGAGGCAAAACTTATCTTTCCCATGTCAAAAGTTTAACTTTTTCAATTAGAATTTTAGAGATTTATTTTGTCGCCGACTTTCCTGCAGATATCCAAAAACAAGGAAAATTTTGGTATGGTTCGATTATAATTTAGATTATATTTTTTTTTGGTTTCTAATTTATTAATAACATATCAATAAAAATGAAGTGAGGGTTACAATCAAGCCAAGCAATTTTAATATCGTCGAAAATATTTAATAGTTGAGACCATTTAGTCCAAACATAGTTTATTTTGGAATTATAACAAAGCATATTAAAATTTCTAAGCACTTTCCACGACCGATTGATGGAATTCACTATTTGTTTCTGCAGTATTTTGACAAAATGTATGAATGTTTTCTACGATCATTTGACAAAATTTATGACTGTTTTCTAAGATTATTTGACAAAACTCACAAATTTTTTTCCACAATCGATTGTTGAAATTCATAATTTTTTTCCATGATCATTTGTCGAAATTACGATTTTTATTGTGATCTTTTGACTAAATTCATTATTTTTTCCTCGCAGCTGACTGTAAAAATTTGTGATTTTTACCACATAACAGATTATTGAAATTCACAATTGTTTTCTGTAATCAATTGATGAATAAATATTACAGAATTTTGAAATAAATAATTAAATAAATTGGCAAACATTTAAAAAAGTATTCACAGAAGAGTCACATGCCTGGAAAAGAATTTAAGGGGGGGGGGGGGGGAAATCCTGCATAACATTTTTCATTATGTAGAATCTTTCTATTTTGTGCAATCCAGCATGTTTATTCAAACTCGATCTTGAATCGAGAAATTTTCATGTTTTAATTCTGCTTTAATTTTGAACTGTTCTGCAGAAGTTTTTGCATAAATTTTTCTTGCAGTAGAGTGCTAATTATCTGAACCTGTCAATACCCGGTCCATTTTGAATACATAAAAGTTTGGATAACTGGACAGGTGATATAAGACAGCAACTGACTGTAACATTAAAGAAAAAATGATTGCACCAGTGCTGTCAAATATTCATGTGCCAACAGGAGTTTTAACTGTCTAGGTTTTAAACCCCTCTTAAGATAAGAATTGTTTTGCTTTTCTATCATAAGAAAAATGTTCCCTTTATTTTGATGTTCATTGTTATTGAATCTGTATTTCCAGTACTCTCTTTCTTTTGACCCTAACACCTGTGAAGCTAATTATCAGTTTCCAGTAATAATTGACAGGTTATAAAAGACGGTCATTTTGAATTGTTTCTCCCTGTGAAAGTGAGTTCTGCTTACTAGCCCTTATATTAAGAGAAAAGAAGGGTGGTTCATCGCAATCTAGAAACAAAGTTTTATTTACTGAATGAAGTTCTTGCTTTTTGGATGGGTGAGATTGCAAAAAGAAGCCTTTTTTAGCACCTTTGGAAATTTGCATTCCCGACCCACTGGCATTTCTCAGAATGTATTTTGGATTAACAGTTTAATGCATGGAATGAGCCTTAAACATGATAATCTCTATTTTTTCATGTAATTTGTGTTGTTTTGTTATTTTTTTAGAATTTTAGGTTTTACTTCCAATACCATTTATTTTTCATAAAATTATAAATTTCATTTATTGTTAGTCTCCTTAATGGTTAGAAGTTTTAATTACAGCCTCCAAAGACAGATCTGTTGGTATTCTGAGACTAGGTGCTCCTAATCATGGATGGACTGAGTACAGTGAATTAACATGAAGTTTTTAAAATGGTGTTTTTACCACAAGAGATCTATTATATATTTAGCCATTATATTATGCAAGGATAAGCCGAAAATTATTTCAGGTGATGCGAATTAATTCGGCTGTGTAAAAATATTTATCTTTCCCATGGTTCCCTCTGAAATTGCACATCTTTTGTTGTTCCCTGGATGTCAAATTATCTGTATGAACATTCATTTTATTCTTGTGTATATGTGCTGGTATTAGTATTTCTTTGAACTTCATTCTGAACAACATTCTTTATTCTTTTTTATGGTCTGTTGTATCAAACCTTGTAACTTTTTTATATTTTTATGTTGAATTTTTTAAGAACCAGTGGCCCTTAGAAACATATTTCCTCTGTTTATTTTTATTGTGCTTCTAAGTAACTTTCTCACCAAATATCATGAGATCATGAAGAAACTTCATTTTGAATTTCCATGTTTTTGGGGATTCATTGAAAAATATATGTAACTGTATCCATATCTGTGATATAAGAATTGTTGTCTAACAGACGTATTCGTAAAAGACAACAATTTTCAGTGACCTGTTTAAAACTATTGAGTATTTACTTAAAGTTGCCAAGGTCTCCTTCCTTTTACTTCTTATTTTTGGTTGTTAAATTATTTTGAGTTTATATAAAGATTTTTACAAAATAATATTTTTTGCCTTTATCATTTTATGAAAATTATTTATTATTCTTTTATCAAACTTTGTACAGTTTCTAGTTATTATTTTAAGACATTTTTTAACTACAAAAGCTGATGTTTAATAAAAATTATTTAGTTTCATAAAACTGTTTGGCCTCATAGTAATATAAAATTATTGTTATGTATATTTCATAGTTGCCAACTTTCTGAATTGTTCAGAATACTCCCAAATTCAACATTCAAGAATCTTCTGAGAGATTTGGGAAGAAAAAGCTGGCATCTAAGATATTGTTATCTTTTATGTTTCTGTGGAGCTAGTCTAGTCAAATATTTTCTGCTTTATAAACATTCAGTTGTTTTTGTATTTTATTTTAGCTGTCAATAAATAAGTTTGTAATCAATAAATGAAAACATAATTATATACAGTAATTTAAAGTTTTTTTAAATGTTTTTCAAAAAGGTATAAATTTTATGGTGTAGCTGACAAAAAAAGAAAAAAAAGGGAGGGAAGGGGTGTTTATATTTTGAACAAATATATTTCTATTGAAGATAAGTGTTATGATATTGATTAATATCTTAAAAGTAAATACTTGTGGAAGTGTATTTATCTTATAAAATGTTAACTAAGATATTTTGAAAAGTGCTTTCTTCCTCTTTAAAGAAAAAAGAATTAAATTGCCAAGCACCTTCAATATAATTTCTGAACATCAAATAAAAGTAATGTAGAATTTTTTCCCCCCATCCAGAAGGACATTGCCCCTATTATGAACTTCTGAACTAAATCTTTATAAAAGTGCATAAGAGTAATTTCATATCAAGTGGTCTCACAATTTTTACTTTCCTTATTATACAAGGTATTTTAAGCAGAAATATTTTTATTTTTGACATAATATAATTCTAGACCAAGGTATGTGAGTTTATATATTGTCAAGTAATGCAAAAACTATCACTTTAAATTAACTCAAAATAGAATATGCTGTATAATTTTATTTACTTTTTAATTCTTTACAAGTGTACAAAGTTGAAAGATAATGAAAGAATAGAAGGTCAGAAATTTATTAAAAGTTAGGTCACTTGATATGAAATTACTCATAGGATATGTTAAAATATTTATTGCTTAATAAAATTGTAAATGAAACTGACAAACTTGCAAATAGTCTGAAATGTGGATGCCACTTTCTGATAACCTGAAACATTGATTGTATCAAAGTCACTTTAAGTTTTAAAGGTCATGCAATATATTGATTTTCAGATTACATTTTTTGTAATTGTTTAAACGTATTATTTATCTGCCATTGACTTTATGTGGTTTTAAAATATCATACACTGTATTAGAAAATGCTAATTTGTTTTGCAAGCAAAAAATTTAAACAGTACAAAATCATTTAAACATGTTAAAATTAATGTTCTGCAACATATAACTCTCCATAATTCATTTGTGTTTCATTGATTAGATCTGCAAGACATAGTCTCTAAACATTACTCTCTAGATTCTGATAAATGCTGAAATGGGTTGAAATCGGCAAAATAGGAAGCTGATACAATTTCTTAAATTTTGTTAAACAAAACCTAGCCATTTTTGTCATGCATTGTGGTACCACCTTTTTGATGAATACAGTTGTTATTAAGTAACAGCCTACATATATTACCATGGATAAAATTTATTTTGACATGAATATATTTAACCCTAATCCTTTCATTAAAAATGCTCATATGTCATTACAGAATCATCCTCAGCTTACAATTGTTTAATAATTTAGTATATCATTATTCCAAAGCCATTTATCATTGATACCATTTTGAGAACTAATGCATTTCTTAGCAGCTGCTCAAGAAGAAAACAAAATATCCACAACAAGCAGCTTTACGCTTAATTATCCTTGTTCATGACATCTATTGCTAAATAGATTAATTCTTCAAAAATCTAAAGACAGGCAGTGTATATTGCTGCACTGATCCTCAGCTCCCTTAAGTTGTTTATTAACTACACACAGCCACATTGTTATATTAGTTATTAATATATCCATACTGTCCTCAGGCTACTAAAGCTGCTGTTAAATTAAAATATTCTTTATAAACTTTTACTGTTGTTACTTCAGAAAAATCTAGATGCATTGGTTACCTTTCCAACAGAGTAATTCACTACTTTTGTTTAAATCCACTATCCAAAATCAAATATAGTAGAGTCCAGATTATCTGAGCTCTAGCTTATCCAAGCTGTTTTGTTTTAGAAGCATCTGTGAAATATATGGAATAACTGATGCCCAAGCACAGATTCTCCTTTTGTTCAAGAACAGTTAAAAAAGATTAGACTATGTAAACAATCTCAAATAATGACATTGTTTGAGAAAATAAACTATGTTTATAAATATCATGCAAACATTAATTTTTATGTATTGTCTACTTTGAATTGTAGTGCAATAGTTTTAACATAATTTTATTGCTTATTTGTACATTCATAATATATATACATATTTATATATGTACTATCCTTATTATTAATAGATGTTTTTTAAATAATCTATATTCAACTATTTTATGTTTTCCCTCTTTGATTTATCGAAGGTAATCCTGGTTTACATTAGCTCAGATAATCGGAACTCTACTGTAGTAATAAATATGCTTTTAAACTATTATTTAGCCTAAAGAACTTCCATGAGATAGATAAAAATCCTTACCATTTATATCATAACTTTTGTACATCTAGCTCAAACTATTTCATCTAACTTTTGACACTTCAGCTAAATTTCTATATTTATATACTTGCATATTGATGTTTAAATGAGTGTCTGTAATATGTGACATTAAGCTTATTGTGCTATGCAACTGTTGTATGGAACTTAATGCAACTTATCCTTACTTTATGGTACAATTGGCTGCAAGTATAGATCCAGTGTGCAGGAGAGTCATCCATGAGTATTGTTCCACTGTATGGTAGTCAACCAGAAGTGTACATTTTGAAATATACAGATTGCAGCATCCTAGACATGTGATGTTAAAAAATGGTCATTTTATTATTCATAGGAAGATCTGTGTGTAAAAATATTGAGTCTACAAAGTGCTTAGTATCATTCCATTTGACTTCAGTTTATGATAATATTGAAGGAAATAATAATTTTAATATAAAATGTCATTTATCATTATAATTTTTTGACTTTTCAAGTAATTAATACTAGAGCAATCCCTATCAGATATGAAACACTTAGCTTGAATTTGCATGAAAATAATAATTTATTATTTAAATGTCATATTTATAAAAAATAGATGACATTCATATAAATTAACATGTTCCAGAAAAATAAATCCAATAATATATCTTCTTATAATAAATTTTAAAGCAAAGAGAGATGCATAAGCCAACATTCCAATCTTCATGCTGATACCAAGATTCTTTTTTTTTTTACTGCTTGTACCACAGACAAAATCACCAAAGCAAGCTGTCTTGATTAATGGTAGCCAGCTGTGGAATTTTGCCATATCATACTAAAATTGTTCGAATCGCATAGAAACATGGCTATTGCTATGAGTTATATGGCCTCTTTAAGGGGACATTTATGTAGGGTTCTCAGGATAGCTGGGCCTCTGGTTTTTGCCTTGCTGATGCAGCTTTGCTGTGCCTTTTGGCACCATACTCCCTTCACCCTTTCCATCTTTGCCTAGTCTCGATTTAGCCTTGACAATGAAGTGTAGGGCACCCAAATGTAAAAAAAGAAAAATTGCATGCTCTATGCCCCCATATTCCGAGGTTATATTAGCCTCCGGTGCTTCCAACTTTGGAATGGCCCTGCTATTGCAGGGTTCTCTACCAGAATTTTGAAAATTATTTTTTTGGTCATTTATTTTGTCTGTTAGTTTTATCTTTTATGTTTTACTTCAATTTTAATGAAGGTTTTGTGTGGTGGTTTGTGCTCCACACTGGTACTCCTTAAGCACCCGTGTTGTCTTGTTTGGTACTAAATGTTTTTTCTTTGACGCTAAAGCCATCTCATCAGTGTACAGAATCAAGTCCTAAATTTTCAGTCATCCCACCAGATCTATGCATGAATGCTACCTAGAGTGAGCAGTTGGTTATAAGCAAAAGATAGGAATGAAAGTGTTCACTGATCAGGGTAAAGTGAAATTAAGAATAAGATATAATGATTTATGTCAATAGAAATCATATCTTATTCTTAATTTTACTGTACCATGATAAATGTATTTAATATTAAAAGAAAGTGTTCTTTTAATAACCTTTCCATTGAGTTTGGTTCTTTAATATTAGTATAAATAAATGTAAAATATATTTATAAAATGTTGATTTATTTTCTTTTAAAATGTTCTTCTACATTAGTTTTCTAATCTGCTTTAAGAATTTGGTTATGATATTCTAGTGGATGCTGTGTTTTATATCACCAGTTTAATATAGTTATCTTTTAAGACAAATTAGAAATTGAACTGTTTGAAAGGAAAATTTTGCAGAAGTTTACTGAATACTATGTGTATGAGGGGTTTTTTTTAATTTATTATTTATATTAACCAAAGTATTTATTATATTAAATTGAGTTGTAATACCTTGAGAATATTCTATGTTATAATATATATATTTTGTATTTTATGTAATTAAATGAGACATATCAATTTATAATGACATTATTTAAAAAATCAGCAATAATTAATATGCAAACAAACCATTTGTCTGCCTTTGATAGCTAGAAGAATGATATAGCAATTTAATTAAACATTCTTTCAAGCTTGTGTAGTATATTAATTTTATCTTTTCTTGTCTTAGTAATAATGTTTTAAAATTAAGTGCTTTATTATTATTATTTAATTATACACACACATGTATATTGCCTGTCTTGTTTTCCTGTCTCAAAGAGTCTGTCAGAATTCTCTTATTTTAAGACATCATTGTGCTTTAATTTCTATACTTCCCAGCCTGTTAGTACCTACTTTATAGGCATTGAAATCAATGAAGGATTTAATGTATATTTTTCTCAAGACCTTTGTTGAAGTCTGTTATGTTAATGAAATGAAAGTATATATAATTTCAATATTTTCAATATAATTTGTGATATAAATAAAAGCATATTAAATATTCAAAATTTTTACCTTCTATAGATTTCTTTTTTATGAAGAGGAAGAAGATGAAAAAAATAAAGAAAGAGGGTGGCATCTTTTATTTAAAAAAAAAAAAAAAAAAAAAAAAAAAAAACTTTTTTTTTTTGTTATGTACTATGATTTTGAGTCTTATTTTACTCATGGGGTTAAAAAGTCCTACATTTTCTTAAATTTATGATCTTTAATAAAAACTGTTTTTTTGCTTAAATTTAAGTGGTTTTCTTTTTATTAAGCATTTATTTTTTTTTATATAAAAAATCAGAAATTCTATTAGTTTTAATGAATGCTGTACTGCCTTTTATTTGTATTGTAATTTCCCAGTTGTGTACAAGAAAATTTATTTTGAACTCCTTATTTTTTTTTCATGTTAGTAATATCATAAAATCATGTTATGGTATATTAATATATTGATTAATTGTAAGAATGCTTATGGTTTGATGGAGATTTTTGTGATAATGTTTCATGAGTCTTAGAGCTTTCAAGCATGGCTGAATTTCAACAGGCTACTATTGAGTAGATTCTTATTCAGCTGTATCATCATTTTTTTAATTGTTTTGTAAATTTTTAAATAACTGCAGGTGTAAATACATTAGTCATCATTTAGTTAACTGATCATTGTAAAATGTTCAGTCCCTTCAATGTGTATTTGAGAATCTGTCTTTACCTTCATGCATCACCATTTTGTACAGATGTAAGTTGAAGTTGGCAGTAACAATTGTCTTTGCATCATAAAATTTGTTAACATGTACAAAACATTCATTCATATGTAACTAAGTCATAAAAACAAAGGTAATCATTGTGTACATGGGTGCAAGATCTTCAGTCTCAGGACTGATTTCAGTCTTAAAATGATTATTGACCGATAGTAAATTCTACTTTATATACTCATATTATAGCATTTTTGCTATCAAGAACTTTTAATCATTTTCTTCTATCGTAAGAGATCAATTTTTAGCCATAATGCAGCACATTGAAATCATCTAGCCCATTTCCATTTGGTTATTCCTAATACTCAGAAAGTTTTCAGTCTTGTCTTGGATGGACGTCTTGCACCCATGATTGTGTAATTATATAATATGTCTGTGTGTGATATATGTGTATATACACACACTCACATATAAGTTCTTTTTGAAAGGTTAAGTCACATTTGACTTCTGTAAGTAATAATGTTATTAAAATAGCTATAGTTTTTGCAGTGCTTTTGAACTTAAATTCAGTGTGGCTTTATTTTGTAATGAAAATTTGTTAGTTCTCTTTTTATGCTTTCCTCATTTATTTCTGTAAATATAAAACTGGCTACATACATTTAATTTTTTAGTTTTTAATTTCTCAAGTAAGTTTTGTAACTGTGTCCAGTGCTGACATGGTTATCCATAAGAAAATATTTAGCCCATTTTTTTCAGCAATTCAAATTATATTTATAACTAACTTAAACAAATAAATATATTTATTTAGCAGCTAAGTATGATCAAGCCTTACATTTTGTTTAATTTGAATTATTGATTTATGCTATTATTTTTGTTTTATGCATCAAAAGTATCTTGCAGCATATCATGGGTAGCTTTTGTCCCGGTGGTGTTCCCAGAAATTAGTTTTTCTGGGGATGCATATCTCCTACAGTTAACAATATAAGTGTCTTAATTCCATTTTATTGTACAAAATGATGAATTACCAGTCAGGAAATATCATCAAATTTCATTTAAGCAATAACATCACTGAAAATATTTGATTTTCCTTATTAAAAGAAAAATTCACAAGGTGCATACAGCATATAGCTCCCTTTCTGAGCATACCACTTGTTGATCTGCTGCATGGAACTAGTGTGAAATATTTTAAAACTTCACCAATACTGGCTGACCTATGCACATATGTGTAAATATATAAATATATCTTTGTTTTCAGTTGAGTATTTTAACTATTAATTTCCTGCAATTTATATAAAGTCTGAAAGCTTGTGTTCATAAATTGTGTTTTAGATATATCAAATAAAAATATTTCCATTTCTTACTTTTCTTCATTTTTAAAGCTTTTTTCACAGCAGCTTTATAGAAAATTTTTGCAATAATGGGAGATTTTTTTTAAAATTATTACTGTAATTGGCACATCATTATTTTTGTGCAATTTACTGTATTTTTTTATTTAAAGCTGTTTATCAACAAATGAATAAGAGACAACCAAAATTATATTCACAGTGATAGAAAGTTACAATTAACCCTCTTGCTCATACATTTTGAGAAAAATCATTCTTTAAATTGGCATAATTAAAATGCTATACCAGATTGTGTTAAAAGAAAAAATATATACAGGGTGTCCCATTAAGACCACCCAAACTCTGTACAGCCAGATTCCCCCTTTGAAGTACATAAAAAATGCTCAAAGAACTATACCTCTGAGACACATAGTTTTTGAGAAAAATGCGAAAGAAAAGTATGACGTTATATCTGCCTACAAGAAAAAAAAAACTTTATTGTTAACATGAACATTTGGTATTTGCATATATATGCAGACGAAGATGTGCAAAATATCTACCACACATATCAAAATATGCATGCGCATGCCGTAAAATTATGTCAAGCCGTTGTTTGGATCGTATGTAAAAGGCTATATACCCGTCGCTATCTATCACATGATATGACGTCATAATTTAGCATTTTTCTCAATTTCTTTCGCATTTTTCTCAAAAACTACAAGGTCGTAGATGTACAGTTCTTTGGACTTTTTTTATGTACTCCAAGAGAGGAATATGGCTGTGCACAGTTTGGGTGGTATTTATGGGACCATATATGAGGCCTGTTTGTTTAAAATATGCCCCTCAAAATAAACTTTAGTCAAAAACTGATTTCAAAGCACTTATTTATCATTTAGTTTGGAGCCTCATATGAGGTTCAGGTGAGTGAGAGGGATAAGTAAGTAGGAAACATAATATATTATTTGGTTGATGCAGGGTTGTCACTTTCTCTACTTTTTCGTAAAAAGTCTGAGATGCTCAACAAAATTGTACAAAATTAAAATCCACTGAATTTGCATATATTTGATGTATAAAATTATATCCCTACATTTCCTAACAAAGATAATTTTAAAAATTAATCATTTAATTAAAAAAGAGTGATTGTGTATTAATCATAATACAATTGATCCACAAAGTAAATGTTAATAACATAGTAGTACAATTAATTTTATGAAATACTTTGCTGTAAAATTGATCAAATTTGACAAAAAAAAATGTTGAGTATAATTACATTATTCTATTGTATATTAATATAAAAGAAAGGGTTTATTACATTAAACTGCAGAATCCTCGTTTCTCAAACTCATCTCAGCCTTCTACTTGTTCAAATATCAATATTGTGTTACCCTTCTTTCCTAAATCAAGCTTTTCCATTGCTAAAATTCTTAGACAATTTGACTTTAAAATAATTTTTTCCCCTACCAACAAACTCACCCTTTCCAAACTCAAAGATCCTATTGAATTATCGAATTCATGGGGTATCTATAATATTAATTGTCAGTGCGGTCTTTCACATTGGACAAACCAAACGTAGTCTTAAATTTCATATTAAAGAACATAAACAATATATTGAAAAACAAGAAATCAAAAAATCCTCTATTGCAAAACATTGCTGGGAGATAAATCACGTTTTCGACTTCAGTTCGGTTAAAATAATATCTAAACCTACTTCTGTACACGAACTTAATTTCCTTGAAGCATTCCATATTCATAAAAATCTTGGAAATCTTGTTAATTGTGAATTTGCTATTCCACTATTATCAGACTGCTGGAAATATTACATTAAAAATCAATTTTTCTTAACTTTTTAAACTATTTCTCACCATAGTGTTTCCATTTCCTATCGATTTTCCTATTGGATGTTGCCTAGAACCCTCCGTTTTCCTATTGGCTAATAAATCTGTCACTTGAATCCTCCATTATTCCATTTCCTATCTATTTTCCTATTGGCTGTTTGCCTGGAACCCTCCGTTTTCCTATTGGTTAATAAACTTGTCACTTGAATCCTCTATCATTTCTATATATATGGGCAAATTTCCATTTTCTTCAGCACTGAGGAGGGTATGCTATATGCTACCGAAACCCGTATGCTGTAGATTCAATTATACTGGTGTTTTAATGTTGTATTTTATTTTTACTTTAATTATATTGCACCAAGCTCCAAATTAATATTTATTACATGGTATAACTTAATGCTTAACCCCTTAAGCACCATATTAAATTTAGTGATAGTATGCTGAATACCAGATATATTAAATTTCGTCTAAAGTAGTTTGTCATTATTTTTAATTACATGTGAATAATTTAATTACATGTAAAGAGATTAAATAAAGGTTTATTTATATTATACAAACAGAAATAAGGTTCGAAGCTTTCATCACTATCGTCTATGTGATCATCAAAATTAGGAACACAATCACTGTGTGTGTTTGACATAATTATTCTATAAAATCAGTATCTGTCTGAGTTACAAACAAAATCGAAAGTGAAACACTACAATTTACGAAAGACAACTGAACAGAATGACCATTTTAGAACATTGATAAATTATTAGAACATTTTAGTCTGGACTTAAAATGAGGATATACACATAAGTAAACTTCCGATTATCCGTCACTCACGGGACCGACCGGGTGGCGGATAATCGAAATAGACGGATAATCGAAAGACCATTATTAAAATCCCATTTCTATTTGCTGGTTTATAAATAACAATATTTAAACGCGTGTTTTTTATTAGCTGTGTATTTCATGAATAGAAAACACAATTAATAATAACAAATAAATTTATGAGAGTAATTTAAAATTTTACACAGTAAATAAATTACCTGTTTTCATCGAAAATAATTAGTTTTACATGTTTGTTTGCAGTTTGCTTGTCCTTTTACAGCAGCAAGATTGCGAATTTTACGTAATAAAAGTACTTGAGTTGCATCGGCTTCATCTTGCATCTCAAACCAATTAATGCACTTCGAGATTATTGTCTCCACTTCTGCATGACTGATTCCTGGGTCATCATTTTCCGATTCATCAGATTCATCCGCTTCAGGTTTCCCTGGATTCAAAATATTTTGGATAATTTCGTCATCCATAAATTCTTCATAACCAATATCATTGTTATCACAATTATGCCAGTTTTTCATTTCATCTGCAGAAATATCTTTTAAACATGGTACGTTTGATACCAAGGTCAGTATCTCTGTATCATCATCAGGTACATCTTCTGTGCTGGTAGTATTGGTAGCATCTTCCGGTGTATCAATAGTGTTGGGCCACAATTTTCTCCAGCTTCTCTGGAAAATCTGTTCAGATAAATCATTCCAGGCATCAGCCAAGTTGTATATGGCATCTTTGATAGTGTATGATTTCCAAAAAACGAAGACATTTGATTCATTATCAGCGAGTAGCAGCTTTTGAATTAAAGCTTTCCGATAATGTTTTTTCATCGATTCAAAGACATTTTGGTCCATTGGTTGTATCAGTGATGTTGTATTAGGTGGAAGAAATAAGCACTTGATGTTACCGTCAGTAGATTCTAAATTTTCCGGATGTGCTCCTGCATTATCAAGCAACAAGATTGCTTTCTGAGGAAGATTACTTTTTTTTAAATGTGCTTTAACTCCGGGAACAAAGATATAAAAAAAACACTTCTTAAAAATATCTTGCGTCATCCAGGAACTTTTTTTACTGTAATAATTGACAGGCAGTGCTTTCATGTTAATATTCTTAAAAGCTCTAGAATTCAGGGGGCGGTGGCTGCAGTTTAGCTGACGTCACACAAGCATTTTTCTCGGAATAGCGCCGCCTCACTCGGGTTCACTGAACATGCGTGTTTTTGTTGTTCGTTTCAGATTGAAAAAAAAAATGGAAAGGGGGGGGGTGGCGGTTAACCGAAGGTGGCGGTTGATCGAATGGCGGATAATCGGAAGTCTACTGTACATCCTGGTATTTCAAATAGATGAGTTAGTGCTTAAGGGGTTAAAAAGAAACAGATGACTTTCCCATTACAGTTTCTTATTAACCGTAAACTAATACATAAAAATTTTTAAACATATAATCATGATTTTTAGTTATTTTTTTTTTAATTTTGTTTATTTCTAGTTTTTATATTTTGTTTATTTTGTCTACATTTTATTGTTTGTTTCTATGTGGTGGCTCGCATTTCTATATCTTATTTTCTTTTTTAACATCATGTTATTTCTTAAAATGACTTAAAAAATAATAAAATTTGTGACTGGCAAGCATTTTATAATTTTGTATTTCGATTTTGTACAGAGATTTATAAATTGGAAATGGAACTGCTGTGTGACAAATATACAGTCTTGGGGGGAGAGGGGAAGAAAAGAAACACTGAAATACTTCTGCAACAAATAACTATATAAAAATGATACCAGTACAAATGCACCGGAAATAACAGTTGTTATTAAATGGTGCAATAAATTGGGAGCCAACTACATATATTTATTCTCCATTTAAAATTTTTATTATCATATACAAAATTCCAATTCATTTTAATCCTATATATTGGAGTTAATCTTATTGAAGGCTTCGACTATCTAATGTTAAATTACTTTTATATATTTTTATTTATATTCCTCATAATAATAATCTTATGTTGATATTTTGTATGAACATATTACTTAAAAAAACATAAACATCTTAGTCTTGTAATTTCCATAATTTTATTAAATTAATTATAAAAATGATGTTTGAAAAAATTGTCATTTGTAATCCATTACAGTCTGTGAAGAAATTATAAGACCACCTTATTTTTGCAAATATGAAATAAGTAAGGGTTCTAATTATAATTTAAACACACAAAATATGGTGTTACTACATAGTTATTACAATAATGTTTCAATAAATTTGAATAATGTTATAAATGATTAGAAATAAAAAGGAAATTAACTTTTAGCAAATTATAAAACCACTTGCAAAAACAAAAAAAGTATGAAAAAAATTTTGATATAGGTCCTCTGTTTTACCTTATAATATCAAACTCTTATCTTTCATTGAAATTACTAGGTTTTTAAGTTATAATTTAGAAAGATTTTACCATTCTCTTACAATAGCAACTTTCAATTCATTTGCTGAAGAAAACCGTTTTATTAGCATAAATTCTGCGAAATTAAGTAACCCAAAGATTTTCTATATAGTTCAAATCTGTACTTTGACTGGGTCAAGGCAAAACATCAAGTTTTTCTTTTTTAAACCATTCCTAAGTAGATTTAGATGGATGACAAGAAGCATTATCTTGCTAAAACATCCACTCAGCACCCCCTAATAAAAACCCAAATGATATGAGATGATCATGTATCATAGCTTGATATTTTTCATGTTCATATGTCATGAAATTTGCATTAAATCACAAAATTCATCATACTCAAATGCTCTGCAAACCATTATAGAGCCATCACTCATCAGTCAACTGCAAAATTCTTTTAGTTCTTTCCTGAAATCATGCCAATAGTATTTGTACCCATGTATGGTGATTTGATGCTATAATACCTTTCATATCACTTCATTCAATATACTTTTCAAAACATAATTCTGTTAAAATTATATTTGTCTACAGCCATTTTAATATGATTTCTGGGCACAGAAAAACACAGACCAGACAGTTTTAAGTTTAATATAAGAAAATGTCATAATTAAAAAAAAGTAAACATATGAAATAAAAGTAAATGTTATTCCCAATTGGATGATATCAATTTCATTTTCCTACTATTTGTGGCAGAAATTAGTATCAAAGGAGGTGATTACTCTCTTCCCCCTCCCTGTCTGTACACATTAAACTTTACTACAGATGTATGTATATTTTAATAGCTATTTAATATGTTATGATTTAATATTGATTTATATTTGTTATATAAGTCATTTTTACATTAAAATATTTTTAGATAAAATTATTCTATTTTCACAAAAGTATTCTGCATACTGTTTTGTATATAATGTACAGTCCTGGCAATAAAGACAAATGTTTGTATGTATGTTTGTCTGCAGTATTCTGAAGAGACCATGGCATACAAAGCTACATGATTTGACAGGAAAGTACCAATATGTTTGAAATTATGCACCTTGAAGGCAGTTTTTGGACCTTTGATTAGATTTTTTTAAATTTAATTTTCAATATGATTTTTTTCGCTTTCCACATTAGTAATGGGAAACTTGTTTCAGTGTTTTAGCCCAATCTAGTAAATTTTATCCTCTTTTCAATAAAATTCTTTTCAGTGATTTTCGTATTTTTAGTCTTTTTTTTTTTATATATATAAAGAATCCTTCCTGCCAAAAATGAGGACAAAACAAACAAATTAAAAAATATAAAATAGTTTTTTTAATTAATTAAAGAAAGTAAGGCGATGGAATTTTTTTCAGAAACGGAAAGAACTCTCCTCTGGATTCTGCTCCTCCTGTGATTATCTAGTGGAGATTAGGGAGGGATGGTACAAATTTAACAAAAATATTTTTTACAAATTATGTTATGCTAGTACAAAATGGAAAATTGCAGAATAACATCTTGAAACATTTTAACATATTTAAATGTATAAATTTGATGATAATAATTAAAATTTTAGGTTAATAAACCAATTAAATTAACAAGAAAAATGTCCCATCCCTCCCTTATGTGAGGGAGGGATGAGACATGTTTTTAAAATGAAAATTCATATTTAATTTTCAAAATGTGGTGAGAAAATGACAAAGACAGTGAGACATTTACATTCCTAAGGTTTATTGTAAATCACAACATTTATTTTATCTTATATTATACTTGTAAAATCCAAATCAAATGAAAAATATGCTTGTGCCAACTAGTGCCGCCAATTATTTTTGGTGAATGTAGCTTTGTAATTTTGTCTTTTTCATCAATGATGGAACAGTCATTTTCTTGCAGGAAGTTGAAATTTCCTTTTTCATTTCTCCTCATAAATAGTATCTTAAAGCACAAATCTTCCTCATCTTTGCTTTCAACTCTTCCAACAAAGTGAATAACAGTTGTTTTTTTTTTTGTTTTTTTTTTAAATCTAGCTAAACCAAAATCTACCTATACTAGCTAAAACAAAATAAACCTATATTTGATTCTTCTTTACACCAGTCTATTTCTTGTATATTTTCATGTTCATTTACAGTGATATTAACACTTCCATCAGAGGTGTCATGTACAGGAATGAAAGTACAGTAAAATCTCATTACAACGAATTTGTAGTGACCACCGTTTAAGTTCGTTATTCTGAAATATTCGTTAATGTGAAATTCCAACACTGCTTATTTAAAAAATTGAATTTGGATACATATTAAATAAAATTATATATTATTACTAAAGTTATATTAAATTTCTGCATACATGTCAATAAAAAATTAATTTACAGTATATTATTGAGAATAATTTTATTATAAAAAAAATATTAAATTCATTAGATTTGAAGATTTTAGTCTTTACTATTAAGAAATTATAATTTATCTAACATACCTGACAACTAAAAATTTGACACAGTATAATGGTAATGCAACTTTTAATAATTTGTTTTGCAAAAACATCAGATTTTTTTTTTTTCCAAGTTGACAAAAAAATTTTCAAAACAAAATCTTCAATATTATTCAACGTTATATAAAATGTTTCTGACACATTGTTTTGCTGGGATAAATGATTTTTAAAAGTTCCAATGTTTGACAGAGCTTCTTTTGATCGTAGAACACAAGTTTTAGTGTTAGATGAACAAACACTATTTTCTTAACACATTCGTTTCGGGCATTTTTCCCTTAAACTTTCCTATAAAATGGGATATTTTAATGATATTAACACGTTCATGACAATAAAAGCTCCTCCCTCTTCTGAAAGTCTTTCATAAATTGTTTCTTAAATAGTTTTTTTAAGTTTATTCATCAGTAAATATCATTGAATGTACGGATTTAATATAAAATGTCTTACAATCTAAAGAAATATGTACAACATGATATAAATGCATATTCTGTTAGGTAGTATGTTTCTGCAAGGTCTTTAGTCAACGACGTTTTTTGAATAAAAACGAGAATTCTCGTTTCCCAATGCTTATTTTTTAAAAACAAGAATTCTCGTTTCCTGATGCGAATGTGTTAACATTCACTGTCGTTTGCTTTCCCTTCATTTATTTTCAACAATGTCATTTGTAGTTAGGTCAGGACATGTGGTGACTCCTTCAATGTAAATATCAGCTGATAATGTAAGTTAAAAACATTCTGTAGCAGTGGTCTAGAGATCAGCAGGACATTAGATGCAATAAGTACACTCTTCTGCAGTCGTTTGTGTTTCATTTGTCAAATGTATAAAACTGGAATTTCTCCAACAGTTTTTAATTGTGACAGACTTTTGGCTCCTCGTTTGAACAGTCCCTCTCGGGCAGTAAAGAGGAGGCATTTTGCCAGGCAACCTATGTCATGTGCATTTTCTATTTCACATACACCGTTGCAGAAACTTCATTTTTTTATGTTAGAAAAATCCTTCTTTATAAGTCGGTGCCCAAAATTAACTTAATTAATTTACGGCACTATTTTTATAATGCTTTAATATTTGGGCTGCAAAATGGATATACAGTTTGGAGGTCAAAATTGTACTTTTATGTTAGATAAATTTGCTGTAACCAAGTGTACAGCAAAGCTATTTTATTCTCATGACATATGGGCTCCTTTTTCTTCTCCAGACATTTGTTTTTATGCTATGCCATACCTATCATGAAAACGAAACAGCCGACCAGAACTCGCTTCAAATTTCTCAATTTCATGGCTTTTTAAACATGGTTGGCTTTACCGTGTAATACAGGTTCTGAAATGGACAATTGTTTTGTCTTATTTTTTTAAACTACGTGTATACATTTTCATAAATAGCTTGGTATCAGGGGTGCCCAGAGAGGGGTTTGGTGACGCAAAGTGCGTCATAAAATTTATTTTTGGGGGGGAATTAAGAGAAAAGTACATTTTGGGGGGGGGGGGATTTTTAAATTCTTAATATTTCCCTTTTTTTCCCCGACTATTAAAAAAATTAATTTTTTTTAATATCACTTTTAACTTTTTTTCAACATTCAATTTCCAGAAATAATCCTGTTTTTTTTTTCATTCTTTAAATTCTAGATAAGGGCAATAAGAATCCATTCTGCATCTTGCTATCTTTGAAGGTGCGGTAATAAACAAAATACTTGGAATACAGGTGGGAAAATCTTTAACACATGCTGAAAGGCAATGAGGACCACAAGATGTGATAAAAGAAATAAATTTCCAGAAGCGTCTTAAGTAATTTGTTATCTTGTTTGACAGGGTCGTATGGTACGGTCCAAGTGCAAAAATGCATTCTTGATGGGTGGAATAAGAAAGAACAACAAAATAAGCATTTCAGAGGAAGAGACAACACTAAAATAAATTACTTGACCATTTTCAGAAAACTAGAATTTAAGTACAATATATTTTAGTGATGTTTGAAGAGTAGTATTGTATGTCATTAAAACAGTATAAGGTAAGCAACGTGTACCGGTAAAAAGACTTCCAGCCACTAATTATTTTAGGGGGAAGGGAGGAATTTAAAGAAAAATTAGATTTTTTGGGAGGGGGGGGAGGATTAATTACTAGGTAATAAGACTGAAAAAATATAGTGTGAAAGAAAAACATATACAGAATACAGGGGCTTACAATAGATTTAGGACTATGTTTTAATGGTACAGTGTCTTTTCTTTAAAAAAGCCTTCTTAGAATCTCTAAAACAATTCTTTCCACATTTAAAAATTTATAAAGCATAATTGATATTTAGGCAAAATATTATAACTTAAGTTTTGCATTCATGCAACCAAATATGTGAAAAAAAAATGCTTTAAATTTTGTCAGATCATTCTAAAGACATCTAGTCGTCTCTCTCAAAGAAAGGTAAAAAGTTTAATCAAGAGTTTAATAATTTTTCTGAATCTATGACAACTTCAGTGGCTTAAAAATTGCATTTTTTAAACTTAGTCTGCGGAAAGAAAACAAGTGGGTAAGGGGTAAGTGCGATCGAAGATCACACAAAGGTTTCGTTTAATATTCCTTTCAAAACACTTTATTCTTTCTTCAATAAATCCAAATAAATTTCATTTTCAAAAAAAAAAAAAAAAAAAGTCATGTTTTTTTATAAAGTAAAAATTTACCGATATATTTTTCTCATTTTTTCGAATATCTGAACCGGCCCGATATTATACTCTGCAATAATAATATCCGTCATGTGGACTAAATGCAATATTTAAAAAAAAAAAAAAAAAAAAAAAAAATTCAAAATGAAACATGTTGTATAGAGACCTTCAAAATGTTAAAATATGCCAATATTTCCATAATCGGGTTTTTATCATGATTCAATATGTTCCTCAAACTTATATATTTACTATTATCTATTACTCATATTGATACTCTCTTTGTATTATTCTCAAACATTTTAAAAATTCGTTATGACGTCAAATTAATTTTCTTTTTAATTCTCTAATGACGTATTATCGCGACCTACGTTATGCATGGCCGGTGCATGATGTTTAAAACGTCACATGCAGTGGATCATTTTTGCACAGTGATTGGTGCAAAGCGGCGCACCCCCCGTTTTGCACCAATCGCCCTATAAAAATTATCCACTTTATGTGATGTTTTAAACGTCATGCACCGGCCGTGTATAACGTAGGACGCAGCCCTATTAAGCTGTTTTCTGTATTTACACATACTCTTTGTATTATTGAGAAATGTTTGAAAATTTCCGTTTTATTACCAATATGACGTCATATTAATCTTTTTTTTTTTCAATTGGTGAAACTTTTTATTTCATTTTTCACGTGGAAATCTTTCAATAGAAAATTAATTATTGTAAAAAGAAGTTTATTGTGGATTTTAATTGTTGGCAACTGCTATAACGAAAAATGTTTAAATTGAATAGGAAAAGGCTGTTAGATTTTTGGTTTTTTATCTCTATATATTAAAATAATTTAATCAAATAATTTATTGATTTTTTCAAATTTTAATATTTTGAGCTTCATAGTAAGTATTTAGCTATAAGTACAGAAATTTTCATGCCTGTAAGTTATATAGTTTCTGAGAATGGCTCTGTGACGGAGAGACAACGGAGCGGGAGTAATAGGGTTTCGTGAGATGAACGAAACCCTAAAAATTAAATTTATTATTATTTTAATTTACTTCTACTTGTTTTCAAACGTATATCAA
Source organism: Maratus michaelseni (assembly GCA_963931845.1). Taxonomy (NCBI): domain Eukaryota; kingdom Metazoa; phylum Arthropoda; class Arachnida; order Araneae; family Salticidae; genus Maratus; species Maratus michaelseni. Next base: position 335,089,103 of record OZ007586.1, on the reverse strand, counting down.
ATTTATTTTATAGAATTGTTCTCCTTTCCATTTTTTCTCAGAATATGTTTTCTCTATTTGTTAACATACAGTATGTTTTTTCCAAACGTCGACCAATGGATAATTTCTTAATCGTTAGTCTTAGGCATATAGTTCCAGTTGCAAAAGTATTTAAAATTAGCTAAATAATTATGTTGGACACAATTTGGATTTTAAAAAATGCAATTCTGATGAATAAGTTATAAACATTAACTTTTTATACAGCCTACGGGTCCTATAAGTTATATTTGATAAAACAATCCTGAAGCTCTGATATGTCAAATGAAAAAAAAAAAAATAATAATAATAATAATAATATAAAAAAAAATTTTAAGTCAATTCCTACTTTTTAATCATAAATATATAAAATAAACCCGTGCAGCATTAATGTCCCACGTTATCTTAATTGAACATTATTTTATAATCATCGTTGAGGTATTTTATTTTTTGTTGGCATCACTAATTTGAGATAAATTTTTCATTTTATTTATGAAAACAATGGGAGAATTTTTTTTCTCCCATATAAAAATTAAAATTAATTAATTAAATTTAATTAATGAATTAATATTTGAAAAAACTGTATTAACATCAATTGTCATCCAGTACAAGTTTAAAAAAATTTATTTGAACTTGAATGGATGAATAGAAAATATTTTATTAACGATTGAAAAGATATATATAGAGAGAGTGTGAGCTAATAGTAGGAATTTAATTTAAAAATAATTTTTGTACAACCAAAACTCACAGTGTTATGAGAGTTTAAAATTTGGAAAATTTTCGCTTTTAACATGGTGCCCAAAGTGATGTGCGGTTAGATCGAAATCGTACATTATTTCAGGTACTGTGTTAAGTTCCAAATTTGAAACTCGGTAACTTTTGGTCGTATTAAAATAATTTTTTCTCCCGCATGTCAGGGCATGAGGACTGTTTCACTAAATATAAATTATAGGACACAGGGACATATAAAAAGTTAAGTTTTGTAACGTTTTCCAAAATGTATTTTTTGACCCAAACGGCGTATAACATAATCCTCCAGCTAATTTTAAATATTTTTGAAATTGAAACTGTTTATCAAAGACTAACGGTTCAGAAATCATCTATTAGTCAATGCTTAGAAGGGACATATTTTATATTTTTTTATAATATGTGTAGATTCAAATTTTTGATTTAAAAAAATTCTTTAAGTTTATATTGTATTTATTTGTTATTAAATTATTTAAAAATGAATCATTAAGTGTAATATATCGAGCTATCATACTGATCTCGAGAAACAAGTACTGGCTTGCAAGAGTGATCCTCGTGTCCTGCGGGAAGCAAGGCACAAGCACTGATGTTGGGACGAGTTTAAATTTTCATATCCTCCAGCTAACGAAGAAATGGGCAAAATTGTAATGTTGTTTTCTCTGTATTTTATCTTAAATGCTAAACAGAATTGATTATTCTAACATTAAAAAAAATTGATTACATATATGACTGTAATCATTAGTATTGCATTATATCTTTAGAATTATATTAATTGAAATAATGCTTGTATTGCGGTGAAAACTGGAGCTTAGTGAACGTATTAACACGGGCTTGTCAATCAGGACTAAAATGTGGAAAGAATAAGATTGCTAATAAAAAAATATATATCTTCATTATTTATTACGCTGTTAAACTTTTATTTCATGTTTGTGTGATAGTACGTAAGAATACTATTGTTAAATTATCAGTAGAATATATTTTACAATTGAGGTTCTGTTTAATGGGGGGGGGGGGGGGGGGTCAATGTTAATGTATGAAGATTTTTTTTTTTGGGGGGGGGGTGTCACCACTGCTTGGTATAGTTCCCAAGGCACATTGGTTTCCTATTTGGGCACATATTAGACTAGAGAAAGTTTTAAAGTGTTATTTTCTTTTAACCTTCCTACCCTGTTGAAAAAAGTTATGTTTTACCTGAATGGGTCAATTAGACCCAGTTTAGTATATATTTATTCTAGCTCAAAACAAGTATTCTTATCTAGCTTTGTTTCATATAATATTTTTGTATTCAGTATTAGAAACAACACATTTTATAATTCCCACCACCCCCACTATTTACTCCGCCCCCTCCCCCTCTTCCTTTCAATGCCTTGTTTGTATAAACAATAACTTAGAAAAAAATCATTAAAAAATATTATAAATTTGTTTTATTTCCATTGTTCTTGATACATTTTCTATGATAAACAAGATTCACAGTACACATTTAGATGCTCCTGTCAAAGAAATGATAAGCATGAAGTACATCTCGTCTGCGTTTTTCGATCTCTCTTTGGACCACATTATTTGCATATTCCGCAATTATTTGAACCAATACTTTTTTTTTTCACCTGCTGCCTTAGCCAATTTCTTCTTTATGGTTACTCGGATATTTTGTTTCATCGTAATATTTCTGTAAGATTCGGTCCGCTGTTTGTCAAGTTCCTTTAGAAAAAGGCACCTTTTGTATAGTTTGTTTTGATTGTAAGAAGGATTTACATGCATAAAAATAACATATGCATTTATTGCAGCTAGGTCAATTAGATTGTAGAATAAACACAAGCCATCGCCTAGTGTCCCTTTTGCATGTATAGGCAGCAGCTAATTTATCAGTAGTATCTACTCCACCTTTAGTTTCATTATAAATTATATAAAATTATATCTGGTTTCTTTTCTTTCTCATCTGAATTTTTGGCCTTGTAATGCATAGTTGAAAGGAGGATTACCGAATTGTTTTTTTCAGCCACTTATGAAACAAGGAATGAACATCTTTGGCAATTGAGTAACAAACATATCAAATAATGATCTTATTGCAGCTAGCTTATCTAAACGATGCCAATTTACTCTACTTTCTTTGTTGTCAAACCTAAAAAATTCTCTAATATTTTCAAAACGTTGCAAAGTTATAGTTGCACGGAAAATGTCGCGGCCATCTTCTTCGCTCCATAACTGTTTGAGAGATTCTCCTGCTGACTTATATACATCAGCTAAACTTAACAAACCTGTAAAAAAATTATAAAAATAACTTGAAAATGAAAAAAATGGTTAAATTTTAAACCGCGGAATCATTTGCATTTTTTTCAATTTATCTATAAATTATTGTAAAAGAAGTTTAATTTTTTTTTACCAATGTCAGCTTCAAATTCCTCAGCAGAAACCAATGTGTATTTTTTATTCTTTACTGAGCATACTCTCTGTATTTCTCTGTTAGTTTCTTCTAGAATTAATTTGAACATGTCATCTGTAAAGAAAAGCTTCACTTCTGACACAGGGTGTTCAGTTATCCTCTCAGCTGCAAAACGTGTAGGACCAGGGGTTAACTTCAAAATGTTATGTTCTCTGTAAAATAATAATAGAAGTCAGAAAATACAAATGAATGTAAAATATATAAGAACAGGAGTAGTGCTAAAGTCTGCATGACAGGGAGATGGGGGGACTAAGATTCCTCTAAAGGGCATTTATTTATTTTCCTAGCATATAAATTCTGAACAAATCTCTATAAATTTCCTCGAAGATAATTTTTTTTGCCCTGATGGTGGGATGGGGGGGGGAGTTCGGGTTCCACAGCTGGCACAACCCCTGAATATGAACAAATTATATAAAATAAATATCAAATACTATAAATATAAATTATGTACTGGTATATACCATTCTTTTGATGTAGGTGGAGGGGATTTACACCATTCAATTTTGTTGCGACTAATAAAAGAGGATGGAATACAACTGTTTTCTCCATAGGCGTAGCCTCGGGGGGGCACGTGCCCCCCCAATTTCCTGAAGATTAATTTCTAAAATATGATACAGTCATTTAAGACTTGTCTTTTATTCGCCCAAAAATGGAAATGAAAAAACTACTTTTATTTAAATTTTATATTTCTTCTTTTTTTTTTTTTTTTTTTTACTTACTCAAATATCGGATCAGTAGATAGCACAGCTCTTTTTCTTTGAAGTAATGAGTTTGGTACCAAAAATTGCCGGTTCAAAACTAAGCTGGGGGAAATGGGATGACAATTTTTTTCAGAATTGACTTGTACGTTAATGAAAATCAGGACATTTTCCTTCAAAAATTGGCAGTACAGCCAAAATATGTCTTGTGCATAATTCAATACGTTCCTCTTTCTTATTTACGCTGCTCAAAACAATTAAAGGATATTTGAAGTTTTATATAAAATAAAGATATAAACGAAATTTTTTTTGCCGAAAATAGAAGAAGAGAATCACAAATGCAAATTTTTCTGGTTTTCAAACTGTGGAGTATGCAAATTTTGAGTTCGACGTCAAAAACGTCGCTTCAGCGGTAGCGAATGAAATTTGACTTTCAACTGGATAAAAGAGAATGAAGACAAGGGTGATCGGCATTCAGTGATTGCTTTGTTTCGATGAGTACCATGTCTCAGCGAAGTCATTTGACAGATTCAGAAGCTTGGAGAATTGTTGGTAGGTTAGAAGGGGGCCAAACTCAAGCCGAAGTAGCGCAAGCCATTGGAGTGTCACAAAGTGTCATTTCCAGGATCTGGAACCGTTTTTTGGAGAGTGGATGTGCAGGCCGAAGACCAGGGCAAGGTCGTAGACGGGCAACAACGCCCAATGAAGATCGGTATTTAGCGTTAACAGCTCGGAGACACCGAAACATGAACGCTACTCTTCTCCAACAACACCTTCGCTTGGGCTACAGGCACCACGATTTCAACTCAAACTGTCCGAAACCAGCTCCATGCTGTAGGTCTGTATGCTCGCCGACCGATGGTATGTGTTAGATTAACATCAAGGCATCGTCGCGACCGCAGGGAGTGGGCAACCGAGTATGTCAACTGGAGGGGAAATGAATGGAGCAATATTCTGTTTTCTGACGAGTCCCGTTTTTCTGTGCATCCGGATAATAGGCGTATTTTCATCTGGAGGGACCGTGGCAGTAGGAATAATCCTGCGTTCGTGCACGAAAGTGTCAGATTTGGCGGTGGAGGAGTGTTGGTGTATGGTGGCATCTCCATTGACGGGCGCACTGACCTCTACATCATTCGAGATGGAGCTCTGACTGGTCGCCGATATAGGGATGAGATCCTCAGACCTATTGTAGTCCCTTACGCTGCAGCAATCAGAGATAACTTCATTTTAATGGACGATAACTGCAGGCCACATCGTGCAAACCTGGTGGAGGATTTCCTTTTCGAGGAAGGAATCGTTCGAATGGAATGGCCAGCATAGGCGTAACTAGAGCTATTTTGTGGGGTGGGCACAGGCCCCCAACTTCATAAGTCCTTTGTATGTGTGTATGCGTCCAGTGGCAGAGCCCAAGGGGGGGGGGAGGGGTAAAACCCCTTCCAGAGCTAAAAAAATATTATAATTGCCGCTTATATGAATCACTAGTTAAGCAAATTAGACGCTTTCATGAATCGAAACTAATGTTAATATTAAGTTTTTTTAGTTTATTTGAAATTCGCAGCTTTGTTGAATCAAATTATATTCAACAAAGTGATTAAATTAGACCGCGAATATTATGTTTAAACTGTGGAAGCGTATATTAGATCTTAGATGCACTGGTTAAGTGAAAACTGTCATTTGTTTTGAAAAAGGGTAGCAATTACATTTTTCAGACATCTTACAGTAAAAGAATGATTATTTCGACCGTCATATGCTTTGAGTATTATACAGTGGATAGTTTTTAAATTGAATTTCTGTCTTTGCTCCATGTTCAAAAGGATAATAGACATCAATTTCCAGGAGAAAAAAGAAAAAAAAAACAAAATATATGTTTATAGGTTTTTCTCAGTTTCAGACTTTCTGTTAAGGTCTGCACCGGAGAAATTTCTAGGTTCGAGCGCGACCCGACTTGTAGAAAATTTTTTGCCCCTCAGCCGGGTATAAAAGTTAAAAGTTCGATCCGTATCGTAAAAAATATATGTATGTATATTAAGCCGGCCTGGCACATAAAAAAAAAAAAAAAAAAAAAGCTAAAAGTTAGACTCGAATCCGATCTGGGCCATACACATAGTTTATTGGCTCGACCCAGTATAAAAGCTAGAATCTTGGCCCGACCCGGCCCGGCTCATACAAAAACGTAATTATCCCTTCCCAGCTCGCCAGAATTTCAACAAAAACATATTTTTACACTGGTATGGTTAAAAATTGTCTTCTACGAGGAGTTCTGACAAAAATATTTATTGTAGTTTTTCTTTTCATGTTGTTTGCATTCTTCGTTTTTTTAAAAAACACTTTGTGCTGAGATATTTATTTTGTTACTGGATCTCGATTTGTATGCAAATGTCGAAGTTGTTATTAATAACTTTAATCCATATTACATGGCTTGGAGACTTAAAAACCTGAAAATTCTTATAGTATAGTAAAAATTTCTAAGACGGAATCGCATAGGAGAACAGAAATATCCGTTATAGGAAAGTTACCTTCTTAGCATATTACACTGTTGGTTGTAAATATATTACATTCTTTTCTCACGTATTATTATGTTCATTTTGCATGGATAAATACATTTTTCCGTTTGAAACAGGATTCTGTCATGGGCAGGTTCTTTTTCACACGCTTTATTGTACTTTAATTTTATTGCCTAGAAAATGAACTATTCTTTAAAAAGAAAAAATTGAAAATTTTAATATAGAACAATGACGATTTAAAAATATATGCATTTTTTGCAAAAATTGTTGGGCCGATCGAAATTTTACTGATTTTTGCATGGGGCAGGTCAGGGTAGGCATGGCCAATTATTTTCATATGGGCTTGATAAAAACAGGACCCGAAAATTTCAACTCGTCCAGACCTTTAGGAAGAATGAATTCCAGTTTCAGCCCTGCCTGGAAAAAAGGAAGCCAGGCCCGGTCCGATTGCCATGAATGAAAATAGGCCGAAGACTGGCCCGTGGGTTAGTCCGGTTTCGGGCCAGGACCGAGCCCAAACAGACCTCTGCATGTGCATCTTGTTTTGTGTTTTTGCTATCAGTTATTTCTAAGACTAAGGTATGTGAGTGATGCAGGTAAAAATCTTTGACAAAGTAAGAATTAAGAAAATGTGCTATAAAGATATAAATGTAAAATGTGTTTTTGATTGAACAGATTATTGCAGTGTTTCATTCGAACAATTTGTTCCTGAGGGGTGGGGGTGGGGGGGACTATATATTTAAAGAGTGTAGTTTATTAGCTAGTAAGGTAGCTCGAAATGTTTTTCAGGCCACGCGTTCCCCGGAGGAAAGAAGCACTGATTGCAATTTTATTGACTTTGACTTACAGATACATGCCTATGAGCAAGGTTTTCAAAAGAAAAGCGTTAAATATGAAGCATTTTCATAGAGTTTATAAAATTTACTATAATTACACACAAACTTATGCTAATTATGCTTTAACTGAAATTAATAAGTAATACATTAGTTATACATTGATCTACACTTATTAAATCTTAAATAATGCTGCCTCTATATCATCAAAATTATGACATATTGTTTTTCATGTGGACAAAATTACAGTCGTGTTTAAATCAGATAAGAAGTAAAAACTGGAATATCTTTTAGAGTTTTAGCTATAATGTATTTCATTTAAATAAATGTATATATAAGTAGATCCTTTCGCCCTTACTTACAGGGAGGGGCAGAGAAAGTTAAAAAGTACCCTCTTTTTTCAAAATTGTTATTATAATGTATTTTCTTTTTTTTCCACGGCCGAAGGCAGGTACAACCTATCTTTCATTCTGCATAGGTGTTTCTAACAGAAAACTAAATATAGATAAATATTCATACATGCAAACATTATACACACATACAAACTAGAAATACAATAAACCCAACAAGTGTGAAAAATTAGCCAGAGCCAGGAATCGAACCTAGGACCACAGCATACAAGACTCATGCTCTAACCACTGAGCTACCCCGGCCAATACCTGGGTCTGCAATTTCTCACTAATAAATTGCAGTCCCAGGTGGCCGGGGTAGCTCAGTGGTTAGAGCATTAGTCTTGTATGCTGTGGTCCCAGGTTTGACTCCTGGCTCTGGCTAATTTTTCACACTTGTTGGGTGTATTGTATTTATAGCTTGTATGTGTGTATAATATTTGTGTGTATGTTTAGACTTGGATGCAGGCGTTATTTTTGTGTGATTTAATAGATAAATATTCTCCAACATCATGAAAAAGGTTAAAAACAAATAATATTTAGAAAGCAAACATACTTAACACATAAACAATGTGTTTAAAAAAAAAGTAGAACAATCTGTAAAAGGTGGTAGAGCACACTATACAATTAAAGATTTTTGTATAGGAAACCAGGTCGCGATCCATTTATTTAGTGAAAAATATAGGATATAGGAAGTCAAGTCGAATCCAAGTATTTTTAGAGAACGTTAATAATAATGAAGATATTTTAACGAAATTTTCAGTATACTGTATACGAAATTATGATGAAATTAAGATGTCAAATAAAGTGCTGGAAGTACACAGTAATTCAGTCAACGATACCGCGTTTAATGTCAACTACATCCTAAACTATGGAATACTTAATTTGGCATTGTTTGGACGCGGATTATAATAAATTCTACCTCTTCTCGTGTTATTTTACATCTGACACAAAGCAAAGTAAAGTCTATTGGAAATTTTGCTAAAATTGCTTTATTATTACTAAAGTTAAGAACAAGAATTCGGGATTGTTTTGGAATGAAATCCTATGTATTTCTGATTTAAAAATCGATTCCTAATTTTCTGTACAAAAAATTGTTTGCTGTACTATTCCCTTCCATTTCTTAAGTTTGCCTCCTCATTTTTCAAACACTATATTAATCTAACAGTTTTTTGTTATTCCATTGGTGCATTTTATGTTTTCTAACTCTTATATAGTAAACGTTGCTGAAATGAATTATGGTCAATGTAACTATTGATTCTACTCTTCGAGGGAAAAAATGATTATCACTTCATTACCTAAACTGATTCGATTAGCCGGTGATTCAAGTAACCAGCGACCACCATTATCAACAATTCAACCTCTCCTCCCCATAGAGCAGAATTCTGGCTGCACCACTGATGCGTGCAAGGTGCAAGAATATTTAAAAAAACTGCATTGAGACCAAACTCGTTAATTTAATGAAAATTTTGACTTAAAATTAGAAACAACTTATTATCAAGGTTATTATTTAGGAATGCCATTGATCAATGGAGCCAACTTTTGAAATATATTGTATGGGCCCAAATTTTTTAAGCAAAATAGCATGGCACGTTTTATTATTTGCTTATGTTATTCGTGAATTCTTTTGCATAATAATGTTAATATTTACTATAATATCATAAATATCAATACAAATTAAAAACACAAGAAGCAAAGCTTTTCAGTCATTTATGAGCTTTATAATTATCAGGATTGGGACACTAAAATATAGATAATGTTCACTCACTGATTTATACTCACTGATCAAAAGGGGTATAGTGGAGGGCATACGAAGTTACTCGCCGTATACATTTTAGAATCTTTTTTTTTTTAAATGATCCGTATACATTCTCTTTCTCAAACAAATCTATAGCATAGTCATTAAAGTTCACAGGATTCTTGCATTTACCTTTTGGTTTACATACGACAACAATACTGCTGATCAAGTATATAGGAAATTGAACTGTTGAGAGAAATTTAATAATTATATGTGTACTGAAGAACATTTAGTGCTCTTGATGTCTCTGTTATGGATGTCAATGCTATTTTCCAACGTCAACAAAATGAAATTTTCATAATGAACAGAGGAAAGTATATTCAACTAAGTAAATTATATCCAAGGCACAGGACTAACGCCCAGGACTCGAACCTGGGTACTTTGGTTTGCCGTAACAACGCTCTCCCTACTGAGCTATCCCGACGATATCTTGGGCTGGCATATTTCACTCTTATTTGTTGTCCAACAAATAGAAAATGAAATTTTGTTTCAAAGATTTAAAAATTTAAATAAATACGTAGTGAAATAAAACAAGGGGAATTAGGTGGGTCAGGGGAACAAATTATTGGGCGGGCTCAACGCTAAAGCCCCATGGGCCCATATAAGTCGGCACCACTGCTATTCATTGTGCCATTGAAATTTTTAAGATGACTAGAAGTTCCGAGAGAGACCCAATTTTAGGCATAATGTCTGGGTGTCCCAATACATCTCTTTAATGTCCCGGTTTTAAACACAGCACTTAAACTATCACTTCTCCAGAATTCATTTTTTTTTAAATGAATGTTTTGATTCTTAACGAATTCCACTTCTCCAACAGCAAAATGTTGAATTGTGTCTATTACAGAAAACTGTCTTGAGAAAAATTTTGTGGTACCGATAGAACGAATACCATATAGATATAATTTATACATGTCTGAAAAATGTATACAACTGAAACCTGGGGGGGGGGGGGGGGGGGGTACTTCACTTACGCGAAAACATCCAATATTTAGTTTGCATTTTCATATTTTTAAAAGGATTTTCTATTTTATTTTTTGCATTGGATAGTTGAGGTCAATCTCTACATAGACCGCATTTTACTTTTTCTTATTTTTTTTTTTTTTTAATCTTCGAAACCGGTACTGAAAACAGAGCCGTAGCTAGGGGGGTGCCAGGGGGGCTCAGCACCCCCTGAAAATTTTTGACCCCCCCCCCCCCTGGGAAAGTTGGCAAGGCCACCAAAAGAAATTCTGTTTCAAAAATCCAAATGAAATTCTCTTCAAAAATTGAACTTAGTTTTGGGGGCTTTTTACAGTTTTGCATAAATACTAAATTGCAGCATTTATTTAAAAACTGCAAATAAGTGCTTCAAAATGTGCGCATCCTATCTGCACATACTCAGAATTAGCTACCTTTTGCTGATGCAAACATTCCCTTTTGCATTAGTTATATACTCAAATTTTTCATTTTGTAGCGTTTTTCATTATTAGCATAAAACAAAGTTATTCTAATGAGTTATAGCCAATTTAAATACAAGTGGTTTTAGCTTTTGACTAGACACAAAAATAATTTTAAAATACAAAATACACCCTTGATTGTTCTAATGTTTTTTATCATATAAAAACATAACTTTAAATTCTTAAGGGCAAGGAATATTCAGAATAAAATTAAAGGTTGAAACTCTTTTGAAACAGGAAAACTGTCAGCTTTTTATTTACTTATTGACATCATCACTTATTACTTCACTAGTATAATTATGCACTGAAAATGTTCATTATGCAGCCAGTGATGTAGTAATAAAAAAAAACAGAGGGCATACGCTTTAGGCAGAGGGTATACCCTAAAAAGTATATGCTATACTGTTTTTGAGAAGAGGGTATACGGTACTCCTTAAAATAATCCAAAAAGTATACTGCATATCCACCATATATCCTCCATTACATTGTCTGCAGCCTTTACTTTTCTTCGCATCAAACATAGTTATAAACAATTTAATAAGAAATATAGTGCCTACAATATGAATATACACTAATTTACCTTTCTATATAATACTTTGATCATATATATCTGTGTTTGTGCGTGCATGTCTCAGAGATAGAGAGAAATAGTATGAGCCCCCCCTCCTACATTTTCTTGAGCACCCCCTATTGTTTACTTCTAGCTACATCCCTAACTGAAAACGATGCGTTTTTAACACTTTCCAACCTAGTTGAAAAGTGTTTAGCACTTCGGTTTGTCTGCCGTATGGCCGTCTTACCGTCTGTCCGTGCTCTAACTCCCGTAAATATGCTCGGATTGCTCTGCAATTTTTATATCTTATTGTTGTTATCTATAGCATGTTCCCTATTTCAACGGAAGTGTGTAGCACATATAGTTTTTTTACAGGCACACTCAAAAGAATTTCGTTACATTGCGGTCTATGGGGAAAAATCATTTGCGGTTTATTTAAATAATGTTTCACTGTTTTAAACGCATTGAAATACATATATCTCAAAGGTGCATTACAAGAAGCTTAATATGGAATAGGCTGTGCATAGCACTTATAGTTACTTTACAGGGACAGTCAAAAGAATTCCGTTACATTACGTCTATGGAGAAAAATCGTCTGCGGTTTATTTAAATAATGTTTCACTAAACGCATTGAAAATTATATATATCACTAAGGTGCATTACAAGAGGCTTCCTACAGAATACTGTGTGTATAGCAGTCATCGTTCATTTACAGGGACACACAAAAGAATTCTCTACTGTCTGTTAACAATAATTCCTGGAAGTTCGTTTTAAGTTACTGAACGCGATTTTAAATTTAACTCGCTTTTTGTCTATTACGTGGTGTGTATAAATTCTGTAGATCCTATACAGGGAAGCACAAAAGTTCGCGAACACATTTCCGTTTATTGACAGAAACTCCAGAAGGAGAATTTTAAACTGTGTTACGCGTTTCCTAACTGAACTAAAATTTAGCATCCTATGTAGTATATATACAAATCTATAGATCCTATACAGAGTTGAATAAAAGTATTCGGATATTTTTTCGAATATTGTATAATGTTGGAAATTCCTGAAATTATGTTTTTAAATATGTTATTCGTTTTCCAAATTGTTTACTTAGATGTTATCTTTCAGCTTATTAAACGGTATGATTTGTAAAATTATTTTGGAAGCGTTGGAAAGTGTTACATAATCTATGATTGACGCATGATTTTTCGTTCTTGTTTATTTAAAATTCAGTGGATACTCCACTGTTCTATTGCATAAAATCCTCAATTTTTAATATGTGCAAAATATGTTTATAAGAACACAATTTTTAAATTCGATACTGTATAAGTAATAGTCCTTTCAAAAGTTGACATATCACATAAAATAGTGTATAAAATCTTTAAAAAAAAAGAAAGAAAAAGAAATCAGAAGTATTTTAAAGTTTAAAAAATATATATATATTCTTAAATTTTAATAGTACATTATAATTTTAAAACTACGATGATTTCTATAGTAGTGGATTGATTTTAAATTTAATTAGCTCCATCAGCATTCAGCAGAAAGAGATTTGATTAAAGAGAACTCACATGGAAAACATTTTTACCTAAAATAATTTTCGCCCAAAATAAATAAATAAAAAAGCTTACGTTTTACCTTTTTTTCATGGGAAAACAAAAGTATTCTTTAAAATTATTTCTATCACATTTGAAAGGTGCTTATAGAGATGCATCGATTAGTGATTTTGATCCAATAGCGAATATTCGACATCTGTAAACCAGATGCTGAAAATTCGTTAGGCCTAATTTTAATGTATTTTAAGATTTAAAAGTATTCAAAAATAAACTTTAAAGTAAATTGTACACCATATTTAACACAAATACTTGTGTTTTGAGGAATGAGTGCAGCAATGAGTTATTTTACAAGTAAACTTTACACACACACACACAAAAAAAAAAAGCTTTCAGTTTTTTTTTTCTTTTTTAAGAAGAGGATGATCTTAAAAATTATTAATTAATGAAACGTTAAATTCCACAATTCCTTCTCTAAATTAAAATAAATTTATAAGAGCTCCTTTATTTTAAAATAAATATTAGAATATTGAAAAGAAATTTTTAAGGACATAGAAGGGAAATTTTACTGTTATATAGTGTTATTTGTCAGAAAGAAACAGTAAGTCAGTAAGAAAAAAAAATTCTATTCAATTGGCAACTCGGCAAAAAAAAACTTATTGCTCCTTTTGATTTATCAATGAAAATTTTAAATGCACCACAGCGAGCGATCATTTTTAGAAGTTGCAAACATACAGGATTTTCCTAAAATTTTGAAAAAAAAATTTAAGGTTAAATTTGACAATTTCAAAAATAAATTTCTGTCTTTACCAAATAGTTTTTTTTAATAATAAATGACATTAATTAGAGGTTCGAGCAAGAACATGTTATGTTACATTTTCTCAAAATACAGTTTATTTTTTCGATGAGGGTGCCATGAGATAATATGTCATATAGTAAAGATAAAATACCAATATTTTAATTAATCTTTAAAATCTGATATATTGTTTATTAAAAGTTAATATTTTAATAAAAATAACTTAAATATTATTAATAATTTTTATATTAGATAATTAAATGTTGCTAAGTTTTTCCGAGAGAGCTTAGTACTACTCGTTAACTTACTAAATACAAGGTACAAGAACAAAAATAAAATAAAAATTGCAACTAAAAGCTTTCATTTAAATTGTCTCAGAATTTTATTTTTGTTGCGTTATTTCACTAAGCCCTTTATTTATTCAGACTATCAAAGATTGATAAGGAAAATTTACTCACAGAAAGTACATTCAGAAACATGAAGCAAAGAGCCTCGATCCATGAAGCAGCATGCAGCAATACAAACAAAAATTGCCAAAACTACAGAATTTATTTGAGCACTGATAATTACGCATGCAAACTTGGAAAAGGGAAATAATCCCACACGCTTACAGCCGCAGGCAAATTGCAAAAAATTCGCCCTACCTTAACCCTCAAAGTAAAGCCCCCTGCGATGATCTTCTCATTTACGACTTTTGCCGTATCTCATCACTCAGACAAATAATTGATCAGTAATTTGTCAATTACATCCTGTTTTTTAAATTGGTCATTATTTTGTAAGGAAAAAACCGTTCGGGCACCTGTGCCCCCTACTATCCCCTTCTCTCTCTTATCGGCTCTCACCACAGCAGATGATATTTTTTGACTTAGTTGAAAGAATACGGAACTGGACATCTGGAACTGATTTTTTTCCCATCACCTCGTGACAAAAAAGAAAACCCTCGTTCAGATTTAGAGCTTTCAGATAATATTTCACTTTGTTAATTTTGGAACCCTATAGACTCCGGGTCATATAACTGTTGCAAAGAATGTAGAAGACTAATAGGATTTTCTTTGTCTGTTGCTTCTTTTATACCTCACACACACACACATTTACATATGCGTGCGCGCCGTTTTCGTTACATTAGTTCTCAAATCAGAAGTATATAGTATAATTTATTGGTATAATCATTCAAATATTTGAAAATTAAAATTTTGACCATATCGCAGTCATAAAATTTTCACGTGAACTTGAAATTCTGGGGTGGGCACTGGAACTACCTGGGGTGGGCACGGCCCACCCGGCCCTCCCACTAGTTACGCCTATGATGGCCAGCGTGTTCTCCAGACATGAATCCAATCGAGCACGTTTGGGACGCTCTAGGAAGACGAGTTTCTGGCCGCCAACAACCCCCACAAACTCTCCAAGAACTGGAAAGAGCTCTTCTGGAAGAGTGGGGCAGAATACCCCAACTCGTCATTAATAGCCTCATTGAGTCCATGCCTCAAAGGTGTTCAACGTTGCTGGCTGCCCGTGGAAACCATACCCCCTACTGAAAAAGATTTTCTTTGAAGAAAACACCTTTTCTTATTCTTTTTTTCTCATATGCACAAATTGTGTTTTTTTCCTTTTGTACACAAATGCGCAATAAAATGCATTTTTTTCTGCCAAACATGTGTAATTTATTCTCATATAACCTACTATGTCTGTCGACCATGTATCAGTCAGCTAAAAAGTTTCCCAGATACAAAATCCACCTAAAACTGCAATATCCTTTAATTGTTTTGAGCAGTGTATTTTATTGACGGCACTTAATCTTCTACTATACCTTCATATTTTTGAGATGCAATGATTGTGATTTTTTTTTTTTTTTTCAAAGTGTGAACCTTCTTGAATGAGATGTGAGATGTTTTACGCTAATAACCTTGGTAAACGATGGTAATTCGTTCCAGAAATACCGTTACTATCCAAGGTGCAATCCTCCATGCAATTTTCCAGGCTCTCATACCTTATAGGATTAGTTCTTCTTAAAATTGATGATTAATACTTATTTGAAATGTCTTAAAAATTCGATAAATGTCTTTTATTTATTATATTTGTTACAAAAATATTAACTTCAATAAAATGAACCAGCGGAGCTTTCTTCATTTCCTTTGTCGTCTTTTTTTTTTTAACCCAAGAGAACCTCGAATTAAATGAACCTGGTAGTGGGGCCCAATTGGAGTCCTGCATCGGGTCGGTTTACCCGCACCCGGCCCGCGGTTCGGGTCGGGTCGGGTTGGCGCTCTATTTTTTCGTTGCGGTTCGGGTTCGGGTCGGGTTGACATTCATTTTTTTCGGGCTCGGGTCGAGTTCGGGTTGACCCGCTTTTTCAAAATAATATCCAATATTTATTTAGATTAAATATATATTGCGCCACTGAGACATGGGAGGGTAAAAACCATCTTATTGGTTATTTAGCTTTAGCATGATGACTTTGTTCTTTGAGGACACCAAGTTCTGCAAACCTATTTGCATCAAAACCACAAACGACTGCAAGAAGCCCAAAATCAGCAGTTTCACTTTTAAAGAACATATGCTTTTGAAGGACGAGAGTGATAAATGTGAAGCTAAGGAAACCAATAACAGGGGCTATTTAGACTTAAGTACAGTATTTAAAAATTAGAGATAAATTTTGGGCACATTAAATTTTAAACCTTTACTTTTAATTTTGAATTTTAAAAAGGTTTATTTTTTATTATTTCATATATACAATAAGACCTACATAATGGACACTGCCGAAAAGCGGAAACCTCTATTTAACGAACACTTTTTCAATTCCTGACACTTATATATTTATACGCTTATACCTTGGAATAGTGGGCATCTCTAAATCTAAGCACATGTAGCAGGTGTATGGTGTATGTGTGCATAAACTATCACAAATACGATACATGTGTTTTTGTGTGTATCATAAATGAAATGTTTTTAATGTGGTTCATATTCTGAGAAAAGAAAAAATGGTTCTTGCACCGTAAAGAAAGAAAAGTCTATGATTACATTTCTTATATACATTTTTTTTCTCCTGCAGTAAATTGAATATGTATGTACTCATTCATATTCAAATACGTATTTCTTTCCATCTGAAACATAACTGTTGAAATCTTTTGTGAAAATCCCAACAATCCGACTTGCAAAAAATTTATATATGACCCGGAGGACTTTTTCTAGGGTGAACCGGACACGCAGAAAGAAAATTAGGATCATCCTGACCCCCCCCCCCCCCCTCCACAAAAATAAATAAATAAATAAAATAAACAAATAAATAAATAAAATAAAAACAACCCGACCCAATGCAGGATTCTATTCAACGATCTCGAGGTGTCTGCTATTCAGAGGTTTCACTATATTTGAATATTAAAGAATATAGAAGTGTTCATTTTTCTACATAAAATATAAAATTGGTGTTAGAGATATAATTGTACATTACATTTCATAATAAGCATTAAAATATGATTTATTGTCCTTTCATTGCGGGTTGAAGTATTTCGGGTTCGGGTCGGGTGTGGATTTAAATAAGTCGGTTGCGGGTCGCCAAAAATTATTTTTGCGGGTTCGGATCGGGTTGCGGGTCAAGGACATTTTTTTGACGGGTTCGGGTCAGGTTGCGGGTTGTCTTCAAATGAAATTTGCGGGTTCGTGTCGGGTACAACCCGACCCGTGCAGGACTCTAGGCTCAACTGCCGTCAACAGTGCACACTCGTACAGGCTACGTCTGCTCTGGTCTCGAATAAAACTAACCTTGAATTTTTGTGATTTTTTATTTCGATCCAGATTAGTTTAATATTTTGAGCCTCGTAGTTCTCTCACGTTACGACGATTTTGTATGCTTCCAACTTTAAATTAATCACAGCAGAGCAAAATTTAACAGTGAGTTGGTTCTTTCCGTTTCGGAAAAAAATGTAAAACATTTGTCACAAAAGGCAAAAAAACACTAAAAAATTCATGAACAATTCAAAACTCGCAGAGGACAAAATTTACTATATTGGTCTAAAAAAAGATTGTAAACGAATTCATTTTACACGTGTTAAAAAATTGCCGCTAACTGCAAAAAACTGCAGAAAATCGCATAAAATTTTTTATGCAATTTAAATCGCGAGAAATTTAAAAATCTCAGAGGACAAAATTTACTGTATTTGGGCTGAAATATTGAAACCGGAATTCCTTGTGAAAAGACGCTACAAATTTATCTCTCTCTCTCTCATTTTTTTATTATTATTATTAAATATATATATCGCAGGGGACAAAATTTACTATTTTGGGCTAAAAGGTTGAAACTCGATTCCTGTAACAAATGTTAAAAAATTGCTGCAAAACTCGAAAAAAAAAAAAAAAAAAAAAAAAAAACGTTACAATCACATGGAAAATTAAAATCATTGTATGGATACCGAATAAACTTTATTGAAAAGAGAAAAAAAATTACTATATCAGATTAAAGAAATATAAAAGAACATATAAAAGATTGAAACCACTTTTTTTTACGAATGTGAAAATATCTCCACAAAACGTGAAAAAAAATGTCTCTAAAAAAATCCACGAAAAATTAAAAAATCGCAGAAGACAAAATTTACTATATTTTGTTCAAAGATTAAAACCAGATTTACTTTACCAATGCTAGAAAAATCGTCGCAAAATTTGTAAAAACGTAAAAATTGTAAAAAATAATCGCGAACAACTTAAAAATCGCAAGAACCGAAATTTATTTTATTGGGTTAAAAAACTTTTTACGAATGTCAAAAAATCACTGCTAAACTCGTAAAAAGTGGGGGAAAAATCACGAAAAATTACAAATTGCAGACAACAAAATTTATTACATTGAGTTAAAAGATTGTAGCTGGATTCATTTTACGAATGTCAAAAAATTGCCTCGAAGCGTGAAAAAACGCTAAAAACCGCATAACAAATTCGAGAAATTTTCAAAAGTCGCTATACGAATTCCGAATAAACGTTATTGAAAAGAGGCCAAGATTTACTACATTGGGCTAAAAGATTGTAGCCGGCTTCCTGTTACAGATGTTCAGAACTGAAA
This sequence comes from Maratus michaelseni, assembly GCA_963931845.1. Classification (NCBI taxonomy): domain Eukaryota; kingdom Metazoa; phylum Arthropoda; class Arachnida; order Araneae; family Salticidae; genus Maratus; species Maratus michaelseni. The sequence goes on along the minus strand of OZ007586.1, from coordinate 335,070,309 downwards.
CAAAGCGAAAGGGAAAAAAAAAGGCCAAAAGTTGCATGAAAAATTCAAAAATCGCAGCGTACAAAATTTAGTATAATGGACGAAAGATTACAACTGGATTTATTTTACGAATGTTTAAAAAACGCAGCGGAACGCGAAAAAACGGCAAAATTTTACTATAATGTGTTAAAAGGACAAATTTTACTATAATGGGTTAAAAGGACAAATTTTACTATAATGGGTTAAAAGGTTAAAACCAGATTCGTATCACAAATGTTAAAAAATTGCCGCAAAACGCAGAAAAACACTAAAAATCCCATAAAAACACTGCGAAAAATTTCAAAATCGCTGAGGACAAAATTTACTATATCGGGCTGTAGGATTGAAACCAGATCTATTTACGAATGTTTAAGAAAATCGTTGTGGAACGCTAAAGAACGCTTAAAATCACATAGAAAATTCGTGAAAAATCTAAAAATCGCAGATCACAAAATTTGCTATATTGGACTAAAAGATTGAAGTTGGATACAGTTTACAAATGTGAAAAAAAATCGCCACGAAACACGAAATATCGCATAATAAATTTGCAAAAAATTTTAAAATAGCAAAATAGAAAATGTACTACATCTGCTGAAAAATTGAAACCAGATTTCTCGTACGAATGTTTAAAAAATCGCCGCTGAAAGCTAAAAAACGCTAAAAATCACATACAAATTTCGCGAAAATTTAAATAAAGGCAAAGAACAAAATTTACTATATATTATTATAATATCAAAACTTAATTCCTAACACAAATGTTAAGAAAATGTTGCAAAACGCGAAAAAACTCTAAAAATCCGATAAACATTTCGCGAAAACTTCAAAAAATTCTCTACAATTTCCGAATGTTTAAGAAAGAGAAACTTTTTAATAAACTTTTTTGAAACGAAGACAAAATTTATTATATTGGGCTAGAAGATCGGAATTCTTTTTACCCAATGTGGTAAATTTGCCGTTTTTAACTAAGATACCACTGTATATATATGGATATGTGTGCGTGCGTGAGTGAGTGTTTAATAAACATTTGTGCCCCCCCAAAATTTCCGATCACGCTACGCCTATGGTTTTCTCATCAACCTCTTCGATGGATAAATGATCAGATTCATCTGTTTCAATCACATCATTATCAGTCCCTTTATCAGATTCATCAATAGGGAGCTCTTGCCAAAGCTTCTTTCTGAATTCATCATCAGTAAAACTGCACTTATTACGTACCATATTGCATAAAAATGGCGAAACACTCCAAAACAAGAAGAACATTACTTGAGTATATCAGTATGGTAGAGCCATCTACCAATCATCATTCGAAATACACACTATCTAATTCTTTTCCATGCATTTATATGCGATTAGTGATATGGGTCGATTAGACCCATTCAGGTAATATGTGACTTTTTTTATTTTGGCTAAAAAAAATAATTCCTGAAGTCTGAAAAAATTATAAACTGAAGATATTTATCTGTTTGAGGAATACTTAAAATATAAGAGCATTTAATTAAAACCCGAGGGAGCTATCATGAAATAAATAATAGACATGGGTCGATTAGACCCATTCAGGGTAGGAAGGTTAAAATATAGAAACAGTTAATGCAGATGTAGCAACAAAGATTATTTCGCGGCATCTATATGCCTTTTCCCAGCACTTACTGCTTGTATAATATTTTTTTCTTTCAATGAAAATTGCTTTCTTTTTCTGTTCTTTACCATTAAAAAAAAGGAAGCAAATCTAATTCCAAATGTTAATTGTTGCAGATTAGAAATTCACTAATAGGTACGCTATTGAACTCCAAATTCAAATATAAAGGGCTAGTTTAAAAATAAATTATTTGGACTTCATAGATTTGTTTAAACGAGTGTAAATACAAATTGATGGAATTATGAAGAAAAGAGATTATATGTGAATGTATAGGAAGAGTTGTTAATTTTAGAGATGCGCCTAGGGCAGCAATTTCTCCCCGCCTCTCGAAAAAACAGCCGCCAGATATGCTGAAAATTCGAAGTTTGTGGGTTATTGAGAATAAAAAAATATCTTTTAGAAATCTAGTGTTCTGATAAAGATTGCATTTCTTGTGAACCCGACGTTGGTTAAAATGAAATGGGCATTCTTTTTAAGACTTCGAGAAATTCGCTAAAGTGAATATATTTATAATCGCTAAGTATAGGAGATTTTTTTTCTAATCCAAATAATATTCGTTAAATCGAAAAATTCGTTGTAATGAGATTTTACTGTAGTTAAAATTCCTTTTTAATTTGCAAAATAATAAGTTTTATCTGTTACACTATTCAATTCCAAAACAAGATAGTTTTATAAATATAAAATACCAAAAAATTGCATGTAATTAAACATAATTATTTGGATAGCAATATCATTTTGGAGGGATGAGACAAGTCCCACACCACCCTGAGTCAGTGTCCCATCCCTCCCTTAGAGCATCATTTTAAAAAAATAGGTTTTTAGAACAAGCACGTGGCTTTTAGGCTTAACTTAACTATTCAATAAAAGATATATTGTTGAGTTTACAGAACATTAAAAACAATTAAGGTAGCAACAAAGAATGAGATTGAAATTTTACATTAAAAATCTGAGGAGTTAGTTACTTTTGATATTATAAAATAATCTTTTTAACTGACAAACTCATAATTGCTTGCAACTAAAAAGATTTACAGCAACAAGTATGATCCAATGATTACTCCATCTGGTAGAAAAGTAAAAAATTAAAAATTAAACTTATTTTAAGCATTATTGCAGATGTCCCATCCCTCCCTAATCTCCCCTACATGTTAGAATCCATTCCTATAGCAATGTGAATGACAGTGCTGAATATTTTAATCTAATCTGGGTCAATTGCCTTGTGCCTTTGGGATAACTTAACTTCAAAATAGTAATTTTTTATATGCTGCAATAGGGCCCCTAACCCTAGGTTCGTTTGGAAAGATTTTTGTCTGATTTTTTGTAATTTTTTACTTTTAAAGTTTGTTTTATTTTGAGACCAGAGCAGGTATAGCCCCTTCCCCCCAGGTGTACACTGCCAAAGGCAGTAGGGTCTCCAACCCCAGGTGTACACTGCCAAAAGCAGTAGGGTCTCCAACCCCAGGTTCATTTGGAAAAACTGACCAGCGAAGCAGTTGAAGCTCTGCTACTCATCATATAAAAATATGTCTGGTATCAATCAATTAGTCATAGTGTCATACTAATTGGCATAAGGTAAAATTTACTGTAAAATTAAAATATGTTAAAATTGGCTGTTAGTATTGAAAATTTTCAGGTTTGTTACAATTTCTATACATACATGACCTTCTAAACAAAATTTTAAGTATAGCCAAATTAGTAGATGTTATTACTAATCAGTTGGTAGCAGTCACATCTTAAAATGATGATTTGCGACAAAATTAGTAGGGGGTGGTGTGTTATTAGGATTGTACATATGTGTGTGCATGTTTTATTTAAAAATATATATAAATGGAAAGAATATTTAAATCATTATTTTTAAATAATTTGTCTAGGATGGTTTTTTCTCGAATTTTCTGCCAGTTTTTTCCACTGTAAAAGCAATCAGCCAGTACAAAAATCTGTGTATACATAACTGCAAAGCTTCTTTTTTTTCCCCCGCAAACTATGGAGTGGTGGTGACTTTTCATTTAGTGGCATGTGAAATATTATTTAAAATTAGTTTTAACTCAACAAAACTTTTCGACATGAAATAACTTAAAGTGATTTAAATAGTACTGTTTGCTGTAGTGGATGACTTATCAAGGCTCAAATTGAAACAAACTTGTAAAACAGCAAAGAAAGTTTATATAAAACTTTATCATGACAATGGCTGATGCAATGACAATTTATGAACTGATGATTAAAACTAACATAATAGGTTCAGAACTTTTGCACATTACGTCACAATCACAAATTATAACATATACTTGGAAAACAAACATGCTTCAACAAAAAAAATTTAACCCGTAATAGAATTGTGTCTCTGTGACTGCACTGTGTCGACTAAGCCTAATAAGATTTTTTAATAAAGTAAACAGTTTGTTTGACTATCTTCTGTCATAAAATATAACATGAATTTAAAAGGTTAATTGCTAACTTAAAAGTGACATTCAAATAAATAGATGTTAAAAGATGTAAAGCTCTAAAATACACATTTATTTAAACCTCTGAGTACTTTTGGTTCTTTCTGCAACCTTCATCAGGGAGAGAATGTCCTTTTCTAACGTCCTGTTTAATGTCTGCTGAATTTTATGTCAGCTACTGGCCTGTTTAGGGACTAAGTGGGGATGATTTTTCATCTTTGGGGGACAGTACAATAGACCTCTGGTCGCGGTGCTTTGGCTTTCGAGCCCCCCCCCCCCCCCCCAAGTAATACAGTAACGTCCTGTTCACCCAAACCACGGCCTAACTGGATCGTTCTCCTTCCTCTTATATATATCCTCATATATATATATACTATATATATATGTACATTTGTTAGAAATGGGGTTCAAAACACGTATAATTAATAAATTAATTAGTAACGTAATTAGTTATTATTAAGTAATTATTAATTATTTGTTATTAATTAATTAATAATTATATGCAGTTACGTATGTATTAATCAGTTTTTAAATTTTTTTTACACTTTCGGTTTCGGCCGAAAGTGGGAAGATCACCGAAATTGGGTTTCGGTCTTAAAAACCTGTTTCGATCGATCTCTAGTTATTATTACAGGCTCGGGCAATGCCAGGTGGGTCAGCTAATAATTCATAACATGGAAAATGTTTACATTTTTTTTTTTTGTTGCTGTTATTTTGAAACATAACAGAAAAGTACAAAATTTCCTGTGGTTTAATTCCAAAGAAAGTAAAAGTTATGCATTTTCCTTACAAATTGTCAAAGTAAAATGCTGATTATCGCAGGGAGTTTCAGGCAGACCTACCTATGTGACTTACAATTCATCAGATAAAAGATAAGTTTGAAACGAATGGATGCTCATTGACAACGTTCCGGAACCACAATTGCGCACGAATGCGCCACACCACCAAATGAAATCTTTGTTGAAGTTTGAATCAATAGCCTACTGTTATAAGCAGTGTATTGACCAGAACGGTAATAATTTTGAACATCTGCAGTAGGAGGAAAAGTTATAGATTTTACTTAGATTATTTTGCAATTTAAATATTAATTATATGCGAATAAAAACTGGAGTTATAATCATTCAAAGTGTGTATACATTTTTCTGACTCACCCTGTATATACAGCAAAACTTGTGAAAGTGGAACCTGCCTAATACGGACAAATTCCTTGGTTCTAGTGAAATAAATACCATACAATAATACCTGCTAAGACAGAAACCTCTCTAAACCGGGATTTTTTCCCAGTCTCTTGTAATTCCGATTTAACAGATTTTACTGTATATATATATATATATATATATATATATATATATAATCGAAAAACAAATTATGCCCCCGTCCTGAAAAGAATTTGTGGCTATGTCACTGATGGGTGCCTAGATATGAAAGTGGGGACATACGATGTTCAGACTGTGCTTAGACAGACACGTTTGTCCAAAGCTCGGCAGAAGGAAGGGCAGCTGACGTCACTGTTGGTTAAATTATTGTTACATAGCAAGGAAAACCTGTTCGTTCTTTAAGACGCTTACTGTATACATGAGATGGGGACGATTTGATTGGTCTACATTAAACAGGTCTGTGATATGATTTGCCCCTTCCCGAAAATAAATTCTGGCTATGTCACTGATGGGTGCCGAGATACGTGACCAATGAAATACATGGCCGGTCCATCACGTTTAAAACGTCACGTTCATCTTTACACGGCGATTGGCATAAAACGATATTAGTGTCTAGCGGGCGACATCACGTGACCATACTTAGATTCCTGCCGTCAAATCACAGATTTGTCTACTTATTTTAATGTTTGGTTGCTGAACGACTATGTACTTGGTGGTTGATTTGTGTGATTAAAGTGATGGATGGTGGTTGAAGTGGATGGTTAAAGTATGGATTTGAGTCTAGATAGCATGTGCTCGAATCAAGCGTCGACGATGAGGAGGCGGGCTCGCTCGGCGCCGTGCGGGCGCCGACGGCGCTCATTAGTTTTCCCACCTTTTCTTCTAGATCTTTATTTGAAAATGTTTTATCAGTTAAAATATTCTATTTCGGGTTGTTGTTTTTTAACTTTATTATTTATAAATATTTTATCGATGAAATATTCTATTTCAAGTTTATTTTCAACTTTTTAATTTAAAAATATTTTATCGGTTGTTTTATATTTTTCATGATAAATGGTATATCTTTAATAAAAGTAAGTGTTTATGTTAATAACAATTAAAGTTTTATTTTTTTTTAAATAAAATACTTACTTAAATATTCTATTTCAGAATTTTTTTTCTACTGTTTAATATTAAAATGTTACGCATGGAATATTTTAATAAGAGTTAGATTTACTTCTGTTAATAAAATAAAATATTTATTTAAATACGATAAAATGTTCTTAAAATTTTACATTATATCGCCTTTTAATATTTAAAGTTTCATTTCAGTGCAATATTATCAAATATGTTTTTTTTTAAGCAAAGATGGAAAAAGACAGGAATCTAAGCATGGTCACGTGATGTCTGCCGCGAGACACTTGTAACAGTAGAACCAACAGTGACATCAGCTCTTTGGATTAAAGTGCCATAGAGCTCCTATAATAGGAGTCTTAAAGTGCCATAGTTTCATATCTATCGTGACCAACGAAATACACGGCCGGTTCATGACGTTTAAAACGTCACACAGAGCGCGACCTACGTTATACACGGCCGGTGCATGACGTTTAAAACCTCACATGGAGTGGATCATTTTTACACGGTTGGTGCAAAGCGGCGCTCCCACCGTTTTGCACCAATCTCTGTGTAAAAATGATCCACACCATGTGACGTTTTAAACGTCATGCATCGGCCGTGTATAACGTGGGTCCCGCACAGAGTGGATCATCTTTACACGGCGATTGGTAAAAAGCGGCACGCCCATCATTTTAACACGTGTCTCCGCTTTTTACCAATCGCCGTGTAAAGATGATCCACTCTGTGTGACGTTTTAAACGTCATGAAACCGGCCGTGTATTTCGTTGGTCACGCTAGATATGAAACTATGGCACTTTAAGACACCTATTATAGGAGCTCTATGGCACTTTAATCCAAAGAGCTGATGTCACTGTTGGTTCTACTGTTAGATAGCAAGGAAAACCTGACCGTTCTTTATGACTCCTACTGTACACATGAAATGGGGAAATTTGATTGGTCTACATTAAACAGGTCCGGGATGCTAATTTCCAAACCCTCAACCTTTGGGCAGCCTTGGCGAAATATCATTTAAAATAAACAGAATTTTTGTCAAATAATATAAAACACTCATTCAAAAGATTAAGACAAACAGGTAGCCATTTTAAAAAAATAAACAAAAATATAGGCCTAGGCCTAATAATGCTTCACTTAAAAAATAAAATGCAATTCTTAAGCAAAAAACATTTAAAAAATGGAATAAATAAGTAATAAAATATAGAGATAGTATTCATGAAAAATAATATAAATATTTATGTTAATATAGGAGCTTTTCAAATTTCATTTTTAATTTTTTGTTTACAATTTAAATAAGAAGGGACAAACAAGTCTTACCTTTAGCTTTGTTGTGAACTGCAAATGTCAAAACTTATTTAAAATAACTACAGTAACATTCGTCAGGTGCAGAGAAACAAATATTAAAATTTAATTTAGAACTATTATTGAAATATTTTAGAAGGAATACTTACATTTTCATAGGGTATAATATACTAATTTCTTTTAAATTTATATACAAAAACTGGCCTAGTTAACAGCTTTGGACTGGATATTGTTGAATTAGGTGTGCTTTGATTTGGGACACAAATATATGCAGTTTGATAACTAAAAGAATCTAATAATGAAGTATTTGAAAACTAAAACCCATAAACACTTTATTAATTATAAAGTAGTATACCTTCCTACCAGTATCAAAACTGAATTTCTTTCAAAAAATATAAAACAGTCATTCAAAGATCAAGACAACAAACAGGTAACCATTTTGTAAAAAAAAAAAAAAAAAAAAAAAAAAAAAAAATACCTGAGATAATCTGAAACAAATATTCATGAGGAAAGAAATTTCTGCCAGAAAAAATTATGTTGTCAAATTTGATAACATAATTGATATATTTGAATCACGTATATTAGACTATTATTTCGAAGTTCATGCATAGTAATATTAAATGCAGAAAATATTTAAAAAATAGTTGACAAATTTTAAGAGATTAAGGTGCAAAGGTTAAATAAGATTATGTCATACATGGAAACGTTATTTTCCATGTGACTATAACAACTGAGTACTTAAAACACTACAAAATTTAAAAAATAAGGATACGTGTGAAAGAATATTTAGCTGGGCTTGATTCAGTTGAAGAAAACAGTCCATAAAATCCTCAAAATAGCTTTCTAACTGAAACACATCTATACGGTCTTCTAAGCGCTAGCAGAAAGACATTTGCATTTCAGGCCATTTGAATGCTTTCTGCTGGCTAAATATCACAGTCAGCAGCACCTAGTCTAAATTCCATAGTTTTTAAACTGAAAAAGAAATTACAAAATATGTAAAGTCATGAACATACAAACTGAAGACAAACAATTTACAAAAACACAAATCATGCATATACACATTAAAGGCAGACAATTTATAAAAACAATTAGGCATATTTTACATAGATCTTAATGTTTTAATTAAATTAAGTTGTATAACCAAGATTTTGTTTCTGAGGAAGGGGTGGGAATCAGACAAGGCTGTAAGATAGCTTTTTAAAAAGTACTTTATACTTATATAAAACCTATAGATGTAACAAATAGTGATATGGTCGAACACAATCTTTTTTATATTTATTATAAAGTGTTTAAATGTTAAATTGGAAATACAGTAAAATTTAAAAAAAAGTATTTTTATGTTTAATAATTTTAACAGTTTGATGTATTTAGAGTAATGTTTTATTATGCGCAGTGCATTTTACAATCCAAATAAGTTTTTAGGATTATATTTAATAGACATTTTAGGCCTAATTCGAATCACAGCAGCTCTCAGGAAATTAAACAACTTTAAAAGTACGTTATTTTTAAAAAATCCGAATAAAATTTATATTCAATAATAATAAAAGTTTAACCCTGTAATGCACACGACCGCCTCAAGGCGGACTTAACTAGACTTTACTAAAACCCTGCTCACAGCTAAAGAAAATAAATTTCAACCCTTACAGCATGCCACTGCCTTTAGGAGATATCTTCTCCAACAGACTATATAGGTGTTACTGATCTCTCAATTTCAGTCTTCTAGCAACGGTCAGTGGAAGGAAGAATTTCTGTTGGAATAGACAAATAATTGATGCATTACAGGGTTAATACATACCATTCCGAGAAGTATTTATTGAGGAAAAACTAAAAGCAAACATCTTCAAGCGCATCTGAAATTCATAATAGGAGCGAATACCGAATACATTTACATTTACAAAAACTCAACATTTGAGATTTGAGCGAGCCCTCACAACGCCAACTCTAAACAAGCAGCGCGCTGCGCCAAATTATTTGGCTACATTCCCTTTTCGCCAAGGGTGTCCAAAGGTTGAGGGTTTGGAAATTAGCGTCCGGGATATTATTGACCTACGTTGCCATGACAATCTCTGCAATGATCGTTATGACAAAAATAATGTAGTGGTAGATTGGTTGATGGAAGTGTGTGTAAACATGCCCTTTCCTTATACACACTGCTGAGTGACGACTTTGTAGATTAGACAAAAATTGGCGATATTCGCCTACATGAATATGCCTTTAAAAGATGTTCAACTTATTTCATGATGAATAAGAGAATTAGTTGATGTTGATTTCGTTTTCATCGAGTTGAATATATGATATAATCATATAATAAGATCACTAATAATAATTAAAATATAGATAACAATGCTTAAGTGATACAAACAGAACACAAAAGGCTTATAAAAACCTTTTAATATAAAAATCGACCTATGTTTCAACGCTCAAACGGTACCATTATCAAGAACTACAATGATAAACAAACTATTCTCGTAAATTTTTGGGAAAGAAACTTCAAAAACATAAATCACGAAATCATATATGTAAAAAAAGCAGGTGCTTAAAATAGTCAACTGTAAAACGTGAAAATGAATATTTCTTTATTGTTTTTTTAAAACGGAAAAATACCTCGTTCCAAATTTTAGGTAAATCAGATGAGGCTGATTCGTTGTAAATGTTCTCGTTACGCATATAGATTTCTATTGATTCACGGATAGATAATAGATGAGAAATAAACTCTTGATGGATAAATTATTTTACTATTTTTAAAGTCTCGGTTTTATGTAGTCTTGCCAATGCTGTAGTACTTCTGTCATATTTGATATCAGCCATCTGCTCTTTATATCTAGTTTTAAATTTTCTAGTTCTCATTACTATATAATATTGTAATGTTCCATCTGCTCTGGTGAACGGGATTTCATAAACACCTGATAGTTGATATGGCTCTATTGGGTCTATTTTCTTACAAACTACACTTTTTAATTTTATGGATGATTTGGCGATATGTATTCTAGACGCTGTAGCTTGGCGATGCTGGCATGCTTCTTATAATAGCTATTGAGACAGGTCAACAAATATTAGCTTGGCGACAATGGCAGGATTGCCAAGACATCTTGGCGCTTTGGCTTTGTCCAAAGTCATCTCAATCAATCAAATTTTAGACCACGTATGTCGCCACTCATCATATCTAGGACTCAGAGCAGATTTAGGCACGCTACTGATAATTGAGTATCGACTCGAATCTTCTTTTGTGCCACTAGGGCAAGGAATATAAAGAAGAATGAAGCTGATACGATGTTCAGCTAAAATGTTCTCCATTATATTTATTTAAAATGTAATAAAAATAATACTCAGTATTTATTATTATTTTAAATGACTAAAGTTGTGTCAATTATTATCACTTTGAGCAAAAATATTTACATCTGTGAGTTATTTTACGGATCTCTGTATAAATTTGATTGCTGAAAATAAATATTAGATTAGTTATCATCCCTATTATTTTCATTTAAATAAAAATTTTAATAAATATTTCACTATAATTGTTAAAATGCAAAAATGTACTTGCAGCAGTAGTTGTGATACAACTAAACTTCTTGTTGTTGACACTTCGGATATGCACACGTAACGAGTGTGTGAGTGTCGGACTGTAGTAAAATCTTTTTGCAATAATTAAATAATCTCTGGATACAACAGTTAAGTGGTTTTTTTATATAAGTATAAATTAATCTAACAGGTTATGGGCTTATCACGCTTGTCATTGCGTTATATATAGAATATACTTAAATTAAATCATTGGCGAAACCTACTAGGCCTAATTGCTTAGCGTGGTACGAAACTGTTGAGAGATTTGACTAGAACTGTTCTTTGAAATTAGAAATGGATTTCAAGGTGCATATAGAAAAATTGGAAAAATTAATTGGTAATTGCAACTGGACTATGTGGGAAAGACAAGTTGAGTTGATGCTGAGACATCAGGAAGTATTGGATGTTGTGAACGGAAAATTTGTCTGTCCGGACGATCCTGAAGCGTCAGCTACAGCTGAAGAGAAAGACGCTTCTGAAAAGAAAAAGAAGTTATTTTATAAAAATGATGCTCTTGCACAGTTCCTGTTAGTCGGAAATATGGACGAATCTAATGTGGAACTTACAGCCACGTGTGACACAGCCAAAGCTATCTGGGAGAAACTTATCTCTGTATACGAACAGAGCTCTGGTCAACGAGTGGACAGACTGATGGAACTTTTCTTTACCAGTGAAAAAGCCAGTTCTGAAGATGTTGTTACTCATATTTCTCGGATGCAGAGAAATTTTCGCGAGTTGAATGATGAACTAAATAGACTTGTTAAGACTGAACTTCCAGATTTGTTGTTAATGATTCGTATCATGTCAACGTTGCCGCAGGAATATTTCGAATTTAAAAGCGTTTGGGAGTCTGTGCCGATTGAGGAAAGAACAATTAACAAACTGACAGAGCGGCTCCGATTAATTGAAATGAGATTGCCAAATAAGAAAGGCGAATCAACTGCACTTGTTGCTGGGCAAAACAATAAAAAGACATTTGACAAAATCAAATTTGAAAAGTTAAGAAAATGCTTCAAATATCATTTGCTTGGGCACATTTCAAAGAATTGTCCGAAGAGAGGTAACAGTAGTCACAAAAAGCCAGATGGTGATGCCTTCATGTGCCTAATAGATGGAATAACTGATGAAGAATTGTGGTTGGCTGATTCAGGGGCTTCAACTCATGTGACAAAAAGAAAAGTCACATATGAAACCTTTCCTGTTCCAAGACAAATAAGAATAGGTAATAGTGAAGCCATATTAGCTTATGGTCAAGGAACTGTTAATGTGGAAATGTTTATAAACAGAAAATGGGAGAAAAATCACCTCAAAGAAGTATGGTATGTCCCAGAGATTGATAGAAATCTTTTTTCTATTGGTAAAACAATCGACAAGGGTTTTAGCTTCAAAGCTGGAAAACAGGAATTCATTTTCTTGAAGGATGATGTGCCAAAGTTGAAAGGCGTGAGAACACCTAATGGATTATATGCCTTGCAGATAAAGGTAAGAAAACCTGTTAAAACTCCTGAAGTACATATTGCCACACAAGAAGAAAACATACAAATATGGCATGAAAGACTTTGCCATCAAAATAAGAAACATGTAAGTGAAGTTCTTCGTAAATATGGAATGAAAACAGAAGTAAAAGAAGAATTCTGTGATGGTTGTTTATATGGAAAGCAGCAGCGTAGAAGCTTTGGTACTAGATCTAATAGACCTACAGTGCCTGGAGAGCGGATACATGCTGACTTATGCGGCCCTATGGAAGAAAAATCTATCGGTGGATCAAGGTATTTTTTATCCTTTAAAGATGATTTTTCAAAATTCAGAAAAATTTTCTTTATCAGCAATAAAAGTGAAGTGGTTAATTGTTTGAAACTCTTTTTGAATAAAGTTAATGTAGCTGGTCACACCATTAAGGAATTTTTAAGTGATGGTGGGAAAGAATTCGATAATTCTTCTGTGCATGAAATATTCCACAGTAAAGGTATTAAAATTAGAGGTTCAATGCCTTACACTCCACAGCAGAATGGATGTGCGGAAAGGAAAAAAAGAATTTTAGTTGAGAGTGCTAGATCAATGATTCATGCAAGAGACCTGCCTATTAAACTCTGGGCAGAAGCCGTAAACTCTGCAGCCTATGTGTTAAATTTAACTGGTCCGTGAGCTATTAAATGTAAGACACCTGCTGAAATCTGGTTCAAAAAGGAAACAAAAATTGACCATCTTCGAGTATTCGGCACAATCTGTTATGTTCATGTGCCAAAGCAAAAAAGAAGCCAGTGGGATAAAAAGAGTGTTAAAGGTTCATTTGTTGGCTACTGTGATAGAGATGGGTACCGTATTTGGCTTCCAAGGGAAAATAAAATCATACTCAGTAGAGATGTCAAGTTTGAAAATGAAGCTATGTTTGAAAAGAAAGTACAATTGACTGTTCAGTGTCAAGAAAATTACTCTGAAATTTATGTTTGTCAAAATACTGTTTCAGAGGAAGCACAGTTTTCAAATGAAAAGGAATCGACCTCTCCAGATAAAGAAGAAACACAATCCTTGAGACATAGCAAGCGTCAAATAAATAAACCTGCCTAACGCGATGATTATTTACTACTAGCACATTTTGATATACCAGACTCGTATGCATCAGCCATGGAATCTGAGCATTCTACAAATTGGAAAATTGCTATGGATGAAGAAATGGCTTCTTTAGCAGAAAATAAAGTCTGGAGTCTTGTGGATTTACCTTCTGGAGAAAAGCTAATATCAAATCGCTGGGTGCTAAGAGTAAAGACAAAAGCTGACGGCAGCATTGACAGATATAAAGCAAGATTGGTGGCAAAAGGTTATAGTCAAAAACATGGTATAGACTATGATGAAACCTTCAGTCCTGTGGCTAGGTTTGATACCGTTAGAACAGTACTGAGTGTCACAGCATCAGAAAATCTTCATCTTTTGCAGTTTGATGTAAAAACAGCCTTTTTGTATGGGGAACTTCATGAGAAAATTTTTATGAAACAGCCAGAGGGCTATGATGATGGATCAGGTTGAATATGCAAACTTGATAGAAGCTTATATGGTTTGAAACAAGCACCTAGGTGCTGGAACAAACGCTTTGTAACCTTTATTCAAAATCAAGGGTTAAATTGTAGCCAAGCTGATCCATGTTTATTCTTTTGCAAAGATAAGGAAAAGAAGCTCATTGTAGCTATTTATGTTGATGATGGCTTGATAGCGGGTTCTGATAAAAGTGACATATTCGAATTTGTGGAAAAGCTAAAAGCTGAATTTAAAATTACAGTTGGCTCCTTAGATTGTTTTCTGGGAATGCAAATTACCAAGTTAAATGATGGCTCAGTCTTTATAACTCAAAGTAATTATATCAAGAAAATTCTTGAAAAAATTGGAATGAGTGATGCTAATGCTGTTGCAACTCCATCTGAAAAGTACGAAATAAGTGATCAAACTCTTGATGCGAAAGTTCCCTATCGGGAAGCTGTGGGTAGTTTGATGTATCTGTCTACAGCCACGCATCCTGATATTGCCTATGCAGTCTCTGTTGTGTCTGAAAATTTGGATTCACCCTTGGTGTGCCATTGGCAAGCAGTCAAAAGAATCTTTAAATATCTAAAAGGAACTTCTGACCATGGGTTGCTTTATAAAGCAAATTATCTTGTTGGTGAGCTTAAAATTTTTAGTGATGCTGATTTTGCTGGTGATGCAATTACTAGAAAATCAAGAACTGGAATCTTGTGTTTATATTCTGGTGGTGCTATTACATGGGCTAGCAAAAACAGAAAAGCATAGTGCTTTCAACAACAGAAGCAGAGTATGTGACAGCCAGTGAAGCCACAAAAGAAATTATTTGGTTGGCACGCCTGTTTTGTGAAATTTCTGTGATCAAAGATATTCCAACCCTGTTTGTAGATAATGCTAGTGCGATCAAACCAGTGAAAAATCCTGAATTTCACAAACGTTCAAAACATATCGAAGTGAGACATCATTTCGTTCGTGAAAAGTTTCATGAAAAGGTAATGAACATTGAACATATTGACAGCCAAAATCAGGCTGCTGACATTATGACTAAAAGTCTTGCTAGAGTTCTCTTTGAAAAACTTAGACTTTCTTTGGGACTGAGAACTGTTAATTGAAATTATTTTCTCAGTTTTGTTTTCTTTATTTAATGTCAATGTATGTAATGTATTCATTTAAGCAAGTATATTTTTAGAGGAAGTGTTAAAATGCAAAAATGTACTTGCAGCAGTAGTTGTGATACAACTAAACTTCTTGTTGTTGACACTTCGGATATGCACACGTAACGAGTGTGTGAGTGTCGGACTGTAGTAAAATCTTTTTGCAATAATTAAATAATCTCTGGATACAACAGTTAAGTGGTTTTTTATATAAGTATAAATTAATCTGACAATAATAATAAAAATAAAATCATTTTAAAAACGAAAAATAAACGTATGTCTATAAATTATAGCACTAAAATTCGGATATACATACATTAATTTAAATTCACTGTAATTTAAAGCAGGTATGTTGTAAACAAGAGTATTGACAATGTTTGATTGTACTCTGTATTACAATAATTTAAACTACATAAATATATAAAAATATACAGTTTTTACGAAACACTGAAACGCATTCATAAAGCTTAATAGTAAGACTAAAAAATAAGTAAGGCAATAAAATAAAGAGCAAAATCAGAGAAAAGAACAAATGAAAAGTAAAAAAAGATGCATTTAGTTTGTTCGAGTAACCTGTAATGTTGTCTAACGTGCATCATATATTCTAATACAAGGGAAAATTGTGTCTGGTTAAATATGCAAATTTTATCTTAAAAACGGCTCTAACGATTTTGATGAAATTTTGTATCCTATCGTTTTGGGGCACCAGAAAATCATTGGGCTATGTCACATGTTCAAAAAATTCGATTAGTTGGTCATTTTGAGTTACCATGAGTCAGGGTCAAGCTAATTGTAACTAAAAAACGGTTCAAACGATTTTGACTAAATTTTGTATCCTACCATTTTCGGGAACGAGAAGACTATTTGGCTGGGTCACATGTTCGAGAACTTTCGATTAGTGTGTCATTTTTGGGTCAACGTGGGTCAAGTTAATTTTATCTAAAAACGGCTCTAACGATTTTGATTAAATTTTGTATCCAACGAGTTTCGGGCACGAGAAAATCATTGGGCCAGGTCACATGGCCGAGAAAATTAAATTAGTGGGTCAAGCTAGTTTTATCTAAAAAACGCTCAGACTATTTAGACTAAATTTTGCATCTTATGGTTTTCGGGCACGAGAAGACTGTTGGGCTGGGTCACATGTTCGAGAAAATTCGATTAGTGGGTCGTTTTGGTCATGAGTCATAATGGGTCAAGCTATTTTTATCTTAAAAACGGCTCAGACGATTTGAACTAAATTTTGTATCCTACGGTTTTGGGGCCCGAAAAAATCATTGGGCTTGGTCACATGCTCAAGAAAATCCGATTAGTGGGTCATTTTTGGGTCACTGTGGGTCAAGCTAATTTTATCTAAAAACGGTTCAGACTATTTTGACTAAATTTTATATCCTACGACCTACGAGTTTCGGGCACGAGAAGACAATTGGGCTTGGTCACATGTTCGAGAGAATTTGATTAGTGGGTCATTTTGGTCATGGGTCATATTTGAACTCAAAGCTAATTTTGACTGAGCATAGCTCGATCTTCCCTGCTCGTTACATGCTTAGATCTCAACTTGATTCGATGTAGTATTTACATTTTGCCTACACTCATATGAGAGCTAGCCTTTTTCACGGAATGAAAATTCGTTGACTAGGGTACGGAGAAAGATACCTGGAGGTAGAGATGCAAAGGGTGGAAAAAACCGGGTTTATTCCTGGGAATAAACCGGGTTTTTGAGAGGGAAATATTAAAAATTCCCGGGAGTTTTCAGAAAAATTTAGATATAGATTTCTTTAATTTGTAAACAAAATATTTTTTTGCATATGTAAAGAAAACCAATAACATAAATACAGAAACATGCCACAGTTTACATGAAAACTAATGAAATACATGATTAAGCTGCAGAAATATTAAGTAAGAGAAATTAAAATAACATAAGTAAGTTGATATTTTAATCGTGGATAGGTAAAAAGTGCGAGAGGCTGATGACAGATTCATCTTACCTGGCATGATAAATATCACCCCTGTTCTCCAATTAGGACAAACAAAAATAAAACAAACAAAGCTAAAAGAAATCAATGCATTGCACTGCAACTCACAAGAAATCAGTATAGTAGTATAGAGTATGCATGAATAGTAAATATGCCAGCTAACAGATATTAAACTATTTCAATTATTAAAGAAACATTCAAATACTTACCAATTCACATCCACCATTGTTGTAAAGCAAATAATATGTTATAATAAATTATAAAAACTTAGAGCGCAAAATCCTAAGTTTTGTGAATTCATAATGAAAAACCTTGTATAAACTTCTCAGAACAGTGCCTGAAATTTCGAAAAATAAAAAACTGAAACTGAAAAATAACTAGTTAAGTTTACTTTTAAAACTTCTTCAAAATTTCTAATATTCCCCCAAAATTCCGGGTTTATTCCCAAAAGTGCCCGGGTTTATTCCCTCCCTCGGAGACCGCTGACCAAGCCCCTACCTACCGGGATTCGACCCAGTTTGACGGGTTTGAGTGCCTGGAGAGTGGGGCGAAATTCGCCTGATCGCCTCATGGGGCGATCCACAATGACAAGTACCCAGGACCGCTGACCAATAAAGTCCGGATTTTACTGGGTAGATCACTCCTAGGTTTTAGTATTCTGAGATCTGTTGCCGCGCGTCACATACTCGTCATGATAGTTGGAATGGGGCTGGACAATTTAGTGCCGAAACTTTGGTACTCAACTTAGCTTGGAAAAGGAGGGAGAATTTTGAGGGAAGACAGTTAAAACCACTGAAAAAAAATATTTTTTATTTTATTTTATTTTATTTTATTTATTTATTTTTTTTTTTTTTTTGCCAATAGCTAAGTTGTACCAGCAAGGAAAATTTTAGGGCCGAATAGCAAGACAGACAAAAACGCTGCGGGGGCGGACGGGACTGCGCCTTTCTACCGTACCCCACCTGGTAAAAACTGGCTCCGTGGGCTGTCCCATTGGAGCGGGTCCGGTAGCTTGTGCGGACAATGTCCATTTGCACCTAATAAAGAGGCGAAAAGTCAAAAATAAACTGAAAAACTGCTAAAAAAAGCCCTTGTGCTACCAGTTGGGGCCGGCCATTGGCCCGTCCCAACCGGCAGCACGGGGAACTGCAAGGGGAACCTGAAAGAGAAGAATGTTAATAACATTTTAAACTGAACTTATTCTGAATTATACTTTAACTACCTTATTGAAATTAATTTACTTTTATTGTGCTAATTGACTTGGCTACCCATCCATTGGGCCCATGAAAGGTTGTTAAATAATTAACAATTTGCATTTTGTACTTTTGTCGTTAACTGGCTAAACCCTAGGCCCAATGGGTTGTTGTTGTTGTTGTTGGTTTGGCCCAAAAGGGCCGGGTTTTGCAGCTTTTTATTTCTATATAGCTGACATGATCCATGTAACTGTGAAACTAGTGTCCTAATTTTGAACCAACTCCAGATGTGAGACCTGCATCTGGATTAGCACCCCCAGAGGTAACGCTTATATAGAACTTGGAGGACATTAGAGCCACGAACAGATTTAACGTGCACCAGCTCCCATTAACGTACACGCTACCACAGCAGAGGCAGACGAGAGAAATTGCACCCTCCCAAGCACTGACCTCGGTTTATTCCCTCCCTCAAAAACTGTGGGTTTTTTGCAACTCTACCTGGAGGGGAAACTCGAATAGGCTGAGATGACGAAAACGCAAGTCATATTTTTGAATGGAAAAGGGCGTTGTAAGCTTTGTACGGCTGTCTTTTAACAGAATGTCATTCGATTATATGTTAAATTCTGAAAATATTTTACTCGTTTATTTTTAATTATAGCAATTATATATCATAAATTTAAGATGGGGTATAAATGTTTTATTCCGAGATGTAGATCGGGCTATGATAATAAGACAAAAAAAAAAAGAAAAATCGAAGGAAAAAAATGAAATATGTTTCCTGCTCCAAAGATGAATGATTTTTATTAAACTTTAATCTAAAGTTATATGCATGTAACCATTTTTAAATTAAGAATTTTTTTTCTTGTATATCGATCTTAGTGTATATGTTTTTAAAATATTATACTTAATGAATGCTAATGTCTGTGGCTAATTGACAGGGCCATTTAAATTGTTTTACAGTGCTATTTGTTCTATCTATTAGTTTTTGTGCTGTATTAGTTGAAGGAAAACCTTACAAATTGCTATCTATCTACTTTGGCAGATTTTCATATTTAATCCAATTCTGCTTAGAATATTATTCAATACAACATCAGAGATTATTTCTGTATTTTCAGTGGATAAAAATATGGAATTGAAATTTGATGTGAAAGGGAAGGCTAAAAATTTCACATTAATCAAAGAAAGAATGCTTAAAATGTGCTCCTTAGTATGATAAAATTGTGTTAAAAAAATATATATGAAGGGTCTGGACCAGTTTTGGTTCTATGACATCAGAATCATTATTTTATCCATCAATTTAATTCATTTGTAAAGTATAAACTATTTGGGGGCTTCATTCAGAAGTGCAAGTGAAAAAACTTATTTATTTTTTTTAAATGATTTGCCTCTCTCATAAGTGTAATTTAAGAATATAATTTGATTACTTAGCTGTTCAATTAATATTAAATCAAATGATTTTATTGATTATAAATTACGAAAAAAAAAGGAAAAATAACTCATTTAAATAATAAATTTAATATTCTCAGAGAAAAAAGTTTTAAGTATATATGGTTATTAATAAGTGACTATCCTGCTGTTTTTTGTCAGAATGAACTCTTATTTAAAAAAAATTTAAGAAGCAATTGAAACGACAAATATTTTCAAAAACATATGCATGGTGTGAAGAAAACGATATTTAATGAAATTTCTACTTGTTTGACTTTTTTAAAGTTCAAATTTCCCATAAAAAACATTTAAAAAGTGAATTCTCTGACATTTGAAGGAGTGATGCTTTGAGACCTATAACTCCAAACTTTGAAGGGAGGTGGGCTTTGAGACCTATAGCTACAAGGCTGTCGTCTCGAATGATCCATATACATTTATTTATTATTCACAGAAACATATACATGAATTCTACAATTACATACATCTTGACGAGATAGCACAAGGAAACATGACAACACAAGAAACACAACCTGAGGGTTTCACACAAAGTGTGTGTGCAATGGAACCAGTGGGAATTGAACCCACAACCTCCTACACTCGCAAGCGATTAGCGGCGTGGTGCCTTAACCACTCGGCCACGGAGGCCCCTATAACTACAAAGGCTGTTGTAACGAATGATCCATATACATTTTATTTTATTCACAGAAACACATACATAACTTCGACAATTACATAAATCTTGACGAGATAGCACAAGGAAATTTATAACACCAGAGAGTTACAACCAAAAGCTCCACAAAGTGCGTGCAATGGAACTGGCGGGAGTCGAACCCGCCGGCCTGATTCCTACGCTCTCAAGCGATTAGCGGAATGGTGTCTTTAACCACTCGGCCACGGAAGCCTCAATGAATGCTTTTCGCATTGAAAAGCCCTGCAGAAGCAGACTAGGCTAGCTGCAGCTGTACTGTAGCGCCATCAATCGGGAGAAAAACTGTATTGTAAAATTTTAACGCTACTTTTCCCTCTAGGTATCTTCCTCCATGACTAGGGTGCCTCTATGCGAAATTCTAAAAGATAGTCACGTTTCAGCATTATTGGCAAATAGAGAGTAATCCCTTGGCGGTAGAGAAAACGTCGCCAACTCGTTTGTCTATTTCTATGGTTAGAAAATCGAAGAGAAAAAATTAAGTTATTAATTTTGAAGTAATTGTTATCTTCAGCTTTCATTGAAAATAACTTGATAGTTTGATGAGATTTTATAAAACGAATGGAACGGTTTTGATTTTAAGCTGTATCAAATATTTTAAAATGATATGACAAGTACTTTTACATTCATATCATTCAGGAGGTAGACACCAGTGAGAGAGGACGTAGGGAGAAGCGCTTCGTACTTGCGTACACGTTCTTCCGGTTAGCTCTTTCATTCTATGGCATAATACCCTGAGTAGTGTAAGTGTCCTTGTCAGGGCTACATGACGAACTACCTGAGGTATTACTCCTATCCTGCTTGCTATTCTCATCGACATGGCCACGATCTCCTTCGACATTGATATGGATGACAAACATTCCCAGGATTGTCAATGGCATCGAACAGACTGATTTCCTCGGAACTTTCAACGAATTCCCCGCTGATTGTGAGCCTGCCAACGAAGTTTTACGTGAAATGTTTCACAACATAGATACCTACACCAGACAAACCCTACAAACGCCCGGCTATTATACGGACAGTTGCTTAAAGGAAGAGGTAACTAAAGTTTGCCATTTCGCTACGATTATAATAGGTGAGCCATGTAATTTCGATCTAGCTCACAGCACTGGCTACAGTCATAAATTTCTAAATTATGACAACAAAAACGAGATGCTGTTTAAACTCTTAAATCTTAAGGATATTAGCCCAAAAACTCTCCCCCCTCCCCGCAAAAGGAAACTATCTGAAACGGAATGTTCTATTCCACTTAAAAATAAATAATCTGATTTACCCTCGGAAGTGAATATTGATAGCTCTCAAAATTTAGAAACTCAAAATGACAGCCAAAATTCCGAAATGGAAAGTGACGATACTGAGTCACATAAGAAAAAAGTCCGTCCCCTCTACATCGAATTTTCAGACAACGAATGGCGTAATATCGCCCAGGCATTACAAAATCTCGATGCTGACAACGCTCCCAAAGTGAGTCTAAACAACGATCTTCTCAAAATCCAACCTAAATCTGAAAACCAGTTTAGAGAAATCCAGCGAATCCTGTTGGCAAAAATCTAAAATGTACAACTATTTCCCCTAAGGATATGCGACCCAAAAAACTTTGTGTTCGCGGCATCCCCCCTAATACAGATCCCCAACTTATCATCAATGACCTGAAAACCCATGGCTTCCAAGATACTCGTGCCGCTATGATGAAAAGCAGAAAAACGGGCAAAGCAATGCCCCTCTACATGGTCAATGTACTCCCCCGCGAGGACTTCAATTTGATTTACCAAATCAAGGAATTATGTGACATTAGCGTCACAATTGAACAATTTCGCAACTCCAATAACATTAAACAGTGTTACCTTTTCCAACGTTACGGTCACGCATCCAAAACTTGTAATTTCACCCCTAAATGCGTTAAATGTTCTGACAAACATCTTTCTACTGAGTGCCCTCACCAGGGCAAAATTACTCCTATATGCGCTAACTGCAGCGGTGCGCACCCTGCCTCGTACAGGGGCTGCCCGAAAAATCCCCAAAACATAAAAAATAAAGCTAAAATTCCTACCCCTAAAAATAAAACACCCATTGAAAACCACGACTTTGTAGAAATTCTTAAAAGTTTCAACTATACTTCTAAGACAAAAAATAGCAATTCTCAAAACGTCACTGATGACGTCATACAGGAACCTTCCGAGGCTAACGAAAAAGACAGGCTACCGCGGTACATTCAGCTTATCTTTTTTTACAGACCGCTAGAGTGACGTATTGCTCTTTTCGTACACCTGCATTGGTGCATTCGAGCATCACGTGACTTCCGCGGTCTATAAAAAAATGTACGAGTAAAGCACCGCGGTAGCCTTTCTTTTTCGTTAGTCTCGGGAACCTTCTGGCTCTTCTAACCCTGACGAAATTTCTCAAAATTCCCCTCTCCCAAACCTGAACCCCTTAAACGAAATCTTCCAAATAGACCGGGAGGCGGCAGCACAGACAACCACCTTATCGAGTTCACGGCTGAAATTCCAGAATTAGTTAAAACTCGATTCGCATATTAAAACGCAATCGGTCTGCCAATTCATATCTTGGTGGAAAACACGTGAAAACCCGATTTTTGTGGTTGACTCGTAGGTTACCATTGTGTTTTCCTGCACCCAGTTCTCCATGTTTTCATACTTTTGGGTGCAGGAAAATACAATAGTAAACCTACGAGTCAACCACTAAAATCGGGTTTTCACGTGTTTTCCACCAAGATATGACTTGGCAGACCGATTGCATTTTAATATGCGAATCGAGTTTTAACTAATTCTGGAATTTCAGCCGTGAACTCGATGAGGTGGTTGTCTGTGCTGCCGCCTCCCGTTCTAAAACCTTCAACAATTTGAAAGAAGTTCTTAAACTATCCAAACTTCTTAAATGTATCCAAAAAATCGCCCAAGATACCAAAAAATGCAAAAACCCATTTGAAAAGATGTTTGTTATCATCAAAGAGCTTGAAATATTCGCTAACGAGTTTAATCTCACCGACAAGTCGATGCCCTCTGGGCGAATATACTTTATTATTCCAAATTTTTCTATCTTTTTTTGCAAAATATATATATATATATATATATATATATATGTGTGTGTGTGTGTGTGTGTGTGTGTGTGTGTGTATTGTATGGCCACTGAAAAGTGTCTTTTTTTATGCTAAGCTTCGCCTACCTTTTCCAACCTGGCATTTATGTGCTGTTTTTTCGAACTTGTTCCGAACCCTATTTTTAGCTAAACTTAATTATTAGTAGTAAATCTTACTAGGCTATACCATTTTACTTTCATAAAATTTCAGACTCTATCCTTAATCTCTTTTGCGTTCCAAATTTTTTACCATTTACTAAATTTTTTTCTTCTTTTTTAATTGCTCATTGTAGTATTTTACCTTTTCCCATTGGCTCACCTTTTCAAGACATTCTACTCTGAATTGACTGGGCGTAAAGTTGATAGCAACTCGGAAGCCCATTAACCGACATCACCTGTTCGGACAAGTACTTTTTCAGAAAATGGAAATTAAAAATGAAATTTTGCTTTATTTTTTACTTTTTAAATCCAAAAGAATATGAAAATTCTCACATTGCTCAAGAAAATTTAAGAACTATCGTCAGAAAAACCTTTTTCTACAGTTTATGCTTTAAGATAGTTTAAAATAGTATTAAAGTTTAAGATAGTATAAAAAACATTAAAAATATATATGTAAGCTGTTATTAAATAAATATAAGCGTCAGTACTGAACATTTTCAAAAAATTCTGTCCAAAAGAAATTAATTTAAAAAACGCTGTATTTTTTTAAATAAATTTTAAACATGAAGAAAACATGTTACATTACAAAACATTAACATATACATACATATACACATATACATACATATAATATATACATACATATACACATATTAACATGGTTTACATTACAAAAAAAAATTATATAAAAACTTTTGCATATCAAAGTTGATTTTTTTTATTTATGCTACGCTGTCATTTTAAAATAAAAGTTTAATATTATGTAAATATAGAGAAGTCGCAATCAGCTGATCAACCATTGTACTTCACTTGGAGGTCAGGGTACTTCCAACAATCAGAACTGCCTATTTGTAGTGTGTGACCTCCAACCTGCCGTCAATTGCAACTGCCCTATATGCATATATATATAATGGGATTTTTTAAAAATAGTATTTATTCAGGTGTAATCCATTAAAGCCTTATACTAATTTTTGCTAATCTACTTCTAAGCCATCTCATAATATCGCAGATTTTCTTTTTATGAATCTGATGGTATTTCGCATACGCGTACAGTTTAAAAAATTATTGGTGGGGCTCAACTCTTTTTTACACAAGTATGTGTATGTGAGTGTAATAAAGATCAATTGCCAATTTAATGTTGCCTTTTTTAACTCCCTTTTAAAGAAATTAAACATAATCGTATATAGATCAGTTTCAACTGACGTCATACCCTAACAACCACCTTAGCAACCAGCTTTGTTTTTTGTTTGCCCGCCAAAGATAGTGGATTGTGATTTGTTGGCGCGTAAAATAGGCTACAAATCGACGATTATGATTGGTTGGTTAACGCTTGGTGGGCAGGTGATCACGTGGTTAAAACTGATCTATTGATAAATAATCACAAGTTAAATAAAACATTAAGACAATATAAAAATTCGAATGTACAGACCCGTTTATAAAATGATACTCGCTGATATTCGCGATTCGTTTATAAAAAAAATGACAACAAAAGTTGACTTTGAATAACTTTTTTTTTCGGAATATTGAGTTTTCTTCTATTTTCATTTTTCATATAAAAAGTTCAAACGTTTAGCATTTTATTCTAATTTTAAAAAATACAACATAAAATGAAAACGTTTTCCTAATGCCGTTTATCCTTATGACAAAAGAAAAATTCTATAAAATACTAGAAAGTTAAAAGAGAAAAAAAAACTAAACTTTTTTATATTAAAAGGGGAAAAGCGGGGGGGGGGAGTCCATTTTAGGAATTATTGGTGGGACTAGAGCCCCACGAACCCATACAACTCTACGCCTATTGGTATTTCTATAAAGGCTGTATTTCCCTAATAACCTTAATATGCATAGGCGTACGCAAGAGTGTGCAGAGGAAAGCGCCCTGTCCCCTCTCTAAATCTTTGAATAAGGTAAGAATTTAAAGGAAAATTATATAGAATACAAATATCAAAAGGTGCATGTAATTGTAACTGAACATGATTATCTAGTTATTGCATGATTGCAATAGTTTTTACATTCCTTTATTCAATTTAACTTGGTTCATGTATCTAAAATGGAATTTTGAAATCGATTTTTCATTCACTTCTTGATAGGCTGGAATTATAAAAATGATGTACACAGGTGTGTTTCCGATGACATTACAACATTTTAATATTTTTAGAACGTATTTTTAAATTAATTTTAAGACATTTTAACGTGAGCAGGGCAAAGCTGGTAAATTCCCAAATATTATATATAGTTACAAGTGTAAACGAGTTACAACAACAATGAAGGTTATGCGCCAAACCCTGTTCTCTAAAATATGACAACTGCCTGTGAAAATGCACCAATGATATATTTAAACACTAAAAAGTAAAATATAAATAAAACATAAAGAGCGTAATTAAATATATATATATGCTTTTATCAATTAATTGTTTAGAAATTAATTAAATTAGTTAATACGTTGTGAAAACAATTTAAAATTATGAATAGATAATTTAAATAATCCCTTTTTTCTTTCCTGTTACCATATGCTAAAACAAGAAACAGAGCACAAATTATAAATCTTAATAAATTCGCTAGTTCGCGCTTTCTACCAACCATAAATCAAAGCGGTGAATTTTCCATAATCGGGGCCCACATCAAATTAACACATTGTAAGAGAATTATTTTGGAACAACATGAGTTGCAGTCATGAAATTAGGCGTGATTTTTACTATAAACATTCAGTGCTTATAAAAGAGTGTTAAAGAAAAAACTTTTTTTCTCGTCCCTTCCCCACTTTTATCCAAACTTGATAAAATTAGTTAATAATTTTAAAAACATTATTGAAGATGTTTTGTTTTTTAACAGAATTTTTGTTTTATCGTTTTTCTGGTGTTGAAGGTAGATAATTTTCATTCCTTCTCTCCCCCCATAGCAATTTTTTTGTACTATTTATACTGATATTTAACGAGAATTTATAATATTTAACATATTTTTAGACTATCTTAAAGTCTAGAAAAGTCCTTTCTGATGATAGTTATTAACTTTCTCTAGATTAATTAGATTAACTTCTATTTTGCCTTAAATTATGTTATTTTCTATGAAAAAACAGAAGCATGATTTAATATTAAATTTATTAAAATAAATAATGTATTAAAACTTCAATTCATTTTATAAAATTTCCTGTTTTAGAAATCTACATTTAAACGAAATGCACAATATAAAGAAAAATTACAGCTTTTTAAATAATTTATAGTTGTTTGCTCTGGGGTAATAATAATCAACAGTATGAATAGCGTTCATACTAATTAACATTTATTATTAGTCATGTTTTTTTTTCAATTTCTTACTTTTAAGAGAGAAAAATCGGACACCAGTTTCGATGTAGCCTTCAAACATTTAATTTTTCTTATATCATCCACATCAAGGGCCGTCATTAAAACGAAACTGAAACTATATTTGTAAACAGTTCAATTTTCGAAAACTTCCAAGACAGTGCGCCAAATCTAAAGCACCAGACGCCAACAGCGTCTTATCACAAGTGACTGATAACAGCGAATGAGAACGCAGTTCAAGCAAATAATGCTAAAACGTGACTATCTTTTAGAATCTCGCTGCCTCTATATTTAGAATCTATGCGACATACGGCCGTATTCTCCCATTCCACCGAAGTGGAACGAAACCGGAATTCAGTTCATCCGAAATCAGGCCTGGATTCCGGTTCGGTGGGAAAGAGCGATTCTCCCCTAGTCCGATTCCAGATTCGGAATCATCGATATTTCTTCCCCAACATTCCAAAGGAAGTGACGTTTCAAATTCATAAGACGTGTGAAAAACCAATCAGAATGAACGTAAACATATGCAACTGCACATGTTTATTTATTTTTTCATTAACTAGTGACGATGTTCATAGTTACTATGATTTAATCAAAATAACATTTATTTAATAAATTTGAGTAAAGGAATGAATACCTAAAGGAAAATAAAATGTTTTTCAATACTGCAGGGGATATTTCTGAAAAAGATTAAAAAGGGGAGGGGGGAATGTCCGTTTTTTTTTTCTTGGTGTATTTATTCTTACGTTAAATATGAAATATTTAAATCGGATGATTAATCTAACACCTAATCTAATTTCTTATTATTGAACTGTTTATATCTGAGTTTTAAAGGCATAATTATTATATATTCATTTGTTATCATTTTTATTAATTTTGTACTTCGATCAACAAATAATTCATGATATTGGATCCAAAATTTAAACCAGTATATTTCACGATTTATGGAGAACATATTACAAATAAATAATAATAAATAAAGTGAATTTCTCAATGCAGTTTTTGAATCTTTACATAAGTTTAATTTATTTTTCTATTTTATAATTTATCTAAAGAATAAATCTATACTGATAGTATATATATATATATATATATATATATATATATATATATACTATTATTATTAGTGTAAATTTACTCACTAGCTATATTATTTACTTTACAAATGCATCAGTTAAAAATAGCTACTTATATATTTATTATACAAGTTTGTGGATTTATGTTAATACTATTTAGCTAAATCACTTGGCTTGATCACTTAGCTTGCCACTTTAAAACTTCTTGCTAATTATGCTACTGCAGGGGGACTCACAATTTAAGCCATTTTCACAACCCCACATATTACCCAAGCTCAGTAACCCCCCCCTCCTCCCACCCTATAAAAAAAAAAAAAAAAAAAAAAAAAAAACAGAATCCTGCGTACTCTACTGTACTATTGACATACTTTTGTACGTAGCCTTAGAATATTTGTGTATGTCATTTTGATGTACATTTCTTATTGAAATAACACGCAGATGCAGATAATGCTAGCATTCTAGTATTAAGTACATTTTGTGTTATATTAAAATTGTTCCTATTCTAGTTTACATGTATTCTTCATTTTTTTTAAAGTATAGTTTTTCAAATAGTCATTCCACATTTTATTCTTGTTAATGCAATTTTAATTATCTTTAATATAGTGGCGCAGGAAGGATCTTCAAATAAGAAGGGTTATTGAATCATTATTGATTATAAAATGAATAAATCCATTTTTTACAGATTAATAAAATATTTTGAGTATGAATGTGTAAAAAATTATATAATGAAAAGCACAAGTAGTGAAAATAAATTTTACTGAGCAGTTTTAAGTTTTTAAGTTCTTGAAGAAGATGCATTCTAAAATATCTTTAGCGGTTTATGTTTTTTATGTTGACTTTTACACATCATGCATCACTTTAATACAATGTTTAGTTTGCATCTTATCAATTTTTAGGTGCTCCAAGATAGGCTCCAAGGCTTCAATTCCCCCCCCCCCCCTCCTCCTTTCTTTGCTGTACCAACCAGTGTTTAATAAGCACCTTGTTTAATTTTGCTGTGGATTATTATTCAGTTAAATTGAACAATAAAATTATATATATGTATGCATATACATTTGTACATAAATTACGTGTGTGTATGCGTTTCATAACCTACTTCAGGTAGGGCAAATTTTCATGTGCTAAAAATTCACAAACAACATTCTAATGCACCAAATGTTTTTACACAAAAGATATTGGAGCTTAGGCTGCACGTACAAAACACTAATTAATAAACAAATGACTAAATTCTCTGTCATGGCATTTCATAGGTGATATTCAATACAATTAAAATTCTTTTGTCAATGTATTCACTTATTGTTTGGGTTGAAAATTGACTACTTTAAATGAGAAAGGTTTTTGTTTTTATCATCCAAGCTTTTTAAAATTTTCTTTTGCATATTGATTTAACTAAATAAAATTAACTAATTCACATAAGACTTTAATAAAAACTGATATTTATTCACATAAATAATAATTAATATTATATGTACTTCAGTTAAGTTTTTTCTTCCTTTCATAAAGAATCAGGGTTGGCAGGTTTTTGACATGTGTCAGTTTTTGACGGTTTATACCATGGTGTGAACCATGTTGTCAAAAACCTCAGATACTACATTGATATCTAAAATTTCACATTATATGTCACACGTATTACAACATTACAGCAATGTTTAAAATATCACTATTATTGTATATCAGTAATTAATATTTTAGTAAAGTATTATTAATAACTGCAATTTTGTAACTTGGTAAAATTTTAAAAGTAAAATTGTGTATTCTTAAATAGTAAATATAAGATTTGAAAGTGTTGTTTGAGCTGTACATTTTTTCTCTTACTTAAAATATCTTAAATCTCCTAATAATTTAAAACAATAATGATATTGAACAATATTAGAATGCCATCAAATAATACATATCAACATTAGGGCATTTCTTAAATCTTCAGTGTTAGAATTCATAAAGAAAAAAAAATTTCAACTGATCAGAGATTTTCCCCCCCCCCCCCCCCGTTTTTTTGTTTCAGATCAAGATTTAAGGGTTAAATTAGCTATATATCGTAAGTTCTGATAAACTCAAAACAACAATGATAATTTAAAATTTTTATCATTCAGAGTTGAAAAAGAAAACTCGAGCTAAGATTTAAATCTATTTCTATAATACAAATGCTGTTAGAAAATGAAATGTTGAATTTTCTGTAATTTTGATTTTTTTTTTCTTAATTTAAAATTCTTCTTTTCTTTAAACCAATAAAATCACACACAAAGTATTTTTTTTTTTACTTGTTTACTTGTTGAATTATTAAATAACACATTCATTGACGATGGCTATGATTGCTAAAATTTAATAATAAATAATATTTTTGTGATAAAGATATTTCATTAAAATAAGTTCTGCACATACTTATAATTATCATAAATGAGAAACCAAAAACATAATTCAATCTAATTTATATAAAGACAAATAGTTTTTTTTTTTTTTTTTTTGTAATGTTAATCAACTTTTATTTCTGTAGGTATATATTCCTTTGACTTTTCTTTAATGTACAAAGTGGCAAACTATTACATCTTAATTTTTCAGAATACCTGTAACATGTCAATTAAATGATCTGTCTTGGTTCAGTGATTCAAAGATAGTATTTTGGGTACTTTTCCATTATATTCCAACACATTTATGAAAGGAAAAAAAGAAAATCTCTTGTTTACACAAGAGCAAAATTTGATGACATGCACCATGTGTAAAGAATTTGCAAAAGCAGATGACACCAATTTTGTGAATGGATGCCCAGCTTTGCACACACATGCATATACAATCTATGTACAAAGTCGAACATTGTTGTTGACATTAAATCACTTAGCACTAATAAATACCAACGGATAAGATGGTACTATTATTTTAATGATTAACACACACACACACAAAAAAAGTGGTCCTTTTGATTTCATATTAACAAGATTCGACTGTAATGAAATTATAAGTTTTTTTTTTTCTTTTTTCTAAATTCTTAGGTGTCATCAGTTAAGGGATAAAATTTTGTTACTGACTTGGTAGGAAGTTATCCAGTTTTAATTTTGTTTTACATGATTAAGTGCATTTTTCAATTATAAATACAGTAATACTTAAAAATGCTTTATATCAGCTTTACAGTTGCTTAAAATAATTTTAATCTGGTAGATTAAGAACTTCAATTTTAAACAAAAGCAAAATATTTGTGCTTTTCTGTAAAGGAGTATATAAT
Organism: Maratus michaelseni; assembly: GCA_963931845.1. Lineage (NCBI taxonomy): Eukaryota > Metazoa > Arthropoda > Arachnida > Araneae > Salticidae > Maratus > Maratus michaelseni. The sequence continues at coordinate 335,038,783 of OZ007586.1, read as the reverse complement.
GCTAAAAATGAATATTTGACACCTACCTTTCATTTTCCAATTTTTATCATTTTTGGCACAATTTGTGTTTTTTTAAAATAACTAGTTAACAGTGTAGTGTCCAATGGATTCAATAATTTATTTTAACGTTATATTTCTAATACATTCAATAATTAACAGTAAATTAATCAGAAATTAAATTAATATTTATTTTTCTTATATTATACAGATCTATTGCATACATTGCTATCATTTCAGTAGCAGAATAAAAAATAAGTATTATTCAAGAGCATGTTTTCAAATGGAACAATTTTTCAATGTTTTCCCAAACAGTTAGCTTTTTATAGCCTCGAACGAAAAGAAAGAATGTTGTCCATTATTGCATGATAGTCATTTAAAAATATGTTAAATAATTTTTGTAATTACTTTTTTTGTTGTGTTCTCAGAGTTTGTAGTGTAACATGCTATTTTTTAGAAAACCTAATTTAGCAAGTATAATGTAATAAAAAAAACTAGTTTGTAGGGAGCAACAATATTATTTTTGATGCTACTTCATTAAATTTATTTCACTGTCCTCTCTTTTGGCATAGCAGTGGGACTCGTATCATATTGCAGATTTAAAAGTTGTACTTCTTCGAGGCAAAGATGTATCAACAATCCTTCCAAAAGTAGCATTTAGTCCAAAGGCATCAAATTCTACTTGCTTGCAAAAGATCACTAATGATAGTCACTTATTATACAATAAAACTACACACTTGTGATCTTCTGAGAGCAATCAAACATCTATTCAGGATTCAGGCACCACAGGATCCACCAGATCTACTAATCTCCTTCTGAACTTTTTATGGAATGATATTGTATTTGTTTCTAGAAGTAATATCAGAAATAAAATCTATGCACCCTAGAAACTAGTTTTTTTTTTTTTTAAAGAACATTATTCGCTAAATATTCTCTCAAAACAGCATTTTACACAACAAACTATGAGAAAACTAGGGTCTACGGCAGTTTCCCTACTTCTATCATAAGACTTTTGATCACTTTATCAATATATATCAGTATTTGCCTAAAAATTTATAAATATACACTTAAATTGAAGAATCTTCCACAGAGAGCATTCTATAATTTTTGATAATGGAAGTTTTAAAAAAACAGTAATAATAAATATATGCTTTTGAAAAAAAAAATCAAAATTTTTATTTTATTAGATAAATACATTTAAACAGATGACTTATGCTGTAAGATAAATCTATATCTTGGAAGATAAACACATCTAAATCAGAATTTAAATAAAACTTTTTTAACTCTGAAATACATTGAATAGATAAAATGAAGTAAAAGAAAATAAACTTTTAAGATAAATAAGTTTCCTTTCAATGTTCAAAAAATATTTATTATTATAGGGACTTTAAACTTATCCTTATTTTCATTGGGTCTCATTTGCCAGCATGATTTTTTTTTATACAAGTGAAATTCACCAACTGGAAGTTTTTATTAATAATTATGAACTTTGTTTTTGCCAAACCAAAGACTGCTGACTCCAATAAGTTTTTACAAATCATTCAAAAGAAAATTTTTATATTTGTGTAGTATTCACATTAGGTAAAGTTTGAGCTTGGGGGTGCGATATTTAACTCGTAAGCCTTGCTGTTGGATCTGATACTCATGCACGTATACTTCACAGTGGACAAAAAATTGAAAATGCAACTTACAAATTATATTTGAGCTAACAAATATTACACACAACTGTTATACTAGGGTTTCAACATCTAAAAAATCTTTTTCTGCTTTTTAAAAAACACAAGATTCCAATAAATGCTAAATTACTATTGTAAAATGATAAAAAGATTAACTGCACTACCAAAGATTTGCTTAAAAAAAAAAAAAAAAAAAAAAAAAAAAAGTCTTATTTGAAGAAATTATTATACAACAATAACATGTGATTTTTTAATAATTATGTTATTTTCTACCTGTATTCGTTAACGTGCAACATGAACATAAAAATTTGAAAATATAAACAAATAAGCGACTGAGCTTATTCCACTTGGATATTATATTATATTGATGCAAGTTGAGAACTGTGAAAGTTGTTTTCAGAAAAGGCAGCAAGTATTTTTCAGCCCATACACAGGCTGTTTTCAAGTAAATAGTTAGAAATAAAGAAACTCAAGATTTTGAATTTAGAATCAAAATAGCATTAATTATGTATAACATTGCAACTGTTTATTTAGCGATTTTTTTTTTTTTTTTTTTTTTTTTTTTGCATAATATAAGAAATAAATAAAGACTAAGTTAAATATAAAATAAAATAAGTATGTTTAGCCAGTATGAGTAAGTCAATGAAGATTAATTTAAATTGAAAAAATATAGTAGAATGTCCTTCTGCAATTAAAAGCCTTCAATAAAATGGCATTATTTTTATATTATGTAGTGCATATAAAAGTAATTTTGCCCCCCCAAAAAAGGGGGGGGGCAACATATTTGATTAGGGTTAGTTATTTTATATGTTGAACAGGTAACTGTACTGGTTACATCTCAAGAAAATAACAAATCTCCAAAAAATTATGAGAGTGATAAAATTGGCACCAGTGGTCAATTAAATATTTTATGACAAATTTGAACCAATTTCTGATTTATTAGCAATTAGTATTTAACAAATAAATATTTGAAAAATAAAATTGCAATAAACATTGACATTAAGACATCTATTCATGAAGTTAAACTCATTTTACTTTGAAAGAGAAATATAGTTCTTAAAAATATGAAAATAGTACTGACAAAAAATTTCAAATTTTAGTTATCACTTAAAAAAAATAGCCAAATATATATTTTTGGTACTTTTCGGTTAGCCGGGCGCCAGTGAAATGTATATATCTATATATACATATCTATGTATACATACACACATATATGTATGTGTATATATACATACATGCATATATAAATGTGTGTATGTATAGATATATGTATATATATGTATATTAGATATATAAATTTCACTGGCGCCCGGCTAACCGAAAAGTACCATATTTTTTAAATCATAGCAACATGTATACTAGCCAAAAGTTATTTTGATAGTATACTGATAAATGCAGAATTCTTTTTGCAAGGCTGTATAATATTTTTAGATTAAAATTCACAAAGCTGCCATATCATGTGGATATTTTAATTCAATGTAAAAAATCAAATTTTCACCCCTCTTTAATTGACACTTGCTATTAATTTTATAAATAATTCCAGAGATTGGATCATATATTTTTTAAACAAATACACTTTAAATGGTGCAATGCTACTGCTACTGTAGCATTTAAATTCATTTTTAAAATATCACACGAAAATTTGCATGTGATAATGTAGGATACAAGACTTATTAAGCAGTGAAATGTGAAAACATAAGGCAATTATTTAACTTTATTAGATTACATTACAATAATAGGTTTTAAAAAGTTCTAATACACACAAGCATATAAAATATCACACAAATATGTATAGATATGTACAGCACAGGTTTTTTTAGTTATGTACAAAGGTTATTCAGAAATATGAAATTTAGTTTAAAAAAAATCTTCAAAATATCTAAAGATGCATATTTTAAACAGATCCAATCAAATATTACCAAGTCTTTTAAACAATTCGGGGCATATCAATATTTAGATTCTAAAAAATAGAGATACTTTTAATACATGTCTCTAAACAAACAAATATACGGAGTGAAAAGGAGACAGAATCTGTCATAGAAAAATTTTGAACTTATTACAATATATAATAATATTTTACTTCAGGAGATAATAATATTTATTACTTACCAATTTGAAAAGAACGGAAAATAAAAATATTCACATTTTAATTATCCAACAGGAATTAATAAAAAAAAACATATAAAATAAGAAATAAACTCTACAAATGTTACACAAAAAACATCAACAATAACTGCCATTATTAGTAACGTCCACCATTATTAGCAAACAGAGATTCCACCTTCCAAAACGATATTCCGGCTGCCTCTGAGCAGCCGAAAGAAAGTAAAGAATATTCCACATTTCCGAAATGCCTGAATTCCGGATTTTGAGGGGAGAATCGCGATCTTCGAAATAACACCTGGAATCATCGAATTCAGTACGATATTCCGATTCCGCGTGAGGGGAGAATACGGCCGATACGCGCACGGCGCAAGCTCAGACAAAAGTTTTTGTCCCAACTATTGTAAACCTACATTCCAGAACGTGGAAAAACTCGCCTGAACAAGTTCGATTAGACCAGTGAGACAATGGTGACTCTGTATGTAAGTGACGACATACGGAATATAAAATTTGATTGGTTGAAGCGATTTTGGACAAAATCGAATCGCCAAGCATCTTGGCGAACCTGCCATTATCGCCAAGCGTCTGTTAATAGTTTCACTCATCCGTAGACCTTCTAATACTAGACACCAAATTGGTAACCTTCTCTGGGCTCCAAGATCAGTAGAAGAGAAATGGGGGTTCTGTGGCAGCAGGAGATGGAGATGGAGGTGGAGGGCGTGGCCTAAAGGTGATGTATAGGTGACAGGTGAGTGATTAGATAATGAGAAGGTTAATGAGAAGGTTAATGAGAAACTGAATGAAGATGAAAGCGGCGAGATCGTAGGAAACTAGTCGTTGGGGGCCACCGTAATACTTACCCAACATGGATATGCATAATGTAAAATATTAAAATAAAAATGTGTAAACTACTTATAAAATGCATTGCAATTCAAATAAAATCGTGGCTTGATGACGTCATAAACTTTAAAGGCTCGATTACTGAATTGCTTAAAAGAAACCTCCTTATAACTCCAAAAATAATAATCCTATTAACTAGCGGTTTATTGCATCTGATTAAGCGTCAAATTTCCAATTAAAATATATCTTTGAAGTGCAATTTGGATGAAATACAGGGTCATGAAAAATCGAAGAGTGTGGAAAATAGGATTCCAAATATCTCGGCAACTCATTATCCGATCGACTTCATGCTTTATGTAAAATTTATGTTTTTTTATTGTCTTTTATATTCATTTCTTAAAATAAACAATTTCGAAAATTTTTATATACCTTTTATCAGAACGAACATTTCGAGGGTCCGAATAAAATAGTTCCGGTTAATCGAGGTTATTGAAATGAAATAGGCTTCTTCCCATTATTACATACTAAGTACATACCAAATTGCAAGTCTCTATCTCAATTTTTTCGGGAGATAGAGCGTTTACAGACACACAGACACACAGACGGACGGCAAAAATTTTTTTCTAAAAATATGTTTTTCGGAATCTCCAGTGTCTGAAACGTGTAAATCCGTCAAAAAAAATTTTTCGATTTTCAAAACGATTACAAGACTTACCCTATACTACGTATGATGGGTAAGTAATACCCTATACTACGTATGATGGGTAAGTAAAAGGTATACTTACGGAAAGTGTCGCAGAGACTACCTTCTACTCTGGAATTCTCTGAGCAACTGAACGGGGTTTACGATATGCACGGATGATGTCATCATCGTCCTAGAGGGCGCTGCGATCGGCACTGTGGGGGGGGGGGGGTCGAGACGAATACTGCTTTCTGATTGGTTGCTTTCATTTCACCTGAGGGGAGGGCAACACCGTTCCTCCTGAAGGGGTTCGATGACGTGATGTTCTAGAACACTTTGTCGACTGACAACTTGCGAGTGATGCGCGGAGAGGGAGAGGTATGATGCAATCACAAACACAGAGAAGCAATTCAAGTTTTAAAAATGAAATGTTGAATTTTACTTTTAACAAATTAATTTTTTTTAAATATTAAGTCGACCTATGAACACGGGTGATGACATCATCATCATCCTAGGGGGCGCTACGATCGGCGTTCTGATTCGTCGAGAGCTTTTCCCTGAGGGGTTGCCAGTACCACGTTGCTGCGAGCGGGATGCAAAGATTTAGCACGTGTCATCCAGACTTAGTGCTGCTCATTAAGATCATGAAGAAATTTTATTTAATTTTTATTTCATTCAATTAAGTTTTTTTGAATTAATTTTTTATGTCAACAATTTTGAAAATGATTTTCAAATATTATGCAATGAAGAAATAGATTACTGTAATGATAATAATTTAAGTGATATAAAGTAACGAAAGTGTTGAACAAGTTTTATTGAATCAAAAGTTTTGAAAATTAAGAAAACTTTAATTTTCAAAGACATTAATTTTTGAATTCACAATAAATAAAGGTTTATTTTTTAAATGAAATGTTTTGCTGAAAAGAAACAATTAGTTAAAACATTTTTTTAATTATCAGTTACAAATAAATTTACAAAACAGGTTTCGTACCAATATGTAAAATAATTATATTTTTGGAAATAAGTTAATTTTTTTTATGAAAGTAATACAAAAGGTTTCACCATTCAAATAAGTTATATGTTAAGTATGTAAGTTATATATGTGTTGATACATTTTGGCTAAATGTATGTGAACTTGTCGAGATCTCTGTAACAAAGACATCACCAACCCTATATCTATACTAATATTATAAAGGAGTAAAGATTGTTTTTTTGTTTGTTTGTACGGGGTAATCTCTGGAACTACCAAACCGATTTCAAAAGTGATGGTGGCAAATTGATGGTGACAGCCCCTTCTCCAACATAGGCTATATTTTATGCCAGTGTCACTAACCCCAGGGGGTTGCAGGAGCGAAAAACGTTCTAAAAGTGCCATCTTTTTTATACTGAAGGAGCTAGAAATTTGAAATTTGGCATTGTAGTTACTTATAAGATGTAAATGCTCTCTAAAAACAAAATAAAAAAATTCGAAATTTAAAAGGGTGAAATGAGCGAAAAGCGTTCTAATAACATTCTAAATTACAATTTCTATGGAATCTCTGAACTACCGAACAGATTTCAAAAGTGATGGTGGCAAATTGATGGTGACATCCCCTGCTCCAACATAGGCTATATTTTATGTTGGTGTCACTAACCCCAGGGGATTGCAGGAGCGAAAAACCTTCTAAAATTGCGATTTTTTTTATACTGAAGGAGCTAGAAATTTGAAATTTGGCATTGTAGTTACTTATGAGATGTAAATGCTCTCTAAAAACAAAATAAAAAAAATTCGAAATTTAAACGGGTAAAATGAGCGAAAAGCGTTCTAATAACATTCTAAATTACAATTTCTATGGAATCTCTGAACTACCGAACAGATTTCAAAAGTGATGGTGGCAAATTGATGGTGACATCCCCTGCTCCAACATAGGCTATATTTTATGTTGGTGTCACCAACCCCAGGCGGTGCAAGAGCGAAAAACGTTCTACAATTGCGATTTTTTTTTATACTGAAGGAGCTAGAAATTTGAAATTTGGCATTGTAGTTACTTATAAGATGTAAATGCTCTCTAAGAATAATAATTTAAAAAAAATCGAAATTTAAAAGGGTGAAATCAGCGAAAAGCGTTCTAAAAACATTCTAAATTACAATTTCTATGGAATCTCTGGAACTACAGAACCGATTTCAAAAGTGATGGCGGCAAATTGATGGTGACAACCCCTGCTCCAACATAGGCTATATTTTATGTCAGTGCCACTAACCCCAGGGGGGTGCAGGAGCGAAAAAGGTTCTAAAATTGCGATCTTTTCTATACTGAAGGAGCTAGAAATTTGAAATTTGGCGTTGTAGTTACTTGAAAATGCTCTCTAAGAACAAAATAAAAAAAATTGGAAATTTGAAAGGGTGAAATGAGCGAAAAGCGTTCTAAAAACATTCTAAATTACAATTTCTATGGAATCTCTGGAACTACCGAACCGATTTCAAAAGTGAGAGTGGCAAATTGATGGTGACAATCCCTGCTCTAACATAGGCTATATTTTATGTCGGTGCCTCTAAACCCAGGGGGATGCAGGAGCGAAGAACGTTCTAAAATTGCGATTTTTTTTATACTGAAGGAGCTAGAAATTTGAAATTTGACATTGTAGTTACTTATAAGATGTAAATGCTCTGTAAAAACAAAATAAAAAAATTCGAAATTTAAAAGGGTGAAATGAGCGAAAAGCGTTCTAATAACATTCTAAATTACAATTTCTATGGAATCTCTGAACTACCGAACCGATTTCAAAAGTGATGGTGGCAAATTGATGGTGACATCCCCTGCTCTAACATAGGCTATATTTTATGTTGGTGTCACTAACCCCAGGGGGGTGCAAGAGCGAAAAACGTTCCAAAATTTCGATTTTTTTTATACTGAAGGAGCTAGAAATTTGAAATTTGACATTGTAGTTACTTATAAGATGTAAATGCTCTCTAAGAACAAAATAAAAAAAATCGAAATATAAAAGGGTGAAATGAGCGAAAAGCATTCTAAAAAGATTCTAAATTACAATTTCTATGGAATCTCTGGAATTGCCAAACTGATTTCAAAAGTGATGGTGGCAAATTGATGGTGACAACCCCTGCTCCAACATAGGCTATATTTTATGCCGGTGTCACTAACCCCAGGGGGTGCAAGAACGAAAAACGTTCTAAAATTGCGATTTTTTTTATACTGAAGGAGCTAGAAATTTGAAATTTGACATTGTAGTTACTTATAAGATGTAAATGCTCTCTAAGAATAATAATAAAAAAATCGAAATTTAAAAGGGTGAAATGAGCGAAGAGCGTTCTAAAAACAGTCTAAATTACAATTTCTATGGAATCTCTGAACTACCGAACAGATTTCAAAAGTGATGGTGGCAAATTGATGGTGACATCCCCTGCTCCAACATAGGCTATATTTTATGTTGGTGTCACTAACCCCAGGGGATTGCAGGAGCGAAAAACGTTCTAAAAGTGCCATCTTTTTTATACTGAAGGAGCTAGAAATTTGAAGTTTGGCGTTATAGTTACTTATAAGATGTAAATGCTCTCTAATAACAACAACAACAAAAAAATCGAAATTTAAAAGGGTGAAATGAGCGAAAAGCGTTCTAAAAACATTCTAAATTACAATTTCTATGGAATCTTTGGAACTACCGAACCGATTTCAAAAGTGATGGTGGCAAATTGATGGTGCAACCCCTGCTCTAACATAGGCTATATTTTATGTCGGTGCCACTAACCCCAGGGGGGGGGGGGGTTGCAGGAGCGAAAAACGTTCTAAAATTGCGATTTTTTTTATACTGAAGGAGCTACAAATTTGAAATTTGGCACTGTAGTTACTTATAAGATGTAAATGCTCTCTAAGAATAATAATTTTTAAAAATTCGAAATTTAAAAGGGTGAAATCAGCGAAAGGCGTTCTAAAAACATTCTAAATTACAATTTCTATGGAATCTCTCGAACTACAGAACCGATTTCGAAAGTGATGGTGGCAAATTGATGGTGACAACCCCTGCTCCAACATAGGCTATATTTTATGTCGGTGTCACAAACCCCAGGGGGGTGCAGGAGCGAAAAACCTTCTAAAATTGCGATTTTTTTTATACTGAAGGAGCTAGAAATTTGAAATTTGGCGTTGTAGTTACTTATGAGATGTAAATGCTCTCTAAGAATAATAATTTTAAAAAATCGAAATTTAAAAGTGTGAAATGAGCGAAAAGCGTTCTAAAAACATTCTAAATTACAATTTCTATGGAATCTCTGGAACTACAGAACCGATTTCTAAAGTGATGGTGGCAAATTGATGGTGACAACCCCTGCTCCAACATAGGCTATATTTTATGTCAGTGCCACAAACCCCAGGGGGGTGCAGGAGCGAAAAACCTTCTAAAATTCCGATTTTTTTTATACTGAAGGAGCTAGAAATTTGAAATTTGGCGTTGCAGTTTCTTATAAAACGTAAATGCACTCTAATAACAACAACAAAAAAAAAAAATCGAAATTTAAAAGGGTGAAATGAGCGAAAGCGTTCTAAAAATATTCTAAATTACAATTTCTATGGAATCTTTGGAACTACCGAACCGATTTCAAAAGTGATGGTGACAACCCCTGCTCCAACATAGGCTATATTTTATGTCGGTGCCACAAACCCCAGGGGGGTGCAGGAGCGAAAAACCGTCTAAAATTGCGATTTTTTTTATACTGAAGGAGCTAGAAATTTGAAATTTGGCGTTGCAGTTACTTATAAAACGTAAATGCTCTCTAATAACAACAACAACAAAAAAAATCGAAATTTAAAAGGGTGAAATGAGCGAAAAGCGTTCTAAAAATATTCTAAATTACAATTTCTATGGAATCTTTGGAAAAACCGAACTGATTTCAAAAGTGATGGTGGCAAATTGATGGTGACAACCCCTGCTCCAACATAGGCTATATTTTATGTCGGTGCCACTAACCCCAGGGGGGTGCAGGAGCGAAAAACATTCTAAAATTGCGATTTTTTTATACTAAAGGAGCTAGAAATTTGAAAATTGGCATTGTAGTTACTTGTAAGATGTAAATGCTCTCTAAGAATAATAATTTTAAAAAATCGAAATTTAAAAGGGTGAAATGAGCTAAAAGCGTTCTAAAAACATTCTAAATTACAATTTGTATGGAATCTCTGAACTACCGAACAGATTTCAAAAGTGATGGTGGCAAATTGATGGTGACATCCCCTGCTCCAACATAGGCTATATTTTATGTTGGTGTCACTAACCCCAGGGGGTTGCAGGAGCTAAAAACGTTCTAAAAGTGCCAACTTTTTTATACTGAAGGAACTAGAAATTTGAAATTTGGCATTGTAGTTACTTATAAGATGTAAATGCTATTTAAGAAAAATTAAAAAAAAAATTGAAATTTAAAAGGGTGAAATAAGAGAAAAGCGTTCTAATATCATTCTAAATTACAATTTCTATGGAATCTCTGGAACTACAGAACCGATTTCAAAAGTGATGGTGACAATCCCTGCTCCAACGGCCTCTTTAATAAAAAACTATGCGTTGCTGACGACTGGGTTTTTCGCTAATTGTTTCCATAGATTCATCTAGGAAAATGAAACATTTGAAATTACTGAAAAAAAATATTAGTTTTAAAAGTATTTGTCAGAAAATTGCTAGGCAAACTGCATTTGAAATGTAAAAAAATGCATTTTTCATGATATAAATTTCAAATCTAATGATTATGCCATTTTTCAAATATTGAATTTGAAAAATTACCAAATTTCACAAGGGAGTACCATAGCAAAACCTTCATACGTAAAAAGATAATGATAAGGGCGACGTGTCCTGGCGTGTATATTGGCAATAGCAGGAGTCACAAATTATAGTAGCCTTATTATTCTGTTAAAATATAAAAGTGAATTATGAAATGTCAATATTTTGTTTGATTAAAGGTTCGTTAAGAGAAATTGACCAGCGTAGCAGGCGTAGCTTGCTAGTATATATATATAATGAAAGTGTGTTTTCATTGTAACCGCTACTTTACGCATTAGTTCCAACTTTAAAAGAAAATAATATTATATGAATGAATTTTGTAAACGAGTAGTTTGAAAAATAACTTCATGTTTTTTTAAAGACACTTTCTTAAAAAACATTACAGAATCATTTTAACTTGTTATTTTAAAATGTTTAGAAACATTTATGTAACTGATTCATAAAAAAATTTTAGAACAACAGTTTAAAACAAAAAATTTTCTACTAAAGTTTTGTTAACGAGTGATTGGTTTGTTGAATTATTATAATCATGTAATCTATTAGAAAACACATGTTTAAAATAAAACATCAAACCAACCGCTCAAACAAGAAATCAACCGCTCAGACACAAAAGCAACCGCTCAAATGCTTATAATGACTGCTCAAATACTTATAACGACCGCTCAAATACTTAAAACAACTGCTCAAATAAGAAAGCAACCGCTCAAATACTTATAACAACCGTTTAAATACTTATAACGACCGCTCAAAACATGTTTTGAGCAGTCAATTTGTTGTTAAAGACTAAACATATGTATTTAAATAGATCAGAGCATATGTTTATAACAAGAAAGCAACCACTCAAACAAGAAAGCAACCGCTCAAACATGAAAGCAACCGCTCAAATGCTTATAACAACCGCTCAAATACTTATAAAAACCGCTCAAATACTTATAACAACCGCTCAAATGGTTATAACGACCTCTCAAAACATGTTTTGAGCAGTCGATTTATCAATATAGACTACATATACATGACATACATATGTTATATACATATGTTTAATACGTTTTATACATATGTTAGATATGTTTCAGACATATGTTAGATATGTTACATATGTTTTATACATATGTTAGACATGTTACATACATATGTTTTATACATATGTTATATATGTTTTATACATATGTTACATATGTTTTATACATGATATGATAGATATGTTTTATACATATGTTACATATTTTTCAGACATATGTTAGATATGTTACATATGTTTTATGCATATGTTTTATACATACGTTAGATCTGTTACATACGTTTTATACATATGTTAGATATGTTACATACGTTTTATACATATGTTAGATATGTTTCATACGTATGTTAGATATGTTACATATGTTTTATACATATGTTACATATGTTTTATACATATGTTAGATACGTTAAAATTTTTGTATGTAACAGATTTTTAGCAAGTGTTATAGAAATATTTTGTCAAAAAAATTATCAGTTTAAACTTTTTTTTTGTTTTCATTAAAAAAGATCAACAGAATTATTTTTTAAACGTTTACAAACAGATTCAAAAAATGTTTTGAACGAATATTATAAGTTAAAAAAATTACTAGATAACTTTTTAAAAAATATACATATCTTATATATGTATGTTAACAAGTCTTTAGAAAAAATATCAAACTTTTTTGTATGTAACAGAAAAAATATCAAACTCTTTTAAAATGTAACAAAAAAATAACAAACTTTTTGTATGTAACAAATTTTTAGCAAGTGTTAAAGAAATATTTTGTCAAAAAAATTATCAGTTTAAAATTTTTTTTGTTTTCATTAAAAAAGATCAACAGAATTATTTTTTAAACATTTAGAAACAGATTCACAAAATGTTTTGAACGAATATTATAAGTTAAAAAAAATTACTAGATAATTTTTTAAAAATTTACATATGTTAACAAGTCTTTAGAAAAAATATCAAACTTTTTTATATGTTTCAGAAAAAACATTAGGTATTTGTTTTAAACATATACTTAATCTTTAAAAAAATATAAAAATCTTTTTTATATCGAACTTTTAAAAAATATATATGTAACAAAAAAAATATATAGATATAATTCAAACTTTTTTTATGTAACAGAAAAAACATTAGAGATACAGATTAAAAAAATGTTTTGAACGAATATTTTAAAAAAATTACTAGATAATTGTTTAAATCATATACATATATTATATATATGTATGTTAACAAGCCTTTAGAAAAAATATCAAACTGTTTTCAAATTTAACACAAAGAAGTTATACAAGGTTAAACAGGTTTAGACAAGCCAAAGCAAGAAGGACAAATGAGCAGAACATGTTAGCAAGACAAGATAGATTGTTTAGATGTCATACATTTCTGAAAAAAAATTAGTTTAAGTAGTACATTTAAAACAGCTTCTACTTTCTTTTTCCTGAAGTTACGCTAAAATTGTGCTTTGTAACATTTTAGCAAACAATTTGGGTGTTGTTTGAAACAATGGAAAACTCTTTAAAATGAAAAAAAAATGTGTTACATTTTTTGAATTAAAAGAATAAAAAAATACATACATTTTAATGGGAGAATCGTGTTGTGTAGATCTGTTGTTCACAGCTAAGACAAGTTGAGTTATTTAACAAAAACTAATGTTTTTTTACTGATAAATAGCGATACTTTTAACAAGCGGTTTAAATTGTTTCGCCCATACTATTCGTTTTAAAACATGACAAGTCTGCAGTTAGGCTTACCACTTAAATGAGTTTACCGGTAAAACGAACAAAAACATACCGTGACAGATGTGACAAATGACCGCATGGAAAACGTTTAAGGTCAGGTTAACTGCATGGTCGAATACCTAACAAGAGCTTAGAATCATGCAACCAAATACTATGTTCAGATCGGACAGTTAAGATATCTTAGACTGCTGAACTCACTCATACTATGTTCACATCAGATATTTAAGATATCTTAGACCGCCACTTTTGATGTGGTACGCTCCCGGAATTGAATGCATGTTCACACTGCGCCAGAAGTTAAGATAACTCACTACGTTTGTGATCTTATGTCTGGGCATGCGCATAAGTTAAAAAAATTGTAACTGTAACTTTTTAACCTTTCATAGGTTTTGTTTATTTATCTTCTCCGCTTTTAGCGTGTTATAGTTACTTTTCTTGCTCTTCCAAAATCTTTTAAAATGTCTAGTTTGAATGATTTATACAACCAAAGGCCCTTTTCAGGGCCAAATTATGATCGTTTGAGCGATGAACAGAAAATACTGTTACACGAGTATTTTGCTAACCAGGCAGTTTTGATTCAATTGATGAATCAAGAGACGTTGTTGTTACATCAATATAATCAAGAGATGGTCGCCATAATGGATCGCAGACACAGAAGGCTGCAGAACAGAATATGGTGTCTTGATAAGCCGCAAGCTTGGTATCAAGGCATAAATAGCTTTACTGACGCACGCTTCAAAGCGAATTTTCGAGTCACCAAACGCACATTTGGTTTTCTGTGCGACAGACTTAATATGATGGGCAGGCAGGACACCAATTTTCGCCAATGCATAAGCATCGAAAAAAGAGTTGCCATCGGTTTGTACAGGCTGGCATCATCAGCAGAGTACAGAACAATTGCTAATTTATTTTCTGTTGGAAAGTCAACAGTTTGCGAAATTCTGCACGAGTTCAGCAAATGTATAAATGAATTTGTGAAAAACGAATTCATTCAATTCCCCACTATTGAAACAAAAATAAGGGAGTGCGTTTCAGGATTTGAAAGAGTGTGGGGCTTTCCACAATGCATTGGCAGTATAGATGGCTGTCATATTGAAATACAGCCCCCAAAAGAGCTTGCATTCGCCTATTTTAATTACAAGTCATTCTACAGCATTGTTCTTTTAGCAGTTTGTGACTTTGATTATAAATTTTCGTATATAAATGTCGGATCTCCTGGCCGTAATAATGATGCATACATATATAACAATTCGTCCGTTAAACAGACTATTGAGACATATCCTGTATATGAACAAATGTCCAGACAATTGTCTACCAGAGCTGTCCCTGTGTGCCTCATTGGAGACTCGGCATTTCCCTTGTCTACCCACCTTATGAAGCCTTATCCTGAAAGTCACAATATGCCCACAGACAAGAAATATTTTAACTACTGCTTGGCTCGAGCTCATCGAGTTGTTGAAAATGCATTTGGAAGGCTGAAAGCAAGATTTAGAATTTTAAATTTAATGGAAGCTGAAATCCCAAATGCAGTTTCAATAGTTGAAGCCTGCTGTACACTCAATAATATTTGTGAAAGTTTAGGGGATAGAATTAATGTAGATGACACCGATGGCAACCAAAACATTGATAGCCAGATTTCAATTATTGGTGAAAGAAACAGAGGCCCAAAGCACATCAGGGACGCAATATGTGCCCATTTAAATAATAACAGATTGCAGTAGCAGAAAACATGCAGATGTGACATTGCATCATAACCTCTTGACTATGTTTTTTTTTTCTCTAAAGTATTAAAACTGGACATTTTCAACTGTGCATAATAATAACAATGACTAATTAGGAACCAATTTATAAATTGAGAAAGTTCAGTTCAGATGTCATTTTGTGTACACTTTCTCTCCTTATAAATCAGTTGCTAATTTGTCTTTGTTATTATTATGTACATTTGAAAATGTCCAGTAACAAATACTTAAAAAATATATATCATAGTCAAGGGGTTATGATATAGGAACTAACTCCTCGCCTAGTCCTATGGGACGAATAGAGGGCATGGGCAGGGCCAATGGGGGCAGATCCCTAGGCGCTCAACCATGAAATATAAGATTTTTTGATAAAGATTTTGTATTAAAATGTCTCAAAACAAAACGGTAAACACAGTATATTAATATACTTTTTTTTAAATTTGCAGTCTAATCTCTTGTATTTTATTTGGATTTTAATTTTTCACAAATAATTGTCATATTTCTTTAAATATGACTTTTTAAAGAAAAAGAAGGCCAGGCTTAGTATTTTCTAAAAAAATTCTGAAAAAAAAAAATTGTTTCCTGTGATGTTTTTAGACAATGTTTACATTTTAAGATAATTTTTTGTTTTTGTTTTTTTAAGCATCTTGAAAAAAATTCACCCAACAATTTATTGTTTTTAATAGTTGAATAGTTACTTGGATCTTAACACAAAAAATGTTGAGAATATATTGTTTTTTTAATTAAAATTCATTTTTATTAGTATTACAGTAAAATATTCCAATCATATTTCATTTTCTTACAAATCATGTTTTCAAAAATGTATTTTATTTTTATACAGGACATTTCTTATGGTTAACGAACAGTTAGTTTTAGAGATATAGTTCCAATTGCTAAAGTGATGCAAATCATATGAAAATCAATTTACCTTAAAATAGTTATGAAATTAAATATTTTGTATATCTGGGTCTTATAAGTTTTATTTAGGAAAATTTTCTCTACATTCTAACAAGTAAAACAGTAAAAACTTATTCTTCTATGGTCAAAACTGACTGAGTTGTGATATTTAGAATTTTTGGTTTTTGTCACTAAAACTGGAAAATTTGTGTTTTTAGTGCCAGAAAACGCTAAAAATTCATGCAAACTCTAAGTATCATAACTAAGTAAGTTTTATCACACAAAAATTTAATTTTTAACCATGTAAACAGATTTTAATGACATGGATTCGTCTCAACAGAAATAAACATCTTTACTTGCTTTTTAAAATTACTCCACATTCCGTTTTGGCAGCACACATAGCAATCGGTTATATGTAACGAAAATAACAAGTTATAGGAACTTGCTACTAAAACTACTATGGAATAATGTAACTTGTTAACAAGAACTATTCCCCTTCTCTAATTCATTTTCAAAATATAGTGTACAATATTTTCAATTAAAACAAGTGTAAATGAATTATTCAATTGTTATTAATCTTTTGAAGGGCAGTGGGGAATTGTTTATACAACTTATTTGTAGTCCCTAAATGTCACAATTACACTAGAATTTCAGAATAAAATTTTCCTTTTATAATGTACGCATAAAAATACTTTTACTTATTTTCAAATAAATTTGTTCATAAATTTTCATATTTATGAAATCTGGTGCTGTTAAATATAGCATGTTTATTGATTGTTTTTTGTTCTCATAAAATCAAATTATAAGAACGTTACTATCAATTCTTTCTGCAAGGAAAAAAAATTGAAATCAAATCACTTGTGTTAAATCATGAATTTTTAATGAACACCAAGGTTTAATTTGCACCAGAGCTCAGCTCCTGTACTTTTGTCAGAGCTGGGCAGTATCAAAAATACATGTATTTAAAATACTTTTGTATTTTGTATTTTAATCAGATAAAACTAAAGTATTTTAGTAATGTATTGTGAAATGATTTTTCCATGTATTTTGTATTTTCAAAATACATTTCTCGATTTTTCAAACAGTTCGTACAAGACTTGAAGCTGGTTTAAACAACTTATGCTTAAACTGCAAATTACTGATTCGCTACAGGAAAATACACGCTTGTCTGTTTTGTCTAGTCTTTGAATTCGTTTCTAGAGGTTAACATAAACATTTTCTTTTTTTTTTTTTTGCAAATCTGATACGATAAGAATTTTTATCTTTGGCCGAAACATTTTTGCTGAATGGTTATAACAAATGCTTTTATAATTCTTAATAATGTTGCTTTGTGAATTATGAAATTTTGTGGTGTGTTATACAAGTATAGAATAGTACAGAGTTTACATGAGTATTGCATTTTTAAACTATGTTAGCAGTGTAAGACTGGATTGGGTTTGGGCATTACTTTTTCCGGTCCGGGCAGGGTCAGATTTTTTTATAGACCGAGCCATTCTTCTTAGAGGTCAGGACGTCAAGAAATTTTCAGGTCCGATCTCGACCCAGATCGAATAAAAATGATTGGTCCAGCCTGGCCCATATAAAAAGCAGTAAAATTTGACCCGGTTTAACAATTTTTGTAAAAAATGCATATATTTTTAAATCGCCATTATTCTATAGTTAAAAATTTAAATTTATACTTTTTGAAGAATAATTCATATATTTCTAGGCAATAAAATTAAAGTACACGAAAACCTGTGAAAATAAACCTGTATATGATGAAATCCTGTCTAAAAAGGAGAAATGTGTTGATTCATGAAAAATGAATGTAATAATACGTGTGAAAAGAATATAATGCATTTACAGCAGTTGATGTACCACCTAAGATGAGAACTTGTCTATAACATTTTTTTTCGCTCCTACACGATTCCGTTCTAGCAGATTTTTCTGTATACTATTTTTCAGATTTGTAAATCTCTAAGCCATGGAAAATGGATTAATGATAACTCAAACATTTGTGTATAAATAGAAATTCATGAAATAGATAAACATAGTTTATATGGGCACAGACATAAACTTAGGAAAGGCAGTATTTTTAAATAGGGGTGCTTCTACTTCTCAGCTCAGGGCGCTTTTTAAAAAATGAATATAAGAATGTAAAACAGCTAATATATATATATATATATATATATTATTTTTTTTTCTTTGTCAGAATGTTTCGTACAAGAGAATTTTTAACCACATCTGCGTAAAAATTTATCCTTTGTAGGCACTCATTCGAGCCAATTAAGTTTTTGCACTAGCTCGGACTGAAATTTTAGTATTTAAATCGGGCCATTGAATTTTTTGTACATGCCGAGCCAGACTCAGACCAAACTTTTAGCTTCTATATTGGTTGGGCCAAAGAATTTTTTATACAGACACAGCCAGGCCTCAGGCCAAATTTTTATACCAGGTCGGGCTGGGCCAAGTCTGAAAATTTTGGCATGTGCAGACTTCTTTTAGGTAGACTTCGTAAGAAATACTACCTATTACATTCTCCTCTATGTTGGAATTTCTGGGAAATTTTTGCCCAAATCTCTTCCAAACCGATACATAAAATCTAATAACAAAGAAGACAAGTCCGTCAGTTTTGTCAAAGGATCGAGGGGAAAAATGTGACTTTTGTCAGAAAATCGTGAAAAAACAGCAAATTTTGTCAAAAACAGGACTAATTTTGTCACAAGAAAAAAAAAAAAAACCCTGCAAATTTCGTCAAAAGATCGCAACCCCCCCCCTAAATTTCATCAGAGGGACGCCAAAAAAAAAAAAAGTGGTGGGAGTGGACCCCCCCCCCTGTTATAACTTTACAGAAAATTTGCTGTGAATTTCAGATATATTATTTTTTTTTTACTCAGAATCACACTCGATTTCAGCATCAACTTCTGAATTTTAAATGTTATAGAAATATTCCGTGAAATAAAGAAATTACTTTATTTGAATATTAATGTAGCATCAAGATGAAAATAATCCAAATTTTGGTGGGAAACCGATTTTTGGTTTGGCTACCACCTATTTGTTTTAGAATGTATCCATCTCATTTTTTGTTGTTTATTTTAAAGGCTTTTAACACGTCAACTGTCATTATATACGATAGATTGGCAGGTGTCTATTATTCTACAATCTATTGTTTCACTAAAACATGCCATTAAGATTTAATAGCTGGCATATAAATCCATACAAATCAAAAGTAAATCTATAATAAAGAAAAAAGTGTCAGTATGCTAAAGAGACTGCTGCATGTCATGTAGAATTACAAGATTTTTTTTTTTTTTTTTTTTAATCTCCAGTTGCAGAAAGCAGGACAAAATGTGTATGTAATATTGATCTTTTTCTAAAAATGATCTCTTCATTTAGAGCCTTGTAATGTATTTTCATTTTACGGGAATCTTTAGAAATTTAAGTACTTTCTGGTTATAGTGTCCCCTATAATTCTGATTAGGCCCATGCCACTGCCAATCTTATATCAGAGTGTCTATTTCAGATTAATAACAAAATTCCCTTACATTTCTATACCACTAAAAATAAATATCCAAGTATCAAATTTTTCTAATGTTTCACACAATAAAAGTTATGAATTTGAGAGTGGAACTTTCAACTGATTCAGAAGCACAAACAAGTGTTTTTAAAACATAGTTTTTCAAAATTAAAAAAATTATTAAACACAAAGATATTTATTTCATGGTTATTTTGCAGATACACATTTTTCGCATCAGCAATATATATATTCTTTAACCTGTAACTAACCCAATTTAAGAATTATAAGTATTAAATAAATTAAGCTAATAAATTTTCAGTTCACAAACAAAGATAAGTAAACTGGCTGAATAACCCAATCAGTTGCGGCAACTTTTGAAAAATATTGGTTGGGCTAAAAACCATATTAAGTTAAAATTACATTGCCATTTTGTTTTCTTTCAAATATTGATAATCCAATGTTATGAAAAAATTCTCTTTTGAGAGATAATTGATTGTACGTGTTTCAGGATGAAAGAGGGCAAGTTGCATTTTAGGTTTCTTTGTCTGTTACTGCTATCCTTGCCATATTTTCAAACAAAATATTTTGTGAACGTCAACGGAAGATTTTTTTTTCAGTGATTGAAAATGTAAACATGAAAATTGGGAGGGCATAGGCCCATATAAGTTGGCGCCACTGAACCCAATCAATACTACAACATTCTGTACAAAGAAGCAGTGAATATAAATTTCTGAGTTACAAGGGAGAACTCAACGGATTTGCACAAGAGGTTGAAATACTCATGAAGAGTAAAGTTAATGTTTCCTGGTACTGAAATCTCAAATCCTTAATTTTATAATCTGAAAACTTTTCTCAGAAGTTTCAAATTTCTCTGACTGTTCCAGAATTTTCAAGACTCTTTCTCAGGATTGGTAAATTTCCTGGACTTTTCCAGGTGGCTAGACACCTTGTATATGCATATATACACTCCAAATGTTCACATATGTATTATAAACATCAATATATATCTAATATTTGTGTGTTGTATGTCAATTATACGTCATCAAATGTCATATATGCATGGGTGCAAGAAGTTCGTTGAAGCCAAGACTGAAAACTTCTCCGTGTATAAAGTATAATGAAATGGGCTCGAAGATTTCTATGCCTTGCATTATGGCTAAAAACTAATCTTTTATAGTGAAAGAAAGCTAGTAAAAGTTTTTGCTAATAAAACTGCTAGCATTTTAGTATATAAAGTAGAATTCTGCACCTATGCATATGTGTGTTATATTTCTGTGATATCAACCAAGAAGTATATATACCCTGATTGCTTGGTGTTTCATCTTTAGAAGCTGCTATAACAAAAAAGTGCCAAAATTTTAAACTACTGAATCACAGAGAAATAATATTCAAACTTATTTTCTTCATATTTTAAATTTTTTGTAACTTTTTCTTTTATTACTAAACTGTGCTTTCTTTTTTAATAATATTATTTCAGAAGATAGAATTCACCTTACTTAATTGCTAGAAAAAAAAAATTGAAATGCATTTATAATCATCACTACCATGTCAAACTATCGAATATCAAAAAATGCATTTTTTCTTACTTTTAAAAATGGGCGGAGTGTCACTAATAAATTTTATTAGAATTCTTTTGCTATTAAAAATACTAATAAAATTTTTGTGAAGAACAGAGTTGCCAGTTTGGCCTTCTTTTTTATTCGAAATGCCGAATTCATACCGGAACTTTTGAAAAATAATTTTTTTACTTAAATATTCATGAAATGGCTGTCATTAAATAAAGCAAAAAATCCTATTTGAAATTTGCAACACTCTGGAAGAATTCTATAAAATTTAGTGGTGACAATTGATCCAATTTTTAAAATAATGAAAATTTTTAAGAAAAAAAAAAAAACTTTTCTGAATCTGAAAAATGAATTTTGTGTTTTTGTATCCATGTAATTTTTTCGAATTTATGGCACTTGAAAACAATAACAATAAAAAATTTTAATTTCTTATACATATAGTACTGCCAGATAGATTTAAAATTGAAAAAATATATATATACGATAAAATAAAAAATTAATAATATTAAATTAGTTAATGCTGAAGAATGATTTGCTTGTCTTTTAAAATAAAAACTTTAATCATTATAAAATATTTATTACTAATGCTAACAATTATATTTCTTCGATTCCAGTAAAATTACTAATTAATACTTGTCTAAGATTATATTTAAAACACTATGTTATTTTGGCTTAATTTTCTACTTTTTGTAACATGTACTTTATGTTTTACAATACAAAAGCACAACAAGTAAATATTCAAACTAAAGATTTATTATGGAAACATTCTTTGTAAGATGGAATTATTAGTTTCCATAAGTTGAATCATCTTTTCTTGATTTTTTACTATATGTTCAGAAGTGTTTTCCAAACACTGCAGCATTCTTTCTTCATATGTCATCTTTTTTTTTTTCACCGACGAACTACACTGAAAATAATATAAAAAAGGAACATTAACTTAAATTAGGAAAAATATGTATGAGTACAATATCAGAAATAAAATAATTAATGCTCTTTTCCTACTAAAAGACAAATTAGAAAACTTACACCGCTTTCTCTAGCTCTTTTATTCCCCTGCTTTGGCGTTTCTGTTATTGAATTTGGTATATTCTGGAAAGAAAAAAAAATTACTTATTGAAACATGCTGCATTTATATATATATATATATATATAACCCCCTTTTTTAATTCAAAATTAAAATTCTAATCTTTTTATAATTTGCCCTTGTTATCTTGTTTTTCCATCACTACATTTATTACTTTAAAAATTCAAATTTGGATGATCTTTAAGATAAAAATTGCTGATTATGTGCTTGTCTCCCGCATTTGTTGTTAAGTGCATACAGGTCATGACCAAACCTTGTTGCAATCGTCACAGTAAAAACAAGGGTCTGTCCAGACTGTTTTCAAGGGTCCTGTTTTTGTGAAATTGTGAACAGCTTTTTATATTTGTGAAAAATCTAGTCATAATTTTGTGAATTTGAAATGATCGTTATATTCAGGTTCTTGTTTATACATTTTTAAGAAGATATATGGATGTAAAATGCATAAATTTTCTTTAGATGTGTAAAAGTGACAGGTCAGATTTTACTTTTAAATGATTAATTTGTGAAATCTTCAGTTTAAAGATGGAAAAATTTTGTGAACAACATATTTTTAAGAATTTTGTGAAGGGTCCTGTTTTAGGAAATATAGTTTTGTTAAGGGTCCTGTTTTTAGGGAAAATAATTTTGTGAAGGGTCCTGTTTTAGGGAAAAATTTTTTGTGAAGGGTCCTGTTTTAGGGAAAATATTTTTTGAAGGGTCCTGTTTTGAAATATAAAAAATTGTGAAGGGTCCTTTAAAGTACCCATTTTTTCCCTAAACAGATCCCTGAATAAATTTGTGGTTTTGTTTAGAGCCGTACCGAGTACTCGGCCAAATTTCAGCTGAGTACTCGGCCAATGCCGAGTAGTTGCAAGAATTTCATTTTTTAAGCATATTTTAAGACAAATTAAATTATAAGTGACCTATAAAAAGTTATTTGAATATAAATGTATAATACATGCCATAATTCATAAAAACTATTTAGGTGAAATACATAAAAATTTATCTATAAAACATAGAAAAAGGTAAGAAAAAACCCCCATGCAAAATTAATTCTAATTAAAGTTTAGTTTTATATTTATATTTAAAAAAAAAGTAATTATTAAAACTGTAAGAAAAGACTGATTTTGGATAAAGAAGCAGTGTGTAGAAACAGAAAATACAATAAATTCAATTAATAAAAAATAATAATTAAATTTTCTGTATGGCAAATTATTGTATAAAAACACTATAATCATTCTATATTTTCAGGAGATAGGACATTTCTTTTAGTGTTTTAAATTTTGTCTGCTTCAGAAAAAATGTGTTCATTACACACACATACAAAAAAAAAAAAAAAAAGAACAAAAACTGCAAATGATCCAAAATTCGGAAAAATCAGAAATCCGGAATCGCTGAAGTCCGGAGGATTCCTGATTTTGGACTTTGTACTGTATATGCATCATATATACACATATTATTCCAAACACCCATATACGTCATTACATACAGATTATTTACGTCTTATATGTCATATATATACATCCTATACAACTTATGCACATGTTATATGTATACATTATATATGTGTCATATATGACTAAATAACTCTGCCATATACATCACAAAAGTAATGATTTAACATAATTAATTTATAACATATTATGCCATACATGCTTTATAATTTGGCTATTCATCCTCAGGGGCCGCTATTACACGTAAGTACCCAATTTTTTTAATCAAAAGAAAATAAGGTACTTTTTAAAAATATGAAACATTTTGCATTATTCAAGGAATTGTTACAGCAAGCAATAACCATTTTTGATCGACAGATTTCAGGTATCAAAATGACAAATGGGTAAAGATGTGTTAAATGATCAGTTTTAATTTCATATTGGTTAATTGAACTTTTTATAGATCAATTCTTTTTATATATTTTTTTTTAAATAAAATGCTACTGTTTTAAAATTTTTTAATATACAAAAATTGTCTTTAAGAAGGTCCACAATAAATGAAATTTCAAAAATTGAAGTTAATTTTTAAAAATATGATTAGATTATATGTTCAAGATGCATATTTATAAATAGGTATATATATAGACACACACATAGAAGTGTTACCACTAAGCACACTTCATGTTTGCATCAGTGATTCTTTCTTAAACACAATTACTTGGTACTCGGCCAAAGCGCTACTCGGTACACTAGTTTTGTTCACTGAAAAAGTTAAATTGGAAAATAATTTTACATCCTATTTCACACAGAGACAATTTTGATGACTAAACACAATTAAAAAAATCTATGCTTTGAATTATCATTTCAGAAAGATTTTAAGGAAATTTCCCCAAATTTTGACTTTTTCCCTATTCTTATCATGAATACTTGGCTGGTATAAAACTCTGATTATGTTTATATACCATGATTATATTTTATCTAGACGTCAAGAAAATTTGAAACATTACAGTCAGTCACTTTAAAAAGGGGTCACTAATGAAACAGAGTCTACCAGCCACTAGCTACTAACCCAATTTCCCAGTTTTAACCTATACATTATTACTACTGAGAAAGAGTTGCTCAAAAAAATCAGATGGCTTCACAACTATGTAATTGATATATCTCTTTGTTTAGTCACCCACTGTGCAATAGAGTATGAACATCTACTGCAACAAATATCTGTAAGAGAGACAAAACAAATAACAGGTCACAAAACTAAATAAGAGTTTAATCGTAGAAGTTAATTTCTGTTTGCATTAATAAATTATGAGATATAATAAAAACTTACACTGTTTGATTGTTGAGATGATTGCAAATTTCCGATATAATCGTGATCTGTGGCCCTCTTAAAAAGAAAAAAAAAGTTATCAATATATGCAAAAACACATCAGAAGATATATGTATACAACATACATAAGAAAAGATATGACATGGATCAGAGATATTTTATTATTGTACACAAATATCTGTAAGAGAGACAAAACAAATAACAGGTCACAAAACTAAATAAGAGTTTAATCATAGAAGTTAATTTCTGTTTGCATTAATAAATTATGAGATATAATAAAAACTTACACTGTTTGATTGTTGAGATGATTGCAAATTTCCGATATAATCGTGATCTGTGGCCCTCTTAAAAAGAAAAAAAGTTATCAATATATACAAAAACACATCAGAAGATATATGTATACAACATACATAAGAAAAGATATGACATGGATCAGAGATATTTTATTAAAATAACCTCAAGTCTCCCCCCCCCCCTGTCACTGCTTCCTTCAATTCACATAAAAATTATAAGATTACACACAAAACTATAATCAGTTAGTTGATTTATATCAATTCACTTTTCTGTAAATTATTGATTTAAATCAATTTATAAAAAATATGTTTAAAAAATTTAGGCAAAGATATTTTATAATAATAAATATTATATGTCAACTTTCTGAGCCATGATTTGGAATATTGGTGTTAAACTAGTTAACTGGTGGTGTTATGCAACACCACTTAAAACAATTTAACCAGCAAAATATTTTTTGTCGCCATATACAACCAAAACTGAGTAAAAATATTTATATTATTCAAAATTAACAACACATGAACCATTAAAATATTTGCAATAAATACTGTATATTATAGGATAGAAAAAAATAAATAAAACATATGAATTGAAAAAATTTACTAAAACTTGATTATATATCACTGGAAACAAATTATTTTGACAACATGTTCATAGTAGATTTCTTAGCTTTTTTAAAAAAGTCATTAGAAAATTGTGCTTTATAACATTTATTGCCAATAAATGATTTCGCTAACAAATTATTTTCTAGAGTTTTCGTCAACATTGATAAGCGGAACAGTCATATTTTTCTTAATCAAACTGAAAATACATTTGCATTCAGCACTGCTGTGAGGAATAGTCAATACAGCTTTTAAAATACTTTTACAAATCCTACCATATCTTTCCTAACATGGCAATGTACGAATTTGCATATTCCGTAATAGGTATTTTTTTCACATTGAAGTCCAGTGAACTGATTCTGTAATAAGTTCCAGGCCACATCATGATCAATTTTTAAAAGAAATGGAGTAATTCCTCCACAAAAAAATCTAATACTATTTTTTTTTTTAATTACATACATTTTAAGATTTTTTTTAAAAATTCACTACTCCTATTAATTAAATGAAAACAAAGTAAACTTTATTTAAATCTGAAATATCCTAAACCCTGAGTATAATATAGTTTTTAACCACATAACTCATAATGAAATTTTGCTATTAAGGGTGTATTAAAAAAAAAAAAAATTCCACGCTCAACAACTCAAAATTTTGAGAGACAGTCCCAGACTCATTTTTAAAAGTAATAACAGGAAACTTGGTTTATAAAGACATTTATAAGGGCCCCATGTTTTTATTTTTCGTTCAATTAATTAGAAATTGATTTACAGACAATTATTTTCACAGTATGATCATTTTTTTTGTTTCCAGCGCTATCGCTTCTGGAAATTTGGTTCAAAATGTCCACTTTGACAGCATTTTTTGAAATATAAATTTTGCCTTTATCAAAAAATCGAGACAGTGGGGATATTATAAAGTTTCTGAATAAGAGAACCTGCCAATTGGATGCATTTTAGAGTAAAAATGAATTTACTAATGTGTCTCAAAATAAGCAGTTTGGATTTGAAAACACCTTTAATGCATGAAATATAAATGCAATGAACTTACAGAGCTAGATGCTTGACTTAATGGAACAGCATTCCTTATTTGAACATCCTGAAAAAATAAAATCGATAATAAAATAAATTATTCAAATTTAATGTATAAAAAATATATATGCAGACAGGGGTGTATTCTAAATGAAAGCAAACTTCCACCAATAAAAATAAATTGTAATTATTGCCTTATATGATCTCAAGCGAATGAGATTAAAAATAATATTCTTTATTATTACTGATAGAAGTTTGCACATGTTTAGAATACAACCCAGTATGCAGATATACAGCTATGAAAAAACAATAATATATGAATAATGCATAATGTATAAACCCTAGTGGTACAATTTATTGATTAATCTTTTGGGTATGTTATATTTGTTTAGTGTCAATAATTCAAGCATGCATAAAATATTTTAAGTCATAATACAGAGGAATTATGAACTTATAACTTACAGAGAAAGAAGATTGACTTGATATAATATCTTCCTCCACATAATTCACATCATCCATATTCTGAAACAAAGTTAATGTAGTTATTAATCACAAAAAAAAAATTATTATTCCTCAATTTACATTTGAATAATACTTCTACATAAAATAATTATGGATCTAACGGCGCTCTAGAACTTACATAATTAAATATTAAAACAATTTACACAGTCCAAAGAACGATTATTGTTTTCAAATTAAAAATATGCTGTATATTCAAAAGTTTGTTCATGTGGGCCCACTTTAAAAAACCCATTGTGTTTTTTTTTTTTTTTCTGATGTTTTCACAAATGTAACATTATTTGATCTAAGGTATGAGAGTGCCATAGAAAAAGGGGAGGAGGGAAACAAAATATGAAATTAAACATTTTAATAATTATCTTCATCTGAATCTTATGTTTAACAAATTTACTAAAAAAAAGAAAAAAAAAAAGATAAATGAGAATTTAAATATATTTATAGCTTTTAAGATTAATGATCGCATTTATTTTCCTGCTTCAATGTTCAATAAAAGTGTTATACTGGAGTTTTCAACACAAAAATGGTGGCAGACTATAGCAAAAAAGAGTGAAAAAGATAAATTTCCTCATGGATTTTGTCAGTTTTTCATTTTTTTACATGCAGCACCAGTTTTATCTGCTTCAATCGAACGATACTTTTCTACATTGGTCTAGTTTAGACCATATTACGTAATTGTTTATAGTGTTACCCCCAGAATAAAAAAAAAGGGCAAAGTGCTCCTTAAAAAAAAGGGCACTTTTTTATGAAAAGGGCTTTTTAGTGCTTTTTGTAAGTAATAGCTTAATTATTTTAAAATTTTCTTTCTATTTTAATATTCACACATAAACATATTTTTCTATTGAAAAGTGTTTGTAAATCTTATTATTTAGGATTTTTAAAATCTGGCAACAGTAGGTAAAAAAATAAGGTATTTCAAGCTATGAATTAAATCTTTATTCAGCTATTGAAATTTTGAATAAAAGATCCTACAAACTCTACAAAATTAATCAAATTAAAAAAATTATTGGACTTTGCACAGTAGAATCTAGTCAAGTGCTTGTGAAAAATTGTTGAATTACTAAGTATAGTTTTTTATCCTATAAAACTTATACAACGAAATAAATTGACCAATTTCAACATTAAATAGTGCTTAAAATAATTCTTAAAAACCGTCTGTTTCAGTGTGTCATACATATCTTTACACAGCTACCAATTTCATGTTTTAACATGTAATAAATACTTTATTTAATATAAGCTGTGACAGAGCACCGGTTACTATTTTTTAGAATAGAGAGAAATGTAGTTAAAATAATTTTTAATATCAAAAGTGCATCATCAGTTAAGTGTGCCTATCAAACAAAAGTAATATTTTATTTTAAATGAAATGCGAAACAACATTACAGATACAGCTTACTTGCCTTAAATTTTAGTAATATACAGATTTTGATTTTTTTTTTTTTTTTTTACTAAAGAAATTTGTTAAAAAAAAATATTTATCATTCCAGAAGACACATTTCCTTGAGATCAATTTGCACATTGAAGTTTTTTCATGCATTTCTATGCTGCCTATCCACTACCTGCACCCCCCCCCCCCCTAAAAAAATAGCCATTTATTACAGGAACATTTTTCTTTAAAGCAATATAATTTATTTAAAAATATCTTAATATTTAGAGAAGGTAATATTTCTTAATACTGTTTTAAAGATTAACTGAAGGATAAAAATTAGTCGTTCAATAGTTGTGAGATGGTTTGACCAAAGCACAAGAAATGTTTTATTGCTAATTTTTTCTCTATTTCCCATCCTCTCATCTCATAGCATAAACAAAAAGATATGTACTTTATTAAAAACAATGTGTTTTTATTAAATTATTTAGTAATTTTTACCGTTTAATAATGAATCAGGTGTTCTATGTTAAAAAAATTAAAGTATTGATTGTTAGGTAAATATATTGTATAGTATTCAGTAAAAATTAAAATAACTTAATTACATTCCCATAAATAAAACATATTCGCATTTTGCCACTTTGACAAAAACTTGCTAACCCTACAGACATAATATTAAATAAGCAAAACATTACATTACACATTATGATTAAATGAAAAGGAAATAAAATAAAAGCATGGAACGTCAACATACAGGTTGCAGTAGATGATCTCCAATTGAGCAAATCTGAATCTCTACATTGCTTGTGGAATTATCTAGAAGATTTTAAGTTATATAGTCTGATTGTACAAAAAACAAATCCATTAAGACATTTAACGATCAAAATATACAAAAATAGAAATTTTTATTTTAATTGCAAATTAACAGACATGCAATATTTTAATATTTTTAGAACTTAAATATAAATTAATTGTAAAGCATTTTTCCATTAACTGGCAACAGATGATAAGTCATGAAATATTTTTGATAGTTACAATTGTATAAGATGGAATGGATTTAATTATGTGTCAAACTATGCTCGCCGAAATAGGGCAACTGGCTGCAAAATTGCAACAAAATACTTTTTAAAAGTAGAATACAGCAGGGTTCGTGATTTTTTAAATTTAAATCAAATTTTAAAAAAAACGGACTTTTCCATTATCCAGTCGACCACTTTTCATAACAAAAAACTATCGCCAAACTATAGGATTTAACGCCAAAAGCGCAGTCCCATTCACTTAACGTCAGAAGCGTTGCACATGTTTGTTATGTCATCAAATGATTTTTTAATTCCACATTTAACTGTATTTTTCATTATGTTTTACTGAATTATTAGTTATTTCGTTTATTAAAACAACAATTGCATCCTTAAACGGCAGTGGCATGATATTAAAAGAGAAAAAGCATTAGAAAAATGTTGCGATGCATAGTTACTGCACTAGATCAGTTTCAATTGACGTCATAAACATTTTATTTACTAGCCGAGAGGTATAATTAAGAAAAATAACGTACATAAATAAATATCCAAGTTTTTTTTTTTCTGTTTTCATTAATATATTGTAATTATTTTTTATTCAAACTTACTGACAGTTGACACTTTGGTGAGTGTGGTTTTTCTGAATTTCTTGTATTTTATTTATTTATTTCGATATTCTAATGGCAACATTTTTCCATTTTTTTATTTAGCATTACAGTTTGCCGATAGTTTGTTACGAAAAGTGGTTGACGGGATAGTGGAGAAGTACTAAAGAACCTCAAAATATTATTTTATGACTTTTTTTAAAATTACCAAATAAAAATTATACAGAGATACACACATGTAATAAGTATTACCAATATCTATTAATATTATTACACAATTTATATAAATGATTAAAAGGAAACATTTCAGGCTATCAAAATATTTTATTATACAAAATGCATGGATAACGGAAAATCAGATGTCAAAAATCAATTTAACCTTAAGTATTTGGCACAGATGTCATATACGCACCATATTGGCACGATTTTTTTCCCCTGCCAATGTGGCGACAACTTTGTTTTTGATTATTAGTTACAAATAGCATGCAATAATAACATGTGATTTTTTATTTAAATATAAAAATAAAATAATGTAACAAATGAAATAGCTTCTATTATTTAAAAAAGGGAAATAAAAATACATAAATGATAGTTTGATATAAATAAATTTTGATATACATAATAAAAACAATTTATAGAATTAAAATAAAAAATAACAGTAAATACACAGCTACACAGCAATATAAACAAAATAACCGAGTTACCATGCGAGGCATTAAATTGACGTTTTGTTGCAATTGCGCCAATGTGGTGCGTATATGACATCTGTGCCAAGTATTTTACTTAAAAATAATTGCAACAAATAAAAATTGTAAACAATTTTGGAAGCAAATTAAGATGTTAACTTTTATTTCTTGTTAAACTGCTAGTACAGAAAAAATTATTTTAGCAGCTTTATCAGTTCATCAGAAAAATAGTGGCTGCTATTGTTAAAATTTGTACCCAGCTGAAATAAAAATACCACATTTTCATTTTGAAAATATAAACTTTTTATTACTGAAAATCAGATCCTCAATTTTATAAAACCCACCTCAAAATACTTTCATTTAAAACTAAATAAATAAAAATGGAGTCAATTGAAACATATATGTCAAAGTTTTAGCATTTTGATCATATTGAAATATTAAAAAAACAAAAGCTCAAAAAATTAATTTAAAAATTGCACCTATGAATAACTTAAAAAGAAATAGATGCATATTATTAAGTATTGTACCTTTACAAGATATCATTCCCTTAAGGAGAAGAATTTTGTTTCAATAGATATGAATAAGATATTCCACTAAGTTACAAACTACAATAATTTCTTTATATAATATCCAAATTCAAAATAAACATACTAATAAAAAAATTCAAACGTTGAAAGATTACAAAATGGACAAACATTACTATATTATTTATCTTAATAATATAGTTTTGTAACTGAATATGCACATTAAAAATATAAAAGAAATTTTAGATAAAAATTTATAGCTATCCTCTTTGTAAAAAGAATCCTACATATGTCAAATTCTTAAGTACTACCCATATATACAAATAGTAATTTTTAACTGCAGAAATTCTTTGGCAAAGGATAATATGGCAGAAATAAGGCAAAGAATAATATTAATTGTATATAGTTTTACGAAAAAAATAAAGGCTACTTTTCGGTTAGCCGGGCGCCAGTGATATATATACACACACATATCTACATATACATATATACATACACACACACATATATATATATATATATACATATATCACTGGCACCCGTCTAACCAAAAAGTACCAAATAAAGAAATTGGATACCCTATTGTCATGTAACATGTCTTTCTCAGAAGATTATAGGATATATACAATACACATACATTTAATTCATAAAATTAACCTGAAGAATGATGATTTTTTTCAAAATATTGAAATATAATGAGTTATGTAGACAGTTAAAACTTACGAGGGATAAAACTTTCTTTTAACAAACTTGAGTTGTGCAGAGGGTTATTTGCTAGAAACTCGTTTAGGTGATAATAGTAAGCCCACACAGAAGGGGAGCTACCGGTTTTAGAGCAGGAAGTTTTTTCTTCCCTAAAATAAAAGAAACATTGAACACACATAAATAAAATAAAAAAGGAAAAGTAATTTTTATCAAAACTGGAAAAAAAATCATTTCTTAAAATGTAAATTATGTTTTTGCCTTTATACAAATATATACGGCTGAATAGTTACAAAATAAAAATTAGAAATCCAAAACGATCAATTAAAACTAAGAACAACTAAATTTATTTACATGAGAATCTAATATCTACATAAATTGTAGATAACTTTTAACTAAATAAAAAAAATTAATAATCTAAATTGTGAATAAAATTTAAACAAATGATTTTCTAAAAACATTACATAAGTTTTTTTTTTTTTTTTTTAAATTTTCATAATAGATAATGGATGCTGAAAACAAATTTATTTATTTAACTTCCCAATGTTCAAAACTAATTATGGCTGTATTCAACAAAGATACAAGCTTATTAGCAGCTTTTATTATGTTAAGTCTGTTTTACAGTTGCTACTATTCAAGTCTGAAAGAACAAAAAACTTTTCCAACACATGGTTCAAATAACATAATTGAAACCATACCAATCTTGTTTTTGAATTTTGATTAAAATAAAAACATTTGCATGCAACTTTATAGATACATAATTTATACTTACTTGTATTTAGCAAATAAATTGGAAATTTTCTTCTGAATTTCCTCAGAGGTACGCTGATAACCATTTTCGTGCAATCCTGCTGAAATTACATCATATACTAATCGATTCCTTTTCATTTTTGTCAAATTTTCGTAATTCTCCTGCCAGAGATGAATGAGGCAAATAATTTCATTTTCCGACCAATTCATTTTTCTTGCTATTTTTCTTTTGGGCAAAACTGAATTATTTTCCTTTTCCATTTCGGAATATAAAAAAACAAACAACAACAAACGAGCAGAAGCAAAATCAATGGCGTTCGAAAAATATTGAAAAGACTTATATCACTCAACAGCCAATCAGGATGAACGGTATCTGACTGTATTTAGCAATAGAATGTTCGAACTCACTAAGTGAGTTTCTGGAACTCTCTCATAAACAGCGAATGTTTCGCAAAAATGCAGGCTTCTGATTGGTCAATCTCGTTTCGCAAACAGCGCAAAATCTATCTGGATCCCGGCCCTATATGTGTACTTCCATAATAATCGATATAAATATCGAAAAGTTCGAATACAGATGATAGTCAATGTTTTACAGAGTAAAGAGGATAATAGAGATAAAGTGCATTGGTCTGGCGTAAAACCAAAAATGCAACCCTAAAGTCGGCCCAAAACGGTGGCGGATTGCACAGACAATTCTGTGGCGGATTGCTTTGGAAACCTCTCTCCGTCCAATGAATTCAACCCTTGTTCCATTTGCAACATCGCCTCGTTCAATGAATTCTTTTATTTGGGCCGAAAGTTTTGAGCGATAACTGGATTCATATTGCAAGCCGTTTTCACGGTATATGACATCTCTATTATCCTCTTTAGTCTGTGAATGTTTGTTTTGTTTGGAATTTCAATTTCCCTGTTCGTGGTTTTATCCCTTAAATACCCGAATTTTTCTTTTTTAGAATTCTGTTTTATTTATACTTATATTAAGGATTAGACACCAGAAATTTTAAGATAGATCTTTAACTTTATTTAGTAGCATATTTATACGTTTTATGTGAATTTTACAGGATTAAAATTTCTATATAAATATAATGCTTGCGAAGAACTTGATTTATTTATTAAAAGTTAAATAAAAAGTCTTTCAAATTTGATACACTAGGCATTTAAGGGTTTAAGTTGAGATGCTATAAAATAAAGTTTTGGGTTTGTTATATTTTCTCTAGCAGTAAATATGTATATTTTTTTTGCAAGAAATGCAGTCTCCAAGCTGTTAGTACGCCCACTTGTCCAAAAAAACTATGTGTTTGGATCCTTTTTTAGTAGTGCTTCTGAACACAAGAACTTACGAAAATTCAAATTAATGAAGCGTTTAGCCTCAACTGTTCTTTTTGGTAGCACATTTCTAATCATTTTATATGCAAGGAAACATAATCGCTCAAAATCTATCCAAGAGGCAAAATTAGTTCCTGTGAATCCAAATTATCAAAAAAATTTTAAATTATATGAGTATAAAGGCTATATTTTACCATCATTTGTAATGAAGAATATGGACAGACTAAAGAAGTTTATTTGCAAAGAAAATGATGTGTTTGTTGTATCTTTTCCAAAAACAGGTAGGTATTGACACTGAATATCATATTTTTATTTAGATTGATAGGTCACTTTATATTAATGAGATCAGATTTTTTATTGCATGTTACTATGTTTTTTATTGTATGTAAAACTATAATAATAAGTATTGTCATTCTTTGGTTTCTTAAATCATAAATTTCTTTAAAATTTCTGTCTCTGCTTTAAAGTATCATGGATTTTTAATTTAATTTAGAAATAATTAACTCAATATGTTTTGTTGAATACAAGAACATTTTTCCGCATATCATATTTATACAGAAAAATATATCACAGATGATTTATCATTCTGTTTAAAAATAAGAAATTTAACATTAATATTTTGACAATCCAAATTATGAATCAAATCCAAATCTATTGCTATCTTAAACCCCCAACATAATATATATATATATATATATATATCAGAGTTTCCCCCAGGTTTAAAAAAGGGCAGAGTGCTGCTGGTGAGAAAAGGGCACTTTTTTTATTCTTGAGGGCACTTTTTTACTTGTTAAAGGTAGGGGAGACCGGTACACATTGGACCTATGGGCACAGTAGACCACCCCCTAATATTTTATTTATTTAAATTTTTTTAAAGCTTTTCTTCTATCTTAAGGCTACTCGTCAGTAAACTTCCCGATTCCCCTTGCTAATATTATTCCTATGGGTGTAGGATGCATTCGTATTCTTAAAATATCTCCCCAGGAAATTAATATTTTTAACTTATGTTTTCTGTGTACTGTTCTTAAAGAATGTCTCTTTTTTTTCTTAGTTATCAAAATATTTCTAAACTATGTGCTTAATTTATATTTTTATGTGTTAAAATCTTAGTGAAACTGAATAAGATTTTAACATTTCATATAAAATTCAGTATATATTTTAGAAAAAAATTGACAACTAAGAAAAAAAAAAGAGACATTCTTTAAGAACAGTACAAAGAAAACAGAAGTTAAAATATTAATTTTCCGAGGAGATATTTTAAAGATACGAATGCATCCTACGCCCATAGGAATAACATTAGCTCGGGGAATCGGGAAGTTTACTGACGAGCAGCCTTAATAGATAATAGCACTGCACTGATTATTTATAGCCTTCAGAAAATATGTTTAGCTCAGATTGAACTATTTTATCCTGATTGGTTGTTTTGAGCTTCTAAAAGTAAAATTTTTCATCATCATATTTTAATTTTTTTAGCAATTAAAGGTTGTAGATAAATCCGATAAAACAGCTTTTTTGCAAAGCTAAGATATTTGTTTTTATTTTACTTTAAAGTTAATATGTTTAAAAGAAAACTATAAACAATATTAATATGATTATTTATTGAACTTCAACATGGGGTATGGTGGACCACCTACTCCTGGGGCACAGTGGTCCACAATCCACTCTGCTCCTGTAATGCAGAATGTTCAAAATATTTAATAAATGCTTATTTTCTATAAAGATTGTTTTAAAGTAGATTTAACTGTAAAATAAAGCAAACAAATAAAAATAACAATTTATTTAACATAGTAAGAAATATTTTGTTTTGTATTTACTGCCTTTGATAAATATAACTATAGTCTAATTGTTGATGATTCTATTCAAGTAAGATTCATGAGACACAAATTGAATAGAAATCAGTTTATTTCTCCCGAAACTGTAGATGAATCTGCTGTTGATGTCAATGATTTCATAATGTTGCTCTCAGACCCAAAATTATTTCGTAAAAATTCCAGGCTCGATCTTATTCATAAGTACTTTGGAATTTCCTTTGCAAATTTTAATGTGCGCTGATTTTTTTGTACTTAAGTAATAACTTCAACTAAATTGCAATTGTTCCTGTATTAATCTGTTATTATTATCAAAATATAATTAATTTTTTGTTTTTGTTTCAAAATTTATAATACTATGTTATTTTGCGGGTGAAGGGGCAACAAAAAAGAATTAGATGAATGAAAAATAGATTTATATTGTATTTTAGATAATACCTAATAGTGGTCCACTTTACAAGTGTATATATTTTTTTTTTTTTTTTGGAAAATGTATTGAAAACTATGTTTTGAGAAAATTATGATGGATGTAAGAAGGTTTAAGGAATATTCAAAAATATTTTCATACAGATCGGTCAGTCTGTTAAAGAGAATAAAAATGTTAACTGAAAAAGTGGTCCACTGTGTACCGGTCTCCCCTACCTAATAGCAGTCCACTGTGCCCCGGTGGGTGGACCAGTGTGTCCCAGAAGTAGGGCACACTGGTCCACTTTACGGGGGCATATAATTTTTTTTTTTTTTTGGAAAATGTATTGAAAACTATGTTATGAGAAAATTATGATGAATGTATAAAGGTTTAAGGAATATTCAAAAATATTTTCATGCAGATCGGTTTGTCTATTAAAGAGAAAAAAAAATTAATTGAAAAAGTGGTCCACTGTGTACCAGTCTCCCCATCTCTTTTGGTTTTTAAAGCCACTTTTGATATTTAAAAGTCAGGGCACTATTTTCAAGACAACAGTGAGTCAATTTTTACTATGAAAGCAAATGTTTTAATGCAAAAAGAAGAAAGGGCACTTTTTTTTATTGAGGGGCAAGAAGGGTGCTAATTATTTTACTGGAGGGGGCAAGAAGGGTGCTAATTCTTTTATGAGGAGCAAGAAGAGTGCTATTTTTTAAACCAAAGGGCAGGCAGGGTGCAGCACCCTTCTGGAAGTATCTGGGGGAAACTGATATATTATTATATATATATTATGTTGGGGGTTTTAACTTTTAAGATAGCATTAGATAGCAGTGTTTAAATCCCTGTTAAAATTTAAAATCGTTGAAAACCTGCCAAATAATTAAAAATGTTTGGCAATCAAATTTGTGGAGCGTTGAATTTTTTTTTTTTTGTGCCAAAAGTTGCTTTTATACTAGTACATCAAGTGTCTGCAATTTTACCACTGAAAAAAAATGGCTTGGGTCTGTGCTTTTGGTCCAAAAATCGAAATTTTTGATAAAATTTGACAATAAAAAAATTCAATTTTCTGTAGAACTGGTTATGATTTAAAAATGTTATTTGAACCTTTATTAATAAAGATTTAAAATATTGAAACAATATCTTTATTCTGTATAACTGAAGCAAAACTGTCAACTTTCAATAAAAGAAAGGCGTTGCTATTCTGGTACAGCATACAACGATCGTTGTCTTGAATGCAGCTTTTCGCTAGTTGCTTTCACAACTACCCAGGACATAACCATGTGGAGGCAGGTGCATATCATGGCCCAGCCCCACCACCCTACCATCTGAGCACAATGTTTTATTTATACATTAAATTGTGATTTTTTTTTATCAAAGACTGGAATGAGTTTTCTTTGTATCAACTTAGTCTTGGTGTATTCATCTCTTCTTCCATATACAAAGACTTTGGATGCTGCTGCTATGTCCTCCTTCACATATCTTTCTATTGCTTGAGTATGAGAAGGCATGCAAAGTAACTCATTGAAGATGTTATGTTAGTAATGGAGTCTGTGCAGCCGTCTATTATCTTCAACAAAATTGCATCCAATAAATGCATAGTGATTGGGGGTTCTGTTACCACAATAGTTTTCTAATTAGATTTATATAATCATCTCCTTCAAAGTTGATTGTTAGTATTTCAAATTTGCGTATGTCATCATTTATTCTACCTCTTGCATTTATGTTGGGGCTGTTCACGGAAGAAGATCAGGCGAAGGAGACTAAAATATGTCTGAGTCTTTATTGTGAATGTATGCATAACGAAATTGAAAGGCCTGCGTTCAAAACATTGATTTGACTAATTTGCCTATTTTGATGATATTTTGTTAAAGTCTAGCAATGAACTTGATGACCGAATTGTTAGAGCACTGTTCTTGATTCTGGGGGTTGCTGGTTCGATTCCCCTAAATTTGTTTGATTTTTCTACTCTTTTATTTAAAAATGTTTTATCGGTTGCTTTGTATTTTTCATGATAAATGAATATATTTCATAAAAGTAAAATTTGATAACAATTACTTATTTAAATACGACAAATCCAGCTATTTCAGGATTAAAATTTTCCATTACATGTTATTATTTTTTTTTTACTTTTAGAAATCTAAAATAAGTAGTGAAAAAAATAAATGAAAATATCAGTTTGCACGAATTTCTACAGGTTTTTTATAATGAGTACTTCAACAGTGAATTTTTAGTACGAATAGAATGCAAAGCATATTTTACAATGTATAAAATATTATAAAAATAAAATGTAAAAGATATACATTATTTAAACTAGAAATATCAGTACCTATTTTTGTAAAGAGGTAAAATACATGTGGTTTACTGTCTAGTTTCGTAATGAATAAAATATAGTTAGAATGTTTATAAATTTTCTACTGAACGTTAACGTGTAAGTATTTTAACATTTGTTTCTCGTGTTTTATGATGTTTAATGCAATATAATAATACAATTTGCATCAAAAAATGAATTTCAAGAAAAAAATATTTTTAGACATTAATAATTTTGCTAATTATATATTTATGTTCCACCAATGTTGTTATTGAAAAATATATTTTAATGAAATGTTTTTATATTTTAATGTTGTTATATTTTAATGAAATGTCAAATTTTAACAAAGATTTTATTTTACTATATTACAAATAATGAAATAAATCTCTTAACATGTTGATATCACAATCTTGATTTATTAACAGAGTATTCTATTTAAAAAAAATTAAAGCAATAAATATGATAAATCCTTTTTAAATTAATAAAAATCGAAGTAAATGACGAGCATGGACTTTGTATCCATACCGTCCAGGTTCATCTGCGTAGGACAACCCAAACGTCTGTAAAGTACATAACAATTTTTTTTTTGAGAGTTTACATTAATTTTATTGAAATCAACACTGTGTTTCAGGAAATCGGTGATCCGAACGTCCTCTCCTTGTTAGTTAAAGATGCACTGGTTATAGAAAATTACTTTATTTTATTATATGCATTGTTTTGTATAATACATATATTTATGTAACTACTGTCAACTAAAGTAATATATTAGTTTTAGTAGGCGCTGTAGTTTTAGTGACATATAAGTTGACAGCAGTTATATAAATATATGATATATATATATATATATATATATCATACTTCGGTATTCTATTATTATTTTATGTTGGATCATAAGGTTTAAAAAAATTATTTTAGAATGTTAGAAAGTTGAACATTTTCAGATATCTGATCATGCTGCTACAGCTGTATCAATCAACCTACCAAACCAAATTAAACATAAACACAAAAAGCCCAATCACATGATCAAACCACCCACAGATTTTTTCTGGGTCAATCGCGGGCGAAAATATTGCGGGTTATGAACGCTGATAGGACTAAATCAGATCACTTGATACTTTCATGAATGTTTTGGATTTTGTCTGAGTAAATATAGGCATGTATTCCTATTAAGAGAGCCTTTGTTTTAGAACGATACAGATATGTATTCGTTGTTTTTACCTGTTCTGAACTATAAAAGCATGAAATAATTAAATTATTACAAATACTTGCTCTGATAAGACCTACCCCATACGCAAATCTCCTTCGCCCGTGTGCTGCCTGATCTTCTGTGAACAGCCCCTATGTGATGAGCAGCTAGTTGTTTAATGTGATGGCGATTGTTAGAGAGCATTGCAATCAGAATTTTCTCTGGGTGTACAAAGTAACCGTTATCTAACTTTTTTTAACTATTTGTTTTATGCTGTTTTCTGAGTTATTTAGTAGCCGAGTAGTTCCCCATAAGGTTTTGGATCTATTCTTTAGGTGTGGATAACACTTGATGGTTAATCCATTCTGGGGCATAAACTTAGATCACATACTTTGTGAGTGAAAATCTTGAAAATTGATTTTATGTTAAGTTAAATATATTTTTTTATAAAGAGGTTGAAACTCATAGCCGTCATATTCTTTAATTTTCAAAAGTTGTAAAATTAAAATTTATTTATGTAGTAATTTTAAAAATGCAAACAATCAAAGAAATGTTTTTTCAAATTAAAGAAACCAAATTATAAGCTTCAATTAGTAGTAAACGTCAATTAGTAGTTTTAATTAGTATCTATAATTTTTGCAAGGAAGTCAATAAATTAATCAAAATTTTAATTAATCAGGTCAATTATAAGTACATGTTGCTAACAAAGCAAAGCAAGGATTTTTTTGATTTAATGTACAGTCATTGTAAAAATAAATAAATAAATAACACACTACCTCACAAGATTTTTTTCATGACATTGTCATGAGATACAAGAGATACAATTCGACTAGAAATTGTGTCTACTTTGCAAATTAGTTTGCAATTTTTGAAATATGCCTAAAAATGAGTTCATATCTACATATTAAAAATTAGGCCAACTGTGAATTTTCAAATGGAAACACCTACTTTTGAACCATATTTAGGTTCCTTTGGATCAAGCCAGCCCAGAAAAGGTATAGTTTACATACTTTTAAAAATCTTCATAGAGTTAGAAGAGGTCAAAATTTGAGGATGCTAATGTGAAATCCACATGACAAACTTTAATTTATATCCTTCCAAAAACTTATTCAATTGAATTTTTTTGTTAAATCCCAGAACAAGCGAGACAGTTGGTGGCGTCGAATTTGGTGAAGCGATAAATGAGTTTTTCTTGCTACTGGTTTTGTTTCTTATGTTTCTTCCACGCCTTCTGTGATTGATTGGTTGGTTTATTGTTGTTTGTTCTGGAAATTGGATTGGGTTTTAAGCTCAAAGCAAAGATAGAAAAAGGTCTTGATTGGTGTATTGTGTGTCGAATTTCTTGAATTACATGAAGATGAGAAATAAAGGTGTTATATATATTATTACAGTGACAACACTATTTTTCTATAGGCGGTTTGGCAACAACAAGATTGTTTATTTCAATATTCAAAAAATGCTGCTATGTTTGCTTGTATACATTTATTAATGCTGATTAAATTGTAAAGGGATTAAAAGATGAATACAAACAAAAAGTAAGTAAATTTTTGTTTTTATTTGATAAGATGTATTTCATGCATTCTAGAGACTGCTGCACATGGAGTTACGTGCATCCAGGGTTTTTTAATTTTTGGTTAATGTACGCAAAGCTTACATATAAGACGTACTAACTGCTGCTTGTGTGAGTTTCGTGCATTCTAGAGACTGCTGCACGGCGAGTTACGTGCATTCTAGAGACTGCTGCACCGCGAGTTACGTGCATTCTAGAGATTGCTGCACCGCGAGTTACGTGCATTCTAGAGACTGCTGCACGGCGAGTTACGTGCATTCTAGAGACTGCTGCACGGCGAGTTACGTGCATCCGGGGTTTTTTTTTCGGTTAATGTATGCGAAGCGTACATATATGTAACTTACTAACCGCTGCTTGACTGAGTTTCATGCATTTGAACAATTAGGAATCTCGAGATGCTCCCCAATCATAAACTGTGTGCTTTGTGGCAGAGAACTCACTACTTACACACAGGGCTACGGAGTCGGTGGGAAAAATGACCGACTCTGACTCCAACTCCTGAAATTTTAAAGGAACCGACTCCGACTGTGACTTTGACTCTGGGACGTCTAAAGTACTGGTATTGCCTGTTGATTCCTATTATTCAGATTGCTTTATTGCTGTCACTTGTTTTGAAATAGTAATGGTCGCTTTATTAAATTTGTCATTAAATAAAGGAAATATTACTATTTAAAAAAATGGCAGCAATCAAGCAATCAGAATTAAAAAAGCTCAACTGGCAACACTGACACCTGCTGTTACATTCCCGTTTGACCTTGAAGTATATGATGTGCGTATTTTTGGATGAATTATGGGTATAAGCTGTGATAGGTAGTCAAGACTAGGACTCATTTACTGCAGCGGCAAACTTCTGACAGTATTTTAGTATAAAAAGTTTCACCCTTTTCACCAAAATATGGGTGAAAGGATGTTTAATTTTAGTTTTATATCTATTCCTGCAGACCCAAAAAATAGGAGGCGAAAATTTTACAATTTAAGCATAATTTGGGGTCTCCAGAACCCGAAAAATTACAGGGGAATGCAAGAAAAATAAAAATGAAAATTTTACTATTTTAGAATTAGTTCTGTTCTCATGGCTTCGTAAAAAAGGGGCAGAAATTTTATATTTTCAGCATTATTAATTGTACAATTTTGGGTCCTGCAGACCCGAAAAATCCAAATATTGAAATCTAAAGAAGTAAATAAAATGGAAATTTTACTATTTCAGATCCCGCTGACATGGAAAAGAAAATGCAAAATGTTGTAATTTTGGAGTTATTGTGTCTTCCTGACCCAAAAAATTCCGATGTAAGGGAAGAAAAATAAAGAGGAAAATTTTGTATTTCCTGCATTAACTTTATAATTTTGGCTTTATTTCGGGTCTGCAAAACCTTAATATCGAAAGGAGAAAGATAACAGAAATTTCACTATTTCATCATTATTTTGAGTACTGCAGACTCAGGAAAAAAAAAAAATTATAATTTCATTTTTTTTTTGGGGAGGGGGGGGGGGGGGGGGAGGGGGGAGGTTCTATGCACACGAAAAAAAGGGGAGAAAATGTACTACAATTTTAGCATTACTCCTGGTCCTACAGACCTGAAGAATCTGAGGGAAACATTTTCTATTACAATGATATTTCGGATTTTGTGGACTCCAAAAAGAGCAGAAACTTTGGGTTCTGCAAACCACAAAAACCGGGAGAAAATACTGCATACTAATATAAAATATAAACTATAGATTTCAATTAAAAGCAGTTTTCATATACGCTGTAAACTGGACAGTATATTGGGCCTGTTTAACCTGGGTTTCCTTGTATATATAGTCCAAATATAAAAATAATAATTCAGTTTATAAATTTAAAATTACATAGCATTAGTTTAATTTCACTGCAAACTGTCTAAAAAATAAGCTGGAGTCAGAGTCTGCCTGTTTTTTAGGGGTGCGACTCAAACGTGAAAGGTTCCATTCTCCCATTGGTTGACAAAAAAACCGGAAGTCACGTGATATTTTTTCTAAATGTTCCCGCTCTTCGTATTTTTGTAGCTAACATAATATCGTTTTGTGCTGCTGCCATCTATGGACAAGATAATAAAACATAATTATGCCCTAATGCTTCGTACGAAAAATTTAAACTGTGTAAATTAACTTGTAAACTGTGTTTTATCCCAAAATAAATTTTGGGATAAAATAAATTTATTATACAAATAACTAAGTACATTTAATGTATACATTAAATATATTTAATTTCCATTAAATACATTTTATGTAAACTAAAATGCATTTAATCTGATTTTTTTTCACGTAATTTATTGATATTTGATTACTATGAAATACTAATTAATTATATCCAAGAATTGTTTTAACAAATTGTATAATATTAATTTGTAAAATTTAATGCATATTTCTTTACATTCCTTACATTATAATTTATAATCCATAATAATAATTTATTATTTATAATTTATAAACCATAATAATAATTTATTATTATTTATAATTTATAAACCATAATAATAATTTATTATTATTATAATTTTCGTAAAATAATTTAAATTAAATATTTATAAAAATAATATTTCCCATGCTGATATTTTTATTCTTGAAAAATGGTCATGAAATCATGACAGGTTAAATTCTGCAATAATAATAACATTAATTAAATTAATTAAAAAAGAAGAAGAAATTAAAGAGAGATCTTATTATATTCGAATAGTTTATAAAGTGATACCTAAAAAATAAATTATAATTTGTTTAATACATTTTTACTTATTAAGTATCAATTAAAAATTTTATTAAGAAAATATAGATTTTA
The DNA here is from genome assembly GCA_963931845.1 of Maratus michaelseni. NCBI lineage: Eukaryota > Metazoa > Arthropoda > Arachnida > Araneae > Salticidae > Maratus > Maratus michaelseni. Next base: position 334,993,988 of record OZ007586.1, on the reverse strand, counting down.
TAGAGGCCCCCTAGATCAAACTTTTATTGTTTCTTACCAATTTGATAGTATAGTAATATACAAAGATTAATCAATTAAAGTTTTTTTATAATCTGTATAATATTGGGTATTTTTGCTGTAGTTTTAACATTTTCTTACTCTTACACTACGTTGCAAGCCAATAAATCTGACATAATTTTTTTCTCGTAAAAGTGAAAACATATACAATATTGCACATATGCATGTATGAATATATGTATGTAATAAATTTATATATGTATATAACTATATGAATATGTACATTTATATACGTATGTATATTTATATATGTATATTTACATATATTTATACATATGTATATAAATATATGTAATATATAATTATATGAATATATACTATACATGTCTGCATAATTTTATATATGTATGTCTGTGTTTCTAACATAGTTGAAGATTGTATATGATTTAGATATTATTTACTCCAGTTTTCAAAAATTTCTTGATATCATAATGATATTCTATTATATTATTGATGTACACGACATATACAATTAATGGGAAAAAAAGTCAAAACTTCGAGATTTTAATAAGAACCAAAAAGCATACGTTTCTATTATGCATTTTTAATAACAGATAATATTTATTAAAAAAAAAAAAAGTTTAATTTAATCTTACACATACGTTCATGTAATGTTTGGGCTTCTACAAGGTGTATCATCCAAAACAAAAAATCATTGTTTGAGCTATACTTAAAAAACCCAAGTTTTTCTTTAACATATATTGTTTTATTTTCTTAAATAATTTATATCTTACTCATTGTTTACTGAAAATGGAAGAGAATGTATTACAAACCACTAAGTGAAAATATTAATGATATACATTTAAATAATAATATTTACTAATATTATTATTTAAATATACCCCTCCCCCCTCCCACATATATATTTAAATAAAATATTAACTATTATTAATTATATATATTTAAATAATAATATTTACTAATATTATTATTTAAATATACCCCCCCCCCCCCCCCCCCCCCCCGTCCCACATATATATTTAAATAAAATATTAACTATTATTAATTATATATATTTAAATAATAATATTCATTATATACTTATACTTAAATAGTATTATTAATTAATATTAACTTTATATATTTAAATATAATATTAATTAATCTTTATCTGATCTTTATGTCAAGCAAATAATCTTTATTAATTAATTCCGTAAAGATTAAAAAAAAAAAAAAAAAAAAAAACCTGTAAAAATGATTAAAAAAAAAAAAAAAAAAATCAAAGTGGACAAAACTTAAAAGCTTTAGATTACAAGTCTTGTACTCTAACCACCGCGCTAAATCGTTCACGTATATTGTTTGCCATGTTTGCTTTAAATGAAATTGTTCTAAAATATAAGCAAAACTCTCAAAATAGCAGTAATGCGCGAAAAAATGCGCAGATCGATTTTGGGAGGATCGCGAAAGAAACAAAATCATGCGACTTCCAGTTTTTCGTCAACCAATGGGAGAATGGAACCTTTCACGTTTGAGTTGCACCCGTTTTTTAGTGACTCCGACGTCCAAAAATAGGCCTAATTCAGACTCCGCAGCCCTGCTTACACAGTTCCTATGAGAATTTCTTTCACAAAGTAAACATTGATTTTATTCCATTTTGTGAAAATTTACAAAATTTTAGCAAGGAGGAAAAAAATAGCTAAAAATTTGTAAAAATAGAAAAATCCGGAGGAAAAAAAAAATGCTAAATGTTGTAAAAAAGGATAGTTTGTAAAAAACACAAATTATCATTCTTTAGAAGCCTTTCCTAACTAAATGCATATTTATTTTTAACTTTCATTCAGTTGCACTGATTTAAATTTATTAGGAAAGATAAATGCTTTTAAAGTGTTTTTTAAAAAAGTCAATAAATAGCATTCATTGTCTTTTGCATCTCAATATGATATTGAAATTATTTTTACCAGAAAATCTTCTATTTATTTTATGTAATGCACTTCCTGTAGCTTTATTTATTTTTAACTAGGTACTACTTGGTTGCAAGAAATAGTGTATTGTATCATGAATGGCATTGATAAATCTTCTAGGACCATTGAAGATCGTTTTCCATACTTGGAGTTCTTGTATCCTGGATTATCATCTATAGAAAATATGACTGGTCAGCGTTTTATAAAAACACATTTACCGTATTCTCTTTTACCTGAAGATATTCATGAGAGAAAACCAAAAGTATGTTCATAACCAAATATATGTGTATTGTACTTCTAATTAGCTATGATGCTACAGGTGCATATGTATAAATTATGCAAAACATCCAAAAAGTGCTGTAAAAAAGAAATTGTCATACATCCTTTAGGATGCATATTTTTCCTACTGAAAGAAATACAAATTTTAATGAATAAGTTTAGAAGAAACTTACTGTTTTGTTATTGTCTTAATTACTAAAAAGAGGACTGGATTTTGTAAAAAAAAAAAAAAGGGGGGGGGGACTGTGGATTTCCAGATGTATCTGGGTTCCAGGTACTCAGGATTTAAAAACTTTAGTAGCATCACTCATTAGGCATGCCATGGAACTTGCAGTTTGTTCTTATCTTTTATCATTTCTTAGAGCCTTCGTAGGCTATGGCAACACTTGTTGTCTCTTTTGAGTAGCTTGGTTTCCCTGAACAGGATATCTCAGTAAAATAATGGACACAAGTTGTTTTCATGCTGCATATTTCTTTGATGTGGAAACATTTTGTTGGTCATATTTCTGTGTTTGTCTTGTTGAGATTAGCATGTAAAAATATATATATATATATATATATATATATATATATATATATATATATATATATATATATATATTTAATCAAGTCCACTTATTACACCAGCTATTTAGAAAATATAAATTATTCTAATAAAAGAGATATTAGATTATATGGGATCATATTATATAATAACTTTTTAGTAACATTAGTACATTATCATAATAATATCCCAAATGTCAATCACATTATAATCCATGTTATAAAAAAATAAAATAAAAAAAGATGTATTAAATTTGGCATGATCTACAGAGATAGAAAGATGAATATTTAAAAAAAAAATAGTAAAGCAAGGGTTATATCAATTCTGAAGAAAACTACATATTTTTCAAATATTTTTACTTTCTTCTATCTTTACAAGAAGAAAGTATTGGATTCATGAAAAATTTCGACTACCGGTTTTCGATGGATTTATACATTTTAGAAGGTCTTTAACACGATTTGACTGATTTTAGAAAATGTCTGTCTGTGTGTGACAAAAATTTTGAGGGCACTTTATCTCAAGAACTAATGTACGAAATTTAATAAAACTTTATATTCAGTTAGTCCCTGATATAAATTGGTGCTGATTAGTTTTTGATGAAAATCGTCCAATAGGTGGCGCTGCTATGCTCATTTTTTGTGATTTCCGCAATGGCTCTTATCTCAAGAACTAATGCACTTATTTTCATCAAACTTCAGATTCAGTAAGACCTTGACATAAATAGATGCTGATTATGTTTTGGTGTAGATATCCCAACAGGTAGCGCTGCTATACCACATTTTTCATGATTTTCACGATAGCTATATCTCAATAACTAATGCACGGAATTTCATGAAACTTCAGATTTTGTTAGACCTTGACATAAATAGATGCTGCTTACCTTTTGGTGTAAATAGCCATCAAGTGGTGCTACTATGTTACTTTTTTCATTATTATCACGATAACTATATCTCAAGAACAAATGCACGGATTTTCAAACTTCAGATTCAGTTAGACATTGACATAAGTTGTTGTTGATTAGGTTTTGTTCTAAATCTCCCAACAGGTGGTGCTGCTATGCTACATTTTGCAGGATTTACACGATTTTAGCAATAGTTATATCTCAAGAACTAATGCACGGAATTTAATAAAACTTTAGATTCAGTTAGACCTTGATATAAATTGGTACTGATTCGTTTCTAGTGTATGCGAATCCTGTATAAGATAGAAGAAAGTTTTGGGATTGGCATATCCGACTAGTTGTTATATGTATTTGATACTTTCACTGTATTTTTTTGGCAAATATAATAAAATAAATTATCTTCATTAAACTCATTTTTAATTTTTTTTCTGGCATATATGACAAACTTTAATGCATAAAATACTACAGATAGTTAAATTCTTGGATCTAGACACATGGCAGTGTGTCAGCCAAGTTCGTCTCACATACTAGTGTGTTATATATATTATAAGAACCATTTCCAGCTGTTTTTGCCAAATTTCACATTCAACTACTGAAAATCTATTTGAAATACATACTTGTAATTTTAGATGTATAGTAAAAACCCTCCTAATTATCCAGAATCCAAAATTTTATAAATAACGTATAATTTGTTTCCGAAATAATGATATTTGAAAATGTCTGATAATCGATAATTTTATCACTGACTCACTCACTCACTCCCGCATCAAAAAGATCTCGTATATCTATTGCACCTACAGACTTCAAATTTGGTATGAAGTTCGTTAGACTATAAAACTAAGGAATTGAAAAAAAAAATTGTGAAAATTGATTTATTACCCACTTGGGTGTGACCATTTTTACTTTAAAATTACGTCTGTTAGGCAAATTTTTAATTTGCTAAAAAAAAGCGCCAAATGTTGAATCTGGGCTGACCATGCAGCAAAATCACCTGAATATCAGCCATTTTCAGCTAATTTCAGAGAATTTTTTGAATAATGGTGCATAAAATTGACCTTTTTAAACACATTGTGAAAAAACAAAAACATCTTGAGAGAATGCCTATATCAAAATACGTATATATTTCGAGACATCCACAGTTGAATTTCGTCTAATCCCAGAGTTAAGAATGTAAACAAAAGAGAGTCATTCCTATGATTTAAATAAATATTGATCATGGATGTGTGTCTACCATGGGTCTAGGCAGTCTATCTGTGGATAACCTTGCAGTGTCTCAGACTCTCAATGTCAGTTCTACAGGTACTCTATCAATTTCCGCTGAGTATAAAGGTGCTCTAGCAATTGCCACTGAGTATAAAGGTACTCTACCGATTGCTGCTGAGTATAAAGGTACTCTACCGATTGCTGCTGAGTATAAAGGTAATGCTTGCAGGGGACTATGAAGTATCATTTCGATAGCGACACAAACGTTTAAACTGCTGGATATGGAGGGTTTTGAAGATGCAAATTCTTGCTGTGCTGTAGTTTTGGTGGACGAATTCGAATTTGGATAATTACTGTCTTTACTTTCAAGTTTATATGCTGTGTGTCAAATAAATGTTATAATTAAGCAAAAAGTGCATTAGCATGTTGTTTTTAATTCTAGTTTGAGCCAATACTTTCTTTCATCAGACTAAAAACCTACTTAGTAAGGGCTAAAAGTTAGCCGGATTTTCGTGTTAGTGCTTGTTTAAATTTTATACTATTTGTTTGATATTACACTGCTCAAGACAATTACATGATATTGAGGTTGTGGATGGATCTTGCGGCTGGGAAATTGTTATGATTGATACATGATCGACAGACATGGTAGGCTATATGAGAAAATAAATTATACATGTTTGGCAGAAAAAAATGCATTGTATTGAGAATTTGGGTTCAAAAGGAAAAACACACAATTTGTGCATATGAGGAAAAACAATTAAAAAAAGGTTTATCCTTCAAAGAAAATCGTTTTTAGTAGGGGTATGGTTTCCCCGGACGGCTAGCAATGTTGAACACCTTTGAGGCATGGAGTCATTGAGCTATTAATGAGGAGCTGTGGTATTTTGCCACAGTCCTCCAGAACAGCTCTTTCCAGTTCTTGGAGAGTTTGTGCGGGTGGTAGGCGGCCAGCAACTCATCTGCCTAGAATGTTCCAAACATGCTCTATTGGTTTCATGACCGGAGAACATGTTGGGCATTCCATTCATATGATTTCTTCCTTGAAAAGGAAATCATCCACCAAGTGAGCACAATGTGACCTGCAATTGTTGTCCATTAACATGAAGTCATTTTCAATTGCTGCAGCGTAAGGGACTACAATAGGTCTGAGGATCTCATCCGTATATTGCTGACCGGTCAGAGCTCCATTTCGAATGATGTGGAGGTCGGTGCACTCATCAATGGAGATGCCAGCATAGACCATCACTCTCTGCCACCAAATCTAACACTTCCTTGCACGAACGCAAGATTTTTTCTAATGCCACGTTCCTTCCAGATGAAAATATGCCTATTATAAGGATGAACAGAAAAACGGGACTCATCAGAGAAAAAAATATTGTGCCATTCATTTCTCCTTCAGTTCACATGCTCTGTTGCCTACTCCCTGCGGGCACCACGGTGCCTTGCTGTTAACGTAACACATACCATTGGTCTGCAAGCATACAGACCTACAGCATGGGGCCGGCTTTGGACAGTTTGAGTCAAAACTGTGGTGCCAGTAGCCGAGCGAAGGTGCTGTTGAAGAAGATCATATTTCGGTGTCTCCGAGCCTTTACGCCTTACATTTAAATATCGATCTTCATTGGGCATTGTTATATGTCTACAACCTTGCCCAGGTCTTTGTCCTGCATTTCCAGTCTCCAAAAAACGGTTCCAGATCCTGGAAATAACACTTTGTGAAACTCCAGTGGCTTCTGCTATTTTGGCTTGTGTTTGGGCCCCCCTCTAACTGACCAACAACTCTCCAAGCTTCTGATTCGATTAAATGACTTTGTTGAGACATTGCACTTACTGAATGTTGATCATTGTTTTCCGCTTTGTCTTATTTCATTCGCTGCTGCTAAAGCATAATTTTTACCGTTAAACTCAAAATTTGCATACTTCAAAATTTGAAAATGAGAGAAATTTGCATTTATGACTCTTCTTCCATTTTCTGCAAAACCAATTTCGTTTATGCCGTTATTTTATATAAGACTTACAATATCCTTTAATTGTTTTGAGCAGTGTGTTTGGATATCTTCGTCATTTTGTTTGTAAATATGAATCAGACTGTAGATATATATGTTAATGAGTCTGTAACATGGCAAAACATAAAATTATGTCAATATGATTATTGTTGTTTCAGAAACAATAAAAATTTCATATCGGTACATTTCGTTTTAAAACATACATTTAATACATAGTATTAAAATATAGATTTCTTCCACAAATTGACAGCCAAATATTTTGTTGTAGGAAATTTAAATTAAATTGAATGTTGCCTGGTGAATAAAATAGTCATTTGTAAGCACATTAAAAGCCATTAAGTAAAGTGTCTAAGTATATTGTAACTGTACAAAAAGTAATGATATATTACAAAAACATAACTGTGAAAAAAGGGAGCCAAGTTCTGTTAAAAAGCCAAGAAAAGAAGTGATATGTAAGTGGGTGCCAAGTTCAAATAAAATTCCCTCAAACTTACCTACTGACGTATTATAGCATTGTTTAAATTGTTTAAAAATAAAAATTATTGATAGTATATTAATAATAAATCTAGAACTTGGCAAGTTTTTGATAAATATTATGCCTATCATTTTCATGTCTTATTAAAATAATGATGATAATATTAATAACAATGTCATTATAATAATTTTTAATATTGTTGTTATTATAAACAAATGACTCATACTAAAGATTTGATAAACAAATAAACACACAGATACACTTCTGCTCGTGTTTGGTTATCACTCTAGCAACCCCCCCTTTTCCCCCGAGAAACCTCAATACAAAGAGACTAAGGCCTGATAAAGAGACAGATACACTTGCGCTTCTCCTTGGTCATCACTCTAGAGACTCCACCCCTTTCAGGAGCCTCAATACACTCAAATTAAGGCCTCCAAACATGAAATAACAAGTTTTGATATAATAATTTTATTAATAAAGATAAATGACTCTTAGGTAAAAATTTGCCAAGTTCTAGATTTATTATTAATATGCTATCAATAATTTTTATTTTTAAACAATTTAAACAATGCTATAATACTTCAGTAGGTAAGTTTGAGTGAATTTTATTTGAACTTGGCTCCTTTTTTTCACAGTTATGTTTTTGTTAGATCAGAGATTATTAAATACACCGAGATAATCATTAAATACATTCAAAAAACATTTTCAATACAAAATACACTAGTTTTAGAACCTAAAATACAAAGTACCTTTCAAATTAAAAAATTTCCAAATACCAAAATACATTTTGAAAAAAAAAATTATTGTATATATGCCAGAAAAGAAGACCCTCTCCCCTTTGCACAGGCTAGTTGTTACCATTATAGTAATCTCTGCCTTATTTGATCTCAGAATTTCTGTCATTAAATAAGGCAAAGATAAATATTTGGAAATAGTGGTGGCAATTGGCTGGCTGCCTAGGTTACAATATATATGTATTTTGAATATTAATTTCATAATATATAAATTATGATATTAATATTTGAAAAATGATGTATACAGTCAAAACTTGTTAACACAGACATACTTAACGCAAATTACTTTTAACACGAACTGTTTCCAGTTGTCCCGTCAAGTTGTATAGACATTTACTATGATTTTAATTATTTTAACATGAACACGCTTAATGCAAAATACTGTTTATTACGAACTGAAAAGGATCAGCCATTGAAATATTTCCTACTCGTAGTACGAACAAAGCAAGTTTTCCCAACTTTTCAGTGCAATTGTACTAAATTATTATTATTATTATTTTTTTAAATTCCAAACTCTTGAAAGAATGTTATAGTCTGGAAAGGGGTATATCTTTTGTTTTGAAAGCCACAGACCAGCGATTTGTAAAATTTTCATGCAATCCCTCTTTCTACCCACTTAAGGCTGTTCTCAAATCCAAAGTGGCAACTTTTAGACACATTTTTAAATTCATTTCTGTTCAGAAACTCATGAAATGGACAAGTGTTTTTATTCAGAAACTGTTATCAAAACACGTTTTCCATTTTTTGATAAAGTCAGAAGATCTTTCAGAAAACACTGTCAAAGTCAGCGTTTTGAACCAAATTCCCGATGCTTCAGTGCCAGAAAGGAGAAAAATGTGTTGTCACATGACACAAATCACTTGTAACTCAATAAGTCATGTATTTATAAAATAATGGAAAACTCATTTTGATTCCAAATGAGCCAAGGCCTGCAATTTTTATGCCTTTGCGTTTAAAAATGGGTCAGAATTTGTGTCAGAAAGTTTTGCATTGTTCAACAGAGCATTTATGAACCACCTTAAAATATAAAATTCTATTGTAAGGATTGCATTGAGGGGCGAAAAAAGTTTGTGAAATACTGGGCAGGAAATTTCAGGGTCTTGTCTGGTCACTTAGCTGTGTTTAGTGACATCCTAAGGAAGTCGTACTAATATGGGCATAAATCCAATGTCTTCTGATTCTTCTCGAATCATTTTGTGGTCATCGGCAAATGAAGGGGGAGTTTCAACAAAAGAAAAGCATGTTTTCTGAGCTGTCAATGGCTCCCGTTCTTGACCTCTGACCTTTAGACATGCTAAGAAAGTCAAAGATAAAAGGGAGTGCTTCCCCACATAAGAGATTGCCACACACTAGAACATAGTCTATTTGGTCCTTTACTCTAATAATGTCTAATAGTGGCTGAAGCTTTGCTGTAGTGGTCTCTGCAAAGAGGAAATTTTTTTATTAGGTGCAATATTTACTTTGTCTTAAATGGGAGAAGTTTGTCTTCATGTTCATATTAAACGATGCAATTATTATTGTTTTCCAAGATAATGTGATGGGGAAACCATTTCCCTTCATCTTAAGTGAAATTTCGTGTTAAGCGTTTTCGTCTTAACGAGGTTCGGTTGTATAAGATGCTTTTTTTGAAAATCAATGCTCAATTTTTCTTTGATTACGCAACAGGGAGTGCTGATATTTTATGCTTGAGGGAAGAGTCCTAACTGTGACCATAATCAATTGATGCAATTTAGCAAGTGAGGTTTGCCATATTATTAATTCCATTCTTGTAACTCATACACTTTTAAGTACATATTTTCCAGAATTGCTTATTTTTTTGCCAACTTTGGCTGTGTACCCGATTACAGAATATTACCCCTATGCTTTTTGTTTATCTTATATTTTATTGTGTAGAGATGCACAAAATTTTATATTTGAGATTAATGATTAAAAATGTATGCATTCATCTAATTTTAAATTTTAATACCCAACAGGAGATGTTGTTTGTTCTGTACCTTTTATAAATTTGCTGATCATGATAAGTCCATGTAAAATTCAAAGAAATTCATTATGCTTTATAGTAATAATTTTGATGCTATTATAAATTAACATATTAGAATGATATAGAAGAAAGTTTTGTAATGGCCACAGCTTATTTGTTAATTATTTATTCATTTTAGGTGTGTTTTAAGTAGAGCATTTTGCATCAAATATTGCTTCCGTGACAAAACAATAAAGGCGGTTTGGAAATCACATCACTTGAAACAAATTTTCTTTGTCAATATTTATTATTTTAAGTGCAGTACCTCCTCTTTGTATTGTGCTTATCAGGAGACTACAAAAAAGCATGATATAACCAAAGACAATAAGAAAATTAAGAAAGATGATAATCTATAAATAACTGCTTTCATATTTGCCTTCAAAATAATTGTTTATGCGCATAAAACTTCTTAATAAAATGAATAATAGAGAATAGCATTTAATTATTGTTATGTAGTAGGGGTAATTGTGAACAAAACTTGCTAGTTTCAACTACTAACAGCTTTAAGGAGCACAATCCTTGTAAAACTGCCATAAAGCTATTGTTTCACTCCTCTACTTCAATTACAATTAGTTAGTTATTGGTGCTGTGAAATGTTAATTAAGTACCTAAAATTACCTGTTCACAATTTCCCCAAAGACTGTGGGTTAATTGTGAACAACCATTTTTGTGTCAGGATGGTATAATACAAGAAAAAAAAATCAAGTTCATATGTAATTTTTGTATAACAAGTGCATACACACATTCTACCACTAGCTGACCCACCCAGTGTTTCCCGAGTCTGTGTTAATAACATTAACTATATCTAAAATTAATGTTGAATGATTTTATATTTTTAAACAAATATCTTTCCAAGCAAACCTGATGTTGGGAGCCCTATTGCTTTTGATAGTGTACAACCTCGAATTTGTATGACTTTAATTTTTATAAATATCTATCCAAACAAACCTAGAGTTAGAGACCCCACTGCCATCAGCTGCATAATCATGCTATGCATTAGGGCTGGGCGATATATCGATAAAACTGATATAAAATGCATATCGTGATACCGAAATACAAAAATCCTACCCAACGGTATATCGCAAATATCATAAATTTGACGAAAACCATGAAAACCACGATATTAAAAGCTCTTCCTTGTCTTCGAGTATTCATGAATACGAACGGCGTGAGTTCCCCCAAACCATGGTCCATGATACACCGTATTCATGAATACTAACGGTGTGAATTCTCGCAGCTGATAAGGTTTTTCAAAAGAGGAAGGGTGATTTTCACCAGCGACCACTAACAGTGGATGAAATATCGTTTTTATGCTATTGACGGTGCAAGGTCGAACTCTGAGCGCATGCGTGGGCTATCGCATATTCTTTCATTTCATTATGATATTCAGATTTTGCTGGTGTGGATGAATATTCGAAGTTGTTGAATAATGTGTGAATTAGGGCGATAAAGGAAGGACGTATTTTATTTGCAACAGTTGATTTAATGAGACAAATGAGCAAAGAATAATTCAGACATGTTTTTATTTGTTTTTTATAATTATTATTTTAGGAAAAAAATATTAATTCCTTAGTAGTATTTATTAATGCATATTCTAGGGTAAAGAAGGATTTTTAAAAATGCAAATATTTTTACTTCCATACCGCGAGTTTTTTTCTCCCCAGAATATATTTTAAAAATCGCATTTGCATGACAGATATGAGTATTTGGTATTTGATTGCCTCGGTATATATGACTACTGGTTACTGCCTAAAATCATTTGGTGGTAATTTTGCATTTAAAAATTAAAAACTATTAACCATTATTATATTTTATTTGCAACGGTGGAAATGAATATCATGCAATTTTAATTTTAATAGAATAAAATGTGTTGAAATGTTTCTTCCCTATTTTTATCCGACTTAACCCCCCCCCCCCTTCTTCACAAATGAGATATTAAAAAACAGTTTACGTGATGGCGCAGCAAACAAGAAAAAGATAATATATATTTATTTCTTCATATTTTAGTTGTAAAATATTAATGTACTATCTGATAAAAAAAAAATCGAATATGCAGATTATTCATTTTTTAATTATTTTTCATATTTCCATCCATTTTTTAAATTTTCTTCATGCTTTTTAGGTGCGTTCGTAATTATATAAATACCGACCGTCAGTCTGTCCGTCCATCCGGCTGTCTGTCTGTCTGTCCGCATATAACAACGCTAAAACTACCCAAACGAATGGTTTGAAATTTGAAATTTAAAATATATTATCTTTGCAGAATTTTGTTGAGACATTTCAAATTTTATGAAAATCGAATCAAAACTTTAGCAGATATTAATAAAAATATTTATTAAGAAATTTGATTTTTTAAAAAAAATCTGTGCTTTTTTGTTATAGGAGTTTCGGAAGTTTAATCGTCAAGCGATCGAGATACTTATTTTATTACAGAAATTAATCTGCAGACGATATAATTCATTTTACAGAATTAAAAATCATCAAGATTGGAATATTTATATAACTAGCTATAGTACGAATGCACCTCATTTGTCACGTTTGATGTACAATTTCCAACTTGTTTCCATTATCATGAAAAAATGTGCTTGATGACCATTTAATACTCTAACCATCTTAAATTCTGATATTTTCCTCTGGGAGGTATTTTGAAGGTTCGGGATGGCGGGTAGCTGTGTGTGTGTGGAGGGGGGGGGGGATTATCATGAGCGCCTGCAAGGGAGTACAATTGCCCCTCCCTAAATTTTGAAATTTAAATCTGTATTTTTGTTATGTTGAAAAAAATATATAATTTACTTATCCCCAAGTAGCATGATTAATTACGCACTGACAGAAGAAAGAACTATGAAATTTTGGTCACTGGGCCCGCTAAAACTCTCATGGAACAAAGTTTTTATTATTTTTTAAAAATTTGTTTGAGTTTATGTGTTGAAAAATTATCTCATCTGACGAAAAAGAGATGTAAAAAAATTGATATTTTTTATTTGTTAAATTTCTGTATTGCATGTTGAGAACTAGCAGCACAACTGTTTCAATATCTTACATCCCCCTGTGTTTCGTCAGTGTCCATGGCATTATGGTATTCAGCGTGTGTGTGAGGGGGGGGGGGGGGAGGAGATTTGCACTTTTGGGACATTAATTGACCAAAAATGTGGAGACTCTAGGGACTCAGTATCACCCCTGAATTTCTCACTGAAAGTAATGTTAAAGTAAAACAAATTCTGTTGAAATATTTTACATGATAGATAATGTTTCTCTGAAGTGTTTATTTCAGTTATTTGGGATTTTGAATATATCAGTACATGAAATTGCTGTTTGTTTTAATGTAATATATGCTGTTAAATTTATTATATTATAAATTGAGTGGAGGAGGGTGTGAAGCGAACCAATAATTACATTAAGCAAACTGAAAATTTTTGTTTGAATTGTTGTAATAATCAGTCTCATTAATTTGTTAGAGATTTAACAAGAAGCTAAAATTTCATAAAGCGCAAATTGGCGAATAATTTAGTAAAACTTATTTTATATTATTTATAGATTTTTTTATGCAAGTAATGCTCTTTAAAAGATGTTATACATAGCAATTGTTTTAATAATGGAATATGGAAGTATTTAAAATTTCACATGTTTGGTGCCAGATGCGGTTTTACTAGCCCGGGTCCCTTGAAGGCGAAATTTTATTCATTGCTACGAATGATATCTTTTAAATATTAAGTTTTAACCAAATTTTTTGTCTATTTCCCGCCAGTTTGATTCTAGCGACTCTAACGGTCTCCCTAATTGGCTTTCGTCTAATGCCAGCCCTATTGTGGAAATACAAGTAAAACTGATTTTTAGGTAGATTTCGTAAGAAATACTACCTATTACAATCTCCCCTAAGTTGGTATTTTTGAAACATTTTTGCAGATCTATGCCGATCATGACTCCCAAAACCACCCCCCCAGTTCAAAACTTTATCTATCTATCTATCTATCTATCTATCTATCTATCTATGTCACTTTTTTATGGACACGATAACTGCAATAATTCTGCACGAATCTCTTCCAAACTGATACATAAAATCAAGGGGCATAAAATCTCGGTCAAGCTCGTTAATGGACAAAATCGAACCTGGAAGGGGGGGGGGGGGGGGGAGAGGGCTTTTTGTGAAAACAGAAAAAAACCCATAACTTCTTAATTATGATTCTTAATATTATTATAACTTTTATATTGACAAGTTTTTTTTTATAAGATCAACCCTTATAGCAAAAAAAAAAAAAAAAAAAAAAACCCTGCCGGCTCCGCTTGCAAACAAGTTAGATTGTGGGCGGTCCCAACTGCAGCATCATGGCAAAAAGGTCATTTCTTCCGCAATTCCCAACAAACAGGCGCCCCACGGTCTGCGTCTTTGAAATCTACCTGTGCCTGTAGGCCGAGCCGGCAGGGATTTTTTTTCTTTCTTTCTTCTTCTCAAAATATTCTTTTATTTATTCTGTATATTTAGTTTTAATATCACGATATATCGTCATATCGCGATATTTAGCTGCCGATATACCACGATATTGAAATTGAGATATCGCCCAGCCCTACTATGCATGCTCCAGTTTGTTTTGAATTTATATTTTAAAATGAAAATCTTATAGGCAGCGTATACTCTCGAATCTGTATGATTTTATATTTTCAATGAAAATCTACCCAAATGAACCTAGATTTGGGGGACCCTGCTGCTTTCAGCTGCATACAGTGGGCATGCTACGCATAAGTTTTTTTTATGAACAACATTGATTTAGTTGAACTTCCTTGGCTTTTTATCAAAAACGGCAAGTACTTTTATTAAACAATCTTTTTTTTTAAAGATTAGGCTTAAATACTTTAATATTATTAGGTATCTATATATATTTACTTCATGTTTCAAATGTAAGGCCAGTGTTCCAGCTACCTCATACATATTTCAAGAATGGGGTAACTGGGATGTGTATCAGGGGTAACTGGATCCCACAGAACCCAGTATACCAGTTATAAGTAATTTTTTTTTAGTTGCTCTTGTTACAAATTAGGAAATTAATTTCTCCATTGTTTTTTGTTTGCAATAAAGAAAATTATATAATGCCTACAGTTTTCTAACTGAACACACATTTGTGTACCTAACTTAAGTTTTTGCTTTTTTTAAACACCTTGACAGAAAAGTTTTCCCTTACTCTTTAGTTGATATATAATTTACATGATCTGCCTGCCTGACTTAAAAATTTTTGAGCTATTTATACTTTTTGAAACAGGCATTAATTTCCCAACTTAAACAAAACAAATGACTGTGGAACACAGACCAAACTGGTCCTCTTGCCGCATTTTTATGGGACAACTGGATCCAAGGAAAGGGAAAGATGAATTTTTTTTTTTTTTTTTTTTTTTTTTTAGACAGTAAGGTGCAATTTTGAAAATTTCTGTTTGATAGAGTGAACAGAATTGAACACATTTACAAAGGTTAAGAATTTTAATTCAAAATTAACATTGGCTTCTCGAAGCTGAATTACCATAAACTCCAGAGTCACAATGTAAAATCATGACTCAGTTGCCTCAGGTAACCTTATTTAGACATATTAAACTTTCAATACTGAACAAAAATTCCCGAGAAAAATTAAAGTTTCAACTGTACAAACAGGTATGACTTCCTATGAGGCTTAATACAATCTAATATGGAACCAAATCACTTAGAAAAAAAACTTCATAATTATCTTATATCACTAATAAAAGTGTGGAGAAATTATGAACATGATTCTGTAGATCTTTGAAAATGAATTGGAGCAAAAACTTAGTGATATTCTAAGAGTAATTATAATTTAACAATTATTGATTAATAACAACAAATTGTCTTGATTTTATCTGATAGAAATGAAGAATATTCACAGGCACTAAAAAACTGTTTGTCACTTTGAACTGATAAGGAATTTAATAAGTGCGAGCAAGGGTGCGAACCTTGAAGCAGAAATGGTGGAAATGCTTTCATTCTGTCAACAAGGATGTAAATCTTTTGATTTTTACTTCATGTTAGTATCAGCTGCTCTTACATGAGCTGTAGTGGAGCTTGTTCTGAATTATTTCATGTTCGTAATTACCCCAATTGACCCTACCTGAAAAATAAAGACAAATTTATGTAAATCAGATTTTAGTATTCAGGAGGCACAGAAATGTCACCTGAATGCACTATATAACAAGGGGCATGATTTATAATATAATTTGAAATTTTCCTCATATGTTTATGAAACAACTCATGCATTCTGCATGTGTTTTAATGCATTTTACCATAATTGTATTTTTATTTTAGTATTTTTATTATTATTAAACTTTCTTAGTTTTCAGAAATTTTCAAAGATTTTTACTGAAAATATTCAGTGGTGAATGTAAGTTAAGTGATGTTTTTATATTTTTGCTGTGTATTTAATTTTTTTTTCTTAGATTCTCAGCATCATGAGAAACCCTAAAGATGTTCTTGTTTCATATTATCACTTTGTGCGCATGACAACAATGTCTGACTACAAAGGGAGTTTTGAAAGTTTCTTCAATGATTTTTTATCTGATATTGGTAAATATTTATAGTGGATACTTTTTATAAAAGTAATATGTTGTAGCATGCAAAATAATGTATATCTAATTGAAAGGAGGTGGGTAGAGATAAGGCTCATTTTTGGCCATGAATAGGGTCAAATATAAAGTGCTCATAACGCCATATTTTTTTGTATGTTAATATGTGTATAAAAAAAAATAAAACATATATAAAAACTACGATGGTGTTATGAGCGCTTCATATTGACATAATTTAATTACATTAAAATTTGCTGAATAAAGTTATGTTTCTGATCTTGTATAACATATTTAACCCATTTATGCTTAGCATCCCAATTTTGGGACGCTTTAGTAAAATGGGAAAAAGTGCATTTCATACCACTTTTTTTAAAATAAAAATTTGATGTCTTACTTTATGGAGGAGTGCTCGATAAAATAAGACACCCGATTTCTATTAAAAATAAAGTTTTGTGAAATGCACTTTTTCCCATTTTACTGAAACATTGACGTCAGGCATAAATGGGTTAAACAATCTTTAAAAAAAGTCAATTAGTGTGACAATAAAATACAGATTCTAAATTATATTAAAACAGTCAAAATATCTTAGATAAACGGCGGGGGATTTCATCCTATTAGGGGGGGGGGGATAGCCTTATCTGCGAATCTCCTTTGTTTGGTAACATTAGACATTTTGTCACCTAAAATGAATATAATTTTTTCTCTCTCCCGACTTTAATACCAAATTTTAAAATTCTCTTGTAATCTAGAAGTCATTTGCTGTCCTTCTCAAAATGCTGTCTTGATTGTTTCATCAATTTCTGCATAGCCTGTGGCACAGGTTATTTACTGAAAAGTCATTGGACTATATTGCCCTTCATAGCAGACTAATTTTAATAATTAAAATAGTACTTTTTCATACTGTATAATCATAGTCCCGCAGTGGCGCGGACGGTAAAGCTCGGCTCTCGTAAGATCGCCGAAAGCCAAGCAGCATCGACCACGGTCATTGCTTGGGAGGGTGCATCGTCTATCCTCTCTCGTCTGCCTCTGCTGTGGGACCGTGTATGTTAATGGGAGCTGGTGCACGTTAAATCTGTTCATGGCTCCAAAGTCCAAGTTCTGTACAAGCGCTACCTTTGGGGGTGCCAATCCAGATGCAGGTCTCTCATCTGGAATTGGTTCAAAATTAGGAGACCTGGGGGGATAGTACAATAGACCTCTGGTTGCGGTGCTTTGGCTTTCGAGCCTCCCCCCCCCCCCCCAGTAATACAGTAATACAAAAAAAAATACTGTATAATCATAAAATATAGATATTTCTCATATACTTATTTGTTTATCACAAAATAACTGATCATATCCTTTTTTGATACTTTTTTGTTTATTACTTATGTTTATACTTTACAGAAATTTTTGTTTTATGATTTATTAAATATTATTATATGGATTGATGATTTGCATTTTATAATCTTTTTATAGCTTAGTTTTATTTCTCTCCCTCTTTCTTTTTTCCCTCTTTAATATAAAACTACTAACAGTTTAAATTATTTCTTAAATAGTTCCATATGGTCCTATTTGGAAACATTATAGTGAGATGTGGATGCATAGAAATGATCCAAATATTCTTATTTTATCATATGAAGATTTTCACAAGGTATGGAAGTAAGATAAATTTAGTTTGGAAAATGGAAATGCTGTGTTTTATAATTGACCAATACGTATTCCATAGTTATTTAGTATATTTTGCATGTATTGTTTACAGGACATACATGGAAATATTCGAAAGATTGCTGAATTTTTAGAAAAAGAATTAACTAATGAAGAAGTAGATGCTATTGCTGAGCACTGTTCTTTTAAAAATATGTCTAATAATCCTTGTGTTAATTATCAACATTGGGATGATTTGGGAATTAGAAATAAGAACGAAGCCAAGTTCATGAGGAAAGGTAAATATTGTAAATAATTGTGTATGTTGCTTGTTTTTAACCATATATATATCTCTTTTTTGTGTTTTGTTGAACTTTTGTAATTTTATACTAAATATATCATTTCTATCATTTGTGAACTATTCAAACCCAGAGCTTAAATTGTGGAAGATTTTAGTGGCTTATATTCATCAATAAAAAAATAAAAAGAAAAGAAAGAAACTTTTGTAAAATATAACAATGCTATGGGGAAAAATATGCAAAATGTTTCATTTAATTTTATCACTATCTTTTTGAAATATTATGTTTTAAAACTTTTTGAAGGCTCATCATTATCAATGTGACATGTGGCACATTTATCTGCATGAGAGATTGAGTTCTATGCATCTATTAGTTACAATGGTCCTTTTCTGTTAGTTGCATACCTGTCCCAATTTTGTGCTAAATGTTGTAAATTGCTTATTTCATGTTTACAAATGTAGTAACCTTGATTATTAATTGTTACTTATAAATTATTTTGTTTTTCAAGATATCCTTTTTTGATAAAGAGCTGGTTTTAAAAAAATTAATATGATTTTATGCAATTTGATAATTGTCAAACGATGATTGATGGACACACAAACACTTAGTAAGTAAATTCTTTCAACAAAGGTATAATTCATATTATGAGATTTTGTTATAAAAGTACATGATGAAATAATATATTCCTAATTCCCGAGCACTAAAATGACATTGTGACTTAAAAAAGGAAGATATACACACTGAAATCTGACTTCAAAATTCCTATATTACTAACTGCTGTTTGATTTATAGACTTTTGGTATACATTTATAGAGTTCTCATTGTCATAGAGACCGTTGTCATTAAAAAAAATCAAATATTTTCAGCAATGCTAAATGAAATCATCAACTTTGTCATTATACAACATGTATACTTCTCATTTATTTACTCAAACTAGTTTTAATACCACTTTGATGAATAAGCTTTTCTACCATTAATATCATATCCTGAAGTTGATACCAAACTGAAACTATTTCTTTCATTTTGAAGAGTATTCTTTTTGTCTACCATTTAAATTTATTTAACTTATTGTTTCATCAGCACACCTCGCTAATGCATGAATACATTGTTTACTGAATGATTGACTTTTTTCATCATTAGATGGGGGTAATCTTGCTGATCAATCTTTATTCTGATTCTTCAATTCAGTCTTCACCCACCAACTAAAGTAGGCTGATCTTATTTCCGTTTTGGTGAATTTAAAAGACCTTGTGACATAGTAGGAGTTTGCAACTGACCTTCATTCTCATACTTTGATTTAATATCTGTGTTGTATTAAATTACAGTAATATACTTTATCGAGGATGTATTAGTCATGTTTAAAGAAGTTTTAATCTTATGGTTAATGATGGTTCCAATTTATCTCTTACTTTGGATTTATGTTTTACTTCATGAACATTTATTGTTTTAAATGACATTGTGATATATCTTTTGCATGAAGTAATATAGACTTTACTTTTTTTAAATATTTAACTAAACTATAATGCATATCTGATAGATTACATAGAATTTTGCAGAGATTAATTAAAAAATATATTTACTGAACTTTCTGGCAATTTGATTTATGTTTTTAAACTGAATTATAGCAAAATATGTTGATTATTGTTGTAGTTGATTATTTTTAATCTGCTTTGAATCCAAAGTAAAATATGAGTATAACATGCTGTTTTAATGATAGTTATTGAAGAAAGTATTATTTATCTGTTTTAATATATGCACAACCTTATTCATGTTTTTACATCATCAAAATTCAATGACATTTTAGTTCTATTATCTAAACAACATTTCCACTGCAGCAAATCTGCTTGAGCCATATTAAAGTTATTTATGTGATAGTAAAGGATTAATTATCATTCATGTTGTTTATGTAATAGAATATTAATTATTTTTCTTATTTGTAAATTTCCTTTATTATTTTGCTTTTAATAAAATAATTTTACTTTTTATTAAACTAACACATGGGCTGATAAGTTCCCGGTCTAATACAGAAAACACAACTTTTTGACATAACTTTATAGCTTCATAACTTTATAACTTTAATAAATAACATAACATAATAATAAATAATAATTTAATAATAATAATAATAATTTAATAATAATAATAATTTAATAATAATAATAATAATTTAATAATAATAATAATAATAATTTAATAATAATAATAATTTAATAATAATAATTTAATAATAATTAATAAATAAATAATAATAATTTAATAATAAATAACAATTTTATAATGAAAAAGCTCCAAACAGCACCCAGAATCATCGACTTGTTGTTGTTTTTGGTCAAAAGTCAACACGTGCGGCACCCACTTTGACAAAAGCTTTTTCATACACAAATGTTCATTCAAAGTAAAAACTACATGTTCCTTGGATATCTTCAGAGTCTGAGCTATCTCCTGCAACTTTACTTTACGGTTCCCCAAAACGATTTTGTGGACTTTTTTTATGTTTTCCGGAGTAACCACCTCTTTTGCGTGGTGCATCGGTGGTGTCCGTACAACCATGTTTAAATTCAGCAAACCAGTCAATAATGGTTGATTTACCTGGTGCAGTGTCCGGATAATGCTTATCAAGCCAAGCTTTTGTTTGAACGGTGTTTATTCCCATCAAATAAAAATTCTTGAAATTCTTGTTTATCCATTTTTTTGTTTATCAACAAAGTCGTTCAACTAAAACCACTCTAACGTTTTAGCCACACGGCAAATCATCATGACAGTTTTTGTGCTACCTTTTAAAGGTTAGTATTTACTAAAAAAAGCATCGGTTCGGCGATTGCAACGCCATCTGTGTGCCAGACCGGGAACTTATCAGCCCATGTGTTATGTATTATCATTAGGATTGCCATTCTTATCTCTTACTTAACTTAGCTTCTGCATATACTTTCTCTAATATTTTTAAATGGTGTCTTTGTTCACTTTTGTGTCAACATTTGCACCTGGCATGAAATGGTGCCTAGCTAATGGAAAAGCAAGTAACATTACTGTTTACCTCTGGTTAGAAAAACTCTGAAACCAGTCTCCGCTCAGTCCAGTTGCCAAGGTAACCGTTCAGTCGACTTTATTTGAGGGAAGTTTGGTATTTTCTTTTCGCACCAATTTCCCTCCGTTCAGCTGGTCAGCCAAGAATTATCAGTCTTTTTTGTCCTTTCACAGAGACCAGTTTTATCTTCAGTGCTCTTGGATTTTCCTAGTATTATTTTTTCTTTTTTCTTTCTCTTTTCACTTAGTTTAGTATATATTTAATTTTATATATACTTAAGAATTTTTGCTTGCATTAAAATTCTAATTAACAAGATTATGTTAAACTTTAAAAAGGGAAAAGTACTTCATTCCCAAGCAAGAGAAATTATTCATAATGTTTCTCAATTTTTTGCTGCTGAAGCTGCTACAAAATCTTTGTTTTTGCCCATTGCGCAAGCATGCAAAAGAACTGCTGCAGCAACTGGCATTTCTGAATCAACAGTTAAAAAAATAAAATGAGAATCTTTGGTTGCAATTGGAGAGATGAGTTTTTCTTCTGGCAAGCATTGTAGTAAACCATCTCATTTAAAATATGAAATTGATGATTTTGATAAATGCGTTATAAGGCAAAGAGTTCAAGATTTTTACACCAAGCAGAAAAAGTGCCTTTGATTTCCAAACTGCTACCCATACTAAAAGAAAAAATCACATTTCCATAGAAAAAAGAAACTTTATGGAAAATTCTACATTCGAGGAATTTTCGTTGGAAAAAATGTGTCATTCGACAAAAAATTTTAGTTGAGAGACAGAATATTGTGTTCTGGAGAAATTGATATTTGAGAACAATGAAACAACACAGGTTGAATAATCGTTCCATTGTTTTCTTTGATGAGACATGAGTGGATAGCAATATAACATTTGAAAAATGTTGGCAAGACGATTCAATGACAGGAATCCATGTAGATAATAATTCTAAAAATCGTCTAATTGTTGTCCATGCGGGTTCATCTGATGGATTTATACCAGGAGCCGAATTGATTTATAAAGCCTCCATTATTACTGGAGATTATCACGGGCAAATGAACTCGGTAAACTTTAAAAAATTCATAAAGGAGAAGTTATCGCCGAATTTGAATCCTAATATCATCCATTTTATCCTAATATCATCCATTTTATTTAGGCATATCATCCAATGATATTCCTCCATATCATTAAAAAAACTCAATCCTGTGCCCACTAAATATGCTTGAAAAAATGAAATGATAAAATGACTGGAGGAAAATCGTATACAACACAACATAAGTATGAAAAAGCCGAATTATTTGATCTAATATCAAATAATATGCCCAAAACAATCACGTACAAAATTGATTCATTATTAAAAAATGAAGGCCACGAAGTTATGAGACTGCCTCCTTAGCACTGTGACTTAAATGCCATTGAATATGTATAGGCGTCAGTAAAAATGTATATAAAAGAGAGAAATGCGACGGGAGATCTCAGTCTTCAAAATCTGCAATCTCTGTTGAAAGAAGCTCTTTCCAAAGTAGATAAGGATGAGTGGAAAGAGCATTGTAAACATATAGAGGATACTGAAAATGATTATTGGGAAAAAGATAGACTCCGAAGAGATGGTGGACAATTGTGTAACTGAGGTTGTTTCTAGTGACTCTGATTCCGAGGATCACCTAGTTATCATTAATAACTTTTTACTCTGAATCTTTTTTTTTTAACATTGAAATTCATTAACTTGTTAATAATTTCCATGAAAAAAAAAAAAAAAAACTTTTAAACACGCCAGTGCTATGAGTACTGCCAGTCCTAAGCCTGGGTAAAGTGTGAAGGGAAGTTAAGGCTGTTCTCAAATCCAAAAGAGTTACTTTCTGACACGTTTCTGAATACATTTTTGTTCGGAAACTCATAAAATTGGCAGGTGTTCTTATTTAGAAACAATGTAATCACATGGCATTTTGCATTTTTTTGGTAAAGGCCTACAGAAATCTTTCAGAAAATACTGTCAAAGTCGGCGGTTTGAACTGAAATCCTGATGCGGAAGCACGAGAAAAGGGAAAAATGTTTCGTGTGACACAAATTGTTTATAACTCGATAAATAATTTATTTATCAAAAAATGGAAAACTCATTTTGATTCCAAATCACTTCATTAGTCAGGTTCAGGGGAGCGGAAGCCTCCCCACTCCCCCAGTTTAAAAAATACTTTTTCAATTCCTGTTTTAAAAAATGCTGGTTTCTTAATTGTTACATTTTTATATTTTCTAATATTAATATGTTTAAGGATACTGTGGAGGGAGGAATCATGACAAAAAGTTCTTAGTTTAGCTTATTTCATTATTATATTCTCCATTTTAAAAAATTTGTCTTAGCCTTCGGGCCACAGGCACATCTGTTCTAAATTCTTGTCTAAAATTTTCCTGGATTTTGTTCTGCTGGCGAGAGATACTTTTAACTTTATCTTTATATTCCCCTTTTGCTCTGTGTCAGTGTTATATAGCAATAATCTTGATTAAATATATTTTAATATGATTTTTTTTGGTAAAAAAAGTTTCTAATGATTTAGTAATTAACAAACTATTTCTACAGATTGTAGTGGAAACATGTCATATGAAAACCATCGCAAAGAAAAGCACAAATAAAAATATATACACTTATTTAAGCTTTATAAAATCAGTGGGTTCTTTATTGCAAAATGAAGAGAAAATTGAGTGACATTTATCAATAACAAAATAAATAAATAAATAATGTAGTTCAGCACGTACAATGAAAATGAACACTGAAAATATAAATGTGCTGTGTGTAAGTTTGAAAAACAGTTTAGAATAAATAAAGATTTTCATTTAAAAATAATAAATTTGCTCTCAGAATATTGCGATTCCGAAAAAAGTCAAATGTATAAGAAAAAACTTTGATGCAATAGATTGTATTTTTAATAATTTCAAACATTTTCCTTCATTTAAAAATCTTTAAATGAACCCGCAAATGACATCACCCACCCACCCTTCTTCGTCTAAATGAGCTCTGATGCACCTTTACCCGGTTCATATTTTAATTTCACTCTTTTCCCCAAATTTCATATTAATAATTTCTTGCTAAGATTATGCTTGAATTCTGGTGACTATTCTTATTACCTAGTGAATCTTAACGTTTTAACTTTTTCATGAAATAAGAGGGAGAAAAAAGGAAAAATCTTTAAGGACACTGCCAAATGTGGCAACTTCACTCCTACTGACGAAGTTCCTTCTCTACAAGTTTTGGAACCTTCGAAAGCAACAACCCTACCCAGGGTTTGTCTTGTCTTGGTAATACAGCAGAACTTACTACAAAAGTTTTTTATGCATTGTAGAACCTCTCTTATGTTACAAATAATGTTATTTAGAAAAATGTATAGTTTCTTTATCATCTGATTGGGTGATATTGTATTATTTTTTATTATTTCTATTACTAGTGATAAGCATATTTGCTCTTATTAAAAAGTAAAAATAAAATGTTCTTTGAAAGTTTACAATAGTTCTTTCAAACTCTTATAAAAGAACAGGTTGTCATTTTCAAAACAGATGCCAAGATGCGCTTCTTTGTGATTGCGACTGCTGCTTTATATCAAGGTGTCCTGATTGTTCAGTTTCAGAAGCAAAAGCAAAATTGCTACCATCTCATTTTGTATAATGCTAGAAATTACATGAATGACTTTTATTATGCATTTAAAATTATGTTTCAAATGGTACTTTAAAAAAGATATGATTTTGATCTCACAAAAAATTGTAAGGGATAAGAAATTTGTTGGAAAAAATATTAAAACTTGTTCACAAATGTATTTTTTAATGAAAGATGTAGCAATATAAACATGTATAACTGGACCCCTATTTAAAATGATATATGTTATGGTGATGAAGTTATAGCGAGTTTGTTTCAAGTCAGCTTTATTTATGAATTTCTATTTGACAACCACATGTTCAACATTGAGTGTAATTGCATTAAAGAAATAGTGTACACTGTAAAAAAAATCAGTAAAATTCAAGCACTAATACTGCACTTTGTGGGGTAAAAAAATACAGCACTGTGGGCTATTCCCTTTTCTCCTTTTTTCAAGCACATTCTGCTGTAAAAATGACGTCCTACGTGACGTTTGTTGATCACGTGATTTCATACGCCAATGATATAAGCAGAGTCAGAGAATGAAAATCAAATTTCCATTTCATCACCATTTTTGCTGAGATTAAAAGATATAGGAATTATTGTGATATTCATTTATGGAATGACATAGTAAGTAATATTTAATTTTCATCTTTTATTCCAAGAGATTTTTTATATTATGAATATGAGCTAAGAAGTTTTAGTATATTTTGTAGTAAAACATTTCATCCCATTTTTACATCGTTCAGTCTCATTTTTATGACTACGTAATGTTAAATTCTGTATTTTGTAATTGATTGTTACTATAAATGTTTTTTCTTCATGTAACACCATGAAATATAATTATTCTAAAAATGATTTAAAAATATATATGCATAAAATATAAGGATTTATATTTCTGTATAACTGCAAGTTAAAATAAGAAAGTAAACAGATCAAAAGTTAAGTATAATTTACACCTGAAATCATGCCAAACACAATATTTTTACAAAATGCACAAATGCAAAAAAATTTTCTTTGGGTAAGATTTTCTTTCTCTTTGGTTAGTTATTTATAAACCATGGATTGTTTTTTTTATTTCATGTGTTGATACCTATGATTTTACAAAGGACATACAGAAAATGTTCTGTGCATTAAATAAAAAAGCTTTGCAAAAAGCTTTTGCTATATCTTTGATTTTGGTTTGGTAGAAGATGAACGACAGATTTTTTTTTCCCTTTACAAGTAACATTTTATTTCGCAGGCTCTGAAAAACTGTACTGATAATGGATTATCGTGACTCATTTACAAATAGCATTCACAGATGTAAACATTACTTTGGGTTAATTTTAGATTTTGTTTATTGATGTCAGATTCAGTATGTTATGCATTGAAAGGTTGCATTTGAAGTATATATTAGAAGTGTTTTATTTATATATTTATTTATTCATTTTCAATGGAAATAAAGCGTTAACTATTGCGACAAATGTCTATGATTATGTTATCAGGAATTGAGATAATTATAAAAAAGGACTGTGAATTAAAGAACATATTCTTTATAAAAATAAAGAGGGAAAACAAAGTTCTAGATTACAGAATATCATTGACTTGTGAAAATAATCCTTACACATTATAGTAATCTTCAAATTACTTAATCGCATACATTATGCGATTAAAAAGGTAAATATTTTTATTAAAAATTAGTGATATTCTGAGGGAATTAAGCTGGATGACATTCGTCTAAGGACAGAATGAAATAGTTAAGAAGACGACGATAAATTTTGAAGTTTTCGCGTTTTTTAAAAATAACGAAAATATAGCAAAGTAATCTTTTAAACGTGCTACGTTGGCAATGAACGCCTACTTTCTGATGATGAAAACTTATTTCGATATTTATATTATGTAATAAGTATTCACCAAATTAAATATCTCTGTAGTTTGATATGGGATTTTGCAATCAGCGAGGGGGGAACCTGTATCGTGTGAGCAATCGTCTTAAGGAATTTAACAATAAAAAATTATTAGATTCTTTGTTAAGAAATTAATCTTAATTTCCAGTTTTAATTTTTAAAAATACAATTTATAAAGGTGTTGATATGTCTCATAACATTTTGTTAAGATTTTAAATGGTACTGTGAAATTTTATGTACATAGAATACAGAGGCGCCATTTAGGAAAGGATAAATGGGAGGGGGATGTTCTTTACATCCAAGGAATTTGATATTTAACAATATCATCACAGGTCAGACTCTCTTTTTTTTTTTTTCCCAGAAATTGCACAAATATTGAAATAACTTGCCAGATGTGATTAAAATAGAAACATCAACATTAAATAAACACTTTAAGCATGAAAATCAATAATTATCAATATTTTTTAAAGTCTTACTTCTGCAACATTCTCAAAGTGAGACACATTTATCAATTGTCATCAATGAGTACATTAGCTAATTTAAAAATACATTGTAAGAATAAAAGTGCACCAATTGCTACTCAGTTGTACACAACAAGATAAATAGAAAGTCCCCCATTCCCCACTTCCAAGAAAGTTTTGAAATGGCACCCCTGACAGAGTACTTAGTGTATTTGCTTATTTACTATTTCCTCAGTAAATGTATTTTTAGAAGATTCACAAGCAGGTGATCATATTCATGGAAATGTATATAAAACTTCGGCATAAAAATTCAAGTTATGGTAGGAACCGGAACGTGTATTTTGCTGCTAATTCAATAATATCATATGGTTTTTCATAGATGTAAACAGATTTATTTTTCTTAAGAAAATTGATTGAAACAAAATATGGCACTTACAGAGCTGCCAACTCTCCTGTTTTTTAGTCCAATCTCCCGTTTTTACATTTAAGTAGGATTTTCTCCCATTTTTCACTCGTTACTTAAAAATTCCTAGAAACGTACTTCTGAAAAAAAGAAAATTTCCAATCTCAACAGGATTTTGTCAGAATTTCACCATAGGATCACTAAAAAACGCGAATTTTGTCAAAAAACGACAAAAAAACTGCAAAAATTCACGAAAATACATACAAATTTCGTCAAAAGATCGCAAAAAACCCTGCAGCTTTCGTCAAAAGATTGTGAAAAAATGCAAATTTCGTCAAAAGATCGCGAAAAAGCGTCAAAGGGGCGCGGGAAAATGCATAATTAGTGCCGGAAGTGGATTCCCACTCCTCCTCCCCCCCCCCCCCCCCCCTGCTGTAACCTATCCGAAAATTTGCTGTGAATTTCAAATTAAAAAAATTTTTTTTTTTACTTAGAATCACCTTTGGAGCAGCCATATAAAAAATTTCAGCTGCAATGCTTGGAATTTTGCTTATTCCTCACAGCAATGCTGAGTGTGAGTGCATATTTAGCTTAGTAAGAATAAATAGATCTGAATTCCGGTCATCCATTTCGGATGCTAATTTAGAGAGTTTAATTGTTAAGAGCAATTTCTCAGGTCATTGCTATGACCAAAAATTTGATGTAGAATTTTTAAACAGAGCAAAATGTGCAATTTCTTCAAAAGTTAAATGCTAGAATATCATAAATTAAGTTCTAATAAATATT
Organism: Maratus michaelseni; assembly: GCA_963931845.1. NCBI lineage: Eukaryota > Metazoa > Arthropoda > Arachnida > Araneae > Salticidae > Maratus > Maratus michaelseni. The sequence goes on along the minus strand of OZ007586.1, from coordinate 334,965,137 downwards.
TTCTTTTTATTTGAAAAAAGTTTGTTTCATTTGTTGATATCTTATATATATTAATGATTATATTTAAGTTATTGAGTCAATCATTAATATTATATTCTAAATGAATTATAAAATAACTTTTTATTCTTACATAAATTCACTTTTATAAAATCTCCCTTTTTCTCCCTTTAAACTGCGAAGAATCTCCTGTTTTTTCTCTTGCTAAGGTTGGCAGCTCTGCAACTTAATTTACATCGTTGCATTATCTCTGCTTGTAATTAAACTATTAGCCACACACAGGGTGGCTTATTCTTTCAATCTCTATCATTTTTCATGTTTATGAAAAGTCACAGCAATCCATCGTTGCCACAGATTAATCTCGGAAAATGAAACATTTGAAGTTACTTAAAAAATTAATAACTGGAAAAGTATTTGTCACAAATTTGTTTTACAAACTGCGTTAGAATGGTAAAAAATTGTATTTTTCTTGATATAAATTTCAAATCTAATGATTATGTCGTTTTTCAAATATTAGATTTCAAAAATTACAAAACTTCACAATGGAGTACCGTAGCGAAACTTTTACGCGTAAAAAGATAATGATAAAGACATTGTGGCTCGACGTGTATCGTGTATACTGGCCATAGCATGAGTAACGAATTATAGTAAACTTATTAGTCTGTTAAAATATAAAAGTGAATTATGTACATACATTTTTAAAAAATAAAGAAAAAACATTTTATCACAAACATCAACAAAATTTTTTCTTCTATTTATTCCCTTATTCCAAAGATATCGTTTTATCGTCTGCTGCCATAGCAACATGAATTAAATTTCATTAAAAAAAAATTGCTCAGTGGTAGAAAAATATTTTTCTAAATCGAATGGTTATTGAACAACTCAACACTTTAACAGGGGAATTTTTATTTGTTATTTAGATATTTTAAAATTGTTTGTAGTCATTGCGTTTTTATTCTGAGTTACAGCTAGTTTATTTATTTTTTAAATAAAAGCCGTGTGTGGCAATCTATATTCGGCCTTATAGCAGAATTTTCCCCTCTTGTTTTTTAGTTACTTTGTTCAAGAGATTGTTCAGACATTCAAACAATTTCTTAAACAGTTTTATTACTATGTAATGTTTAAATTGTGAAAGTGTTATTACATAAAAATATAATTAATATCTTACTTAATTTTTTCACAGCAATTTTATGTAATGTTTAGAAAATTAACCGTCTAATGTAGTAGTGGTAAACCTGCTTATATACTCAATCCAAAAATATCAAATGTTATTAATTGACATTTTATATTCAGATTTCTTATGTTTATTTTATTTTATTTTTTTGTTAAATTTATTTTAACATCTATTTGTAATAGAAAAGCTTTAGAAATTCACCTAGGGCATTTAAATAAAAATTAAGCTTGCTCATTACTGAAATGAAGTTATAATTGTATATAGGGTAGATGTGCCAGTATGGACACCCTTAAGGAATTTCTTTAAAAATTATTTTTTAATTAATAGTTATAATTATCATATTCCACTTTTTTTTAATATTAGTCTTAATCTACCAACAATATTTAATCATGCTCATAGTCACATTTCCGAATGTGAATCGAAATTTAATTGTAAATAATAGAAATAAATGAAAACACCTTAAATTTCAGTAATGGACACCCCACAGAAAGTAATAGATAATTGATATTATGATTATCTTTAAAACTAGAATTCAAAGAAAGCATATTGATGAAATAAAATAGAAATTTTCAACTAAATATAACAATTAGGATATCAATAATTAATAAAATATTTATGAGAATAATTCACTGTTTAAATCAATTATTGTCGTTATCACGAAATCAATATTTTAATTATTTTAGATAGAAGGTTTCAAAGAATTACATTTACCAAATTATTGAGAAATTGGGGGGGGGGGGGGAGGGGTTAGAAAGGTTAGTTAAAAAAAAAAGTCTTGGCGTATTAGTGCATAGAATCTTATTTCCTATTATTCTTAACAGTTAAACTTCCTAAAACTGCTTGATATATTACTTTTAGTAATTTATATACAAAATATCAAATAAATGAAAGTGTGGGCTGAATGTTTTTTAAATACTAAATAAAATTATTTCAAAATAAAACTGCAGAATTGAGATTTGAGCCCCCTGATCTGCAGATTTACTAATTTCATTGCTACCATAAATTTATTTTTATTATTTATTATTTTTTTATGTACGTACTAGTTGTTTTGTCAGAGATGAAAAATCAAACATTTAAGATAGAAAATAATATATTTTTAATAACTTGTGCGACTTAAAACATTGCCTTTATTTAAATGGAAAGAGCTTGAGCCCCATAAGCCCCTCATTTTCCTGTGCCCCTAAATATTATTCCCTGCTTCCTAATTGTGTGTTGATTGCCACATTATAAAGTATGCAAGGCATGGTTTAAAAAAAATAATAATTTGATTACAATCTTAAAAAATTTATTAATTACGTGAAATTAATAAAAACAGCTATTTATATAAAAAAAATATTGTTATTACATTCTGGTAAGTGCAATTTAAAAAATTAAATTTGATTATTTAGCTTTTCGATTAAATCAAAAAAATGTATGCACTATGAACATTACTGAAATTTCTTTTTTAGTAACTTCCACATCGGTTCATTACTGGAAATTGACTAATTAAGCATTCCAGTAATGGACCATGGTCCTAAAACCTGCACAATAAATCAAATTTTGTAAATTGCCATTAGTATATAAAATTCAATGTTTTCTATTACTATTAAAACAAAAACGTGCAATTTTTTCAAGAAAGTAAAAAATATATAAATTAAGTGAAGCCAGCTCTTAGCATGTTCATTAAGATTTTCACAGATAAACAGTGGAACTGTGAAACATTATTTTCTGCTTCCTGATTGATTTGATTAAGATTGTCAACAATAACTGAGATTATAAAATATGCAAGGGGGACTAATGAAAAAAAAATGAAAAAGCTAAATTTTTATTGGTTATTTTTTTTATAAACCAAAAACTTTGAAAATGGCCCATTACTGGAAGGTGGCCTGTTACTGGCACATCTACCCTATTATAGGATGGGTGCACCAGTAATTAACCAATGAGACACAAAACTGTAGAAAACAAAAATAATTGTACTGATTTGTTAGTCTTGGTTACCTGGTCAATTTCTTGCACACTCATCCTATATTGTTCATTAAGATTTCAGATTATTTTCACAGGTGAAAACTACGTTTTGAATTATCAAGATTTTTTTTCCCTCCATGTTCAATCAAAATTTATTTATTTATTTTTTATTTTAACAGAAACAAAAATTGCATAAGCCAACAAAACAAAGTTATATTAATTATTAGTCACTCGTGCCATTATGTTTGACAACATGCTCTGTTCTTTGTAAGCAAAGGTAATGATGCCATTAATTATTGTAACACAAAAATTCAAAAATTTGCTTTTTAAAAAATATTCTTGCAGCAGCGGTTTCCAAACTTTGTTATTACATGACCTTTGCATGTTTAAAAAATTTCTGGACCCACATTAATAATTAGGTATTTAGAATCTTTTGTATAATTTGAACTATGGAAAAAGCACACTTTCGAACAAATCTAATCCACTAGAATAGTAATAGTTAATCTTAATGTGAAAGTACAATAAGCACAAAACAAAATCTTATTTTACTATGTACGGAAAAATAGGTTCTTTAATGAATATACCAAAGAAAAAAACCCTTTAAAAGTCAGTGCGACATTTAACATTGGTCAACGAAGGAATTCATATCGGTATTGAAACTTGTTAATTTTAGCTTAAAACTCTTCTTTAATCTATTGTTCACTACACCGCCTTCTGTCTCGTTCACCAGTAGGATTTTTTATTTTTTTAAAACCTCAATAAAGTGGACCGGGAGGGACACCTATGCTCTACAGATTTGGTTCCTAGTCTGAGCAGTCCCTCTCTAGCAGTAAAGTTATCTTTTCATAAATTTATCTGTATTTTTCCACAATTTTTTTCTTTAAAGCTTTTCCATATGGTGTTCGTTGCATTTTTATATTTGAAAAAGATAATATATTTTTGACAACCTGACTGATTCTTTCCTGATTCCTCAAAACATTGTCTGCGACTAGTTGGTCAAGAACTACAGTTTAGGAACCGCTCATATAATTAATTTTCTATAGCTGTCGACTGATACGTTTTTTGCCACTACTTTTTCTAAATAATAATCTTTGCCTTACTTAATTGCAGATTTCTGCGATTAAGTAAGGCGAAGATTATCATTCTGAAATTACTATTAGTGATGCCAAAAGAGTGGCAGTTGTTCGTGATGCTTTTCTGATTTGAAGTCATAGTACAGTTTTAATGTCTGTATTTCAGCTAATTAATTTCTTTTAATTATTTTTTATTAACATTTATTTTTGCATACCTAAGTGTATTGCATTTTAGTAATATTTTAAGGAATAATTCGATGTTGAATTTGTAGATGAATGCTGAATAGTGAGCTCTCTAAAACTGGAGAAAAGCACTACAGTGTTGGCATCTGTCTGGATATTTTAAGCAGCACCGCAACAACTCTATTTGGCACCTGGTGCACAACCCTTTGTTAGTTTTTCTACAGATGGTAGATGCATAAGTAGGGATTAGTGTTGGTGTTCAGCTTGGTGATTAATTGATTTATTGTTAGTGATTAAGCTTGTCAGTGTTTTTACTAACCGATGGCGCCTGCTGCAAGGACACCACCCGCACCACCCTTGGTGAAGCCCTGATTTTAAGTTAAAGATAACCTTTGAATATCCTAAGTTTCAACTGTTAATTATTACATTATTGTAGGTAATTTTTTTTTTTAAATAAATCATTTTCACAGTAAAGTTTGTCTTGTCGTTTTTATCAGACACAAAAAAAAGTTAAATTTTATTTTTATTGTTTTCTTGGTGAATATTTAAGAGATAAATACAAATGTGTTTTATTTTTGTTATATTAGTTTGCTTCGTAGCGGCAAGAATGTTTTGAAATACACAACTAATATATTAATATATATATATATATTTAAATATACCCCCAAAAATACCAGATGTTATTTTAAGAATTAAGAAGAAAAGTATTTTAGTATTTCACAGCATGTTTTAAAAAATTTTAATGTAAAATTTACTTTTTCAGAATTTTAAAATTATTTCTAATACAACAATTTATTTTATATTTTTAAAGAGGTGGTTTTCAGTTTCAGGTTTCTAATATTAAGTGAAACAAATAAATGTTATGGGAATGTACCGAGTGTAATTTACTTTATATTAGGTGATATTTCTGATTTTTATAGTATAATAATAAAAATTTATAACAGTTAAAATATGATATAAAATATTGATTAACAGAAAAAATAATCAATCCCCATTATTTTTCTCATATATTTGTTTTTAAATGTATGGCGAATTTCAGAAAGTCAAAACGAAATATATATGAGTAATATCCATAGCTGTGAACTTCTGTGATTTTTTGTCACCAGTATTTCCGAATAGAAATCTCATTCTTACTTAATCATAGAACTTCTACAAAATGTCGGCTTTATTTAATCGAAGAATTTCTGCAAAATCTTCATCTTTTATTAGCAGAATATTTGCGATTAAATAAGGCAAATATTTTTATTTGGAAATACTAGTAACAAAATGGCTATTCGCAGCTCTGAATATAACTCAAAAAGTGTGAATTTTTGCAAAAGTAGCAATCTTGAAAGAACCTGATTACATTTGGCGAAAACATAAAATACTAATGTTTCATACCCTATGTTTTTGTAGTGAAATTATTATAGTTTAAATTTATTTTATAACTTCTAGTAATTATTGATTATTTACTGCTCAACCCGAGAAACTGTTTATTTCACTCAGATTTAACCAAATGTTATTGAAGTAAAAAAAAAAAAATATATTTTTATGTTTTTGTTCTTAAAATATTTTTATTATCTTAATATTCAATTTGATATTTCTGTATTTTCTATACAATCTTTCAAAAAATTTATTTAGAAGTAACGTACTTTGAATTACGAAAAAAAAAAACTTAATTTTTTTAGAAAAAAGGGTAGAATTATTTAATTCATAATTTCTTTTTCTTTTTTTCAAATTTTTTTCATAGCATTTGTTTTCTCATCCAAAATTCATTACATGTACAAAAAACTTTTCTTGATAAATAATAAACAGATGCTACTGTCAAATAGGTGATATTGATAATATAGAAGCACACAGTACTTAATCATTTTCATGTGATAATAAATTTTTTCTGTGCTTTATTTGCAAACGAGTTTTTGCCACATTAACCTTCTAATACCTCTTGTAGCATACATGATACCATCAGATTTGCCAGTTTTTAAAAAAAATTCAGATTGCTGGATTGCTATTACTTTTTTAAAGTACTAAAATTCACCTTATTTAATTATTTTAAATAAGGCGAATATTAATGTTTTAAAAAATGGTGGCAATCAAGCAGTGTGATTTTTTTTTTTTTTTAAATGCCAAACTGACAACTTTTATAGCAATACAAGGACATCAAGGATAGGGGGATTAAATGGATGAAAAACAATGTTATACGTAACCACAGCAAAAGCATATGATGGATGTGACTACATTTTAACATTGATGTTTGTTTGTAAACAACACTCTGATGAATTTTAATTATCATGGATTTATTTGTATTTGCTTAGATCATGATGAAAAACGTTAATGCTTATGTAACATTATTTCAATGGCTTTTACTGCTATTATTATTATTAGACAGAATTATTCGTGTAAAACTGCCTGAGGATTAAGTCTACTAATAAGTTTCAATTTGCTCTATATTATTTATTAGTCTTGAGTAGTAGCATATTTTTCTACTTACAATAAGTAGAACAACTCCATGCTCAACTAACAATAGAGTAGATATTTGTTTTAAACCACCTAAAAATAGCAGTGGATTTATGGTAAAAGCACCTCAATCTTTTTTTTTTTTTTTTTTTTTTAAAGCAACAGAGTAAGTTTTATTTTTGTTTGTTGAAAAGCATTGCTACAAAAAATGTTATGGCAGATTCCTCAGTTTTCCTGTATAGAATTATCATTTTCAATCACTTTAATACTTAATCCCCAAACAGTTTTGTACGAATCATTCTGTCTAACAATAATAGCAGTAAAAGCCATTGAAATAATGTTACATAAGCATTTATATAACTTAATTTATTAAGCCATAGTTGGATTGGGATTTCTTAAACACAAGCTAATCCATGAACAATGAATCATTATTTTGAATAAAACTTTTAATTTTATTTAAGATATATTGTATCTTCCTTGTAATTATACCACAATGATTTATTTTAATTTTAAAAGATATATTTTACATACCACTGCATGGAATAAAAAGAAACCCGATCATGACAAAAAGTCTTGCAACCTGATTATAGAAAGGGGTGTAGAAAATTACTCAAGAGATTTTAACTAAAAATATTAACAATCTGTCTTTTTGGCAGCTTTTTCTTTATGCACCAGCGAAGGAAAATATATTTTTGAAAACAAAAATTTAAAAGGTATTTGTTAATCTCACTTCCTCCTCTTTGGTACATAAATAAAATCTGCAATAAGACCGGGTTTTTAGCTCACAGGCTATCAAAGCCTGAGAGCTTATGTGCCCGCCTGTTCTGTATGCATGTACGTAACGCTATAACTCTTGATAGAACTGACCGTTTTGCTTTAAATTTTGTTTATAGGTTCCTTGTGAATAAGGCGCTTTCCTGGTTAGTTTTGGGGGTTCAATGATTAAGTTTAAAGGGGGTAACGGGGGGGACTAACCCCCCCCTTAATTTAGATAAATGGGTTTTTCATGCAGAATTAACCGATTTTCTTCAAATTTTGTATATAGGTTCATTGTGATAAGGTGCTTTCCTGATTAGTCTTGGGGGTTCATTGGTTAAGGATACAGAGAGAAAGGGAGCTAATCCCCCCCCTTAATTTAGATAAATGGGTTTTTCATACAGAATTATTCGATTTTCTTCAAATTTTGTATATAGGTTCATTGTGATAAGGCGCATTTCTGATTAGTTTTGAGGGTTCATTGGTTAAGTATTAAGGGGGAAAGGGGGTCTAATATCCCCCCCCCCAATAATTTAGATAAAGGGGTTTTTCATGCAGAATTATCCGATTTTCTTCAAATTTTGTACATAGGTTCAGTGTGATAAGGCACTTTCCTGAGTAGTTTTGGGGGTTCATTGGTTAAGTATAAAGGGGGAAGAGGGCTAATTCCCCCCTTAATTTAGATAAATGGGTTTTTGATCAGAATTATCCCATTTTCTTCAAATTTTGTATATAGGTTCATTGTGATAAGGCGCTTTCCTGATTAGTTTTGGGAGTTCATTGATTAAGTATAAAGGGGTAACGGGGGTTTAATCTCCCCCCTTAATTTACATAAATGGGTTTTTCATGCCAAATTATCTGATTTTCTTCAAATTTTGTATATATGTTCATTGTAATAAGGTGCTTCCCTGATTAGTTGGGGGATTTCATTTATTAATTATAAAGGGGGAACGGGGGGATGATACCGTTAATATATTGTCAATTTCTTTATTTTTCGAGGGCTTATTTCAAATTCTTTGAAATAAGATTTTAATATACAATTAGTGAGAACAGCCTGTGAGCTCAATGCCATCAGTTTAACTGGGCAGTTTTCTCTTTTTATTTAATTATTTATTTATTTTATAACAAAGTACAACTCAAAAAAGCAAAAGGTTTAAATAGTCGTACAGAAATTTTGATTTTATCAAAGTCCACCTTTCTTACTAATTCTAAAGATTTATTAAACTATCTGATTGTTATTTAAATTTTTATTATGTTGTATCTCACACGATTTATTAACTAAATATACAGCCAAATAGAACTGAATGTCAAACATGTCAAAATTAATGAGAAATATAAAGTGCTACAAAAATAAATGCTTAGAAGTAATGGATATTATGAAAATTGTATCTTTTACTCAATATATTTTTATTAAGACATTTATAGTAAAAAAACTGTTATATGCAAGAATTGGCGCATGAAAAAAAATGATGAATTATTTTAATTGATCTTCAAAATATATGCTTGACACCTTTTTTTCTTTTTCTTTTGACATTTTCGAAGTTTTTAGAACTACATTACACTGTATTTAAAAAGCAAATGAACATGACAAAGTTAATTGATGTTCATACATAAATTTATAAAACTTACCACTATAGAATAAAAGGACATAGATATTTGTGTTATGTTTTTGTATTAAATAAAGTCAACAAAAATTTAAAGAAAATGATGAACACGCTGATTTTGCAAATTTAATATTGTAAATTTTTGTTAAATCTTTATAAGTACGAAGGTCATTTTATCATAAGGAATAAAAATACTAGTTTGAACTATCCCTCATGAGCATCTTTTTTTCATACCAAGATACAGGCTAAAATAGTAGCACCCTATGATTAAAAAAAATAATAATTACAAGATTACAAGAAAGTTCATCAGAATTCATTATATATTTAAAAAATAAAGAGGTTGCAATTTGGCTATGCTGTACTTGAAAAAATGGATAAAGATAAATGGCTAAGCTGCTCTGTATCAGATCAGGTTCAAGCAAGAGAGACGTATTTTCTCTCCTTGTGATTTGGATGCAGGTTTGATCATTTTAAGCAAGAATTTTGGTTTAGAGGAAAATATTATGTGTTTAAAAGTTAATGTATATGTATATATTTTTTATAGATTGCTCCATATCAAATAAAATTTACAGCTATAACTATACATTATTATTCTATAATTGTACATAATTATAGTATTCATTTCAGACTAATGTATTTTGGGTTGGGGGATGGATCAACAAAAATCGCTTTTCCGGGTTCAGATCAGATTGCAGGATGATGAAAAAAAAACACTATTTCAACCCGAAAAAGTGATTTTTGATGGGTCTCAACCCATCCGCACCCGAAGCAATTGCAACTTGAAACCTGTAATGAAAGAAAATTAATACCATACTTCAATGCAATTATTGAAGAATAATCTATAATGATACTCACAATATACATTTTTAGTGTCATGAAGTAGACTCAATATATGAAAATTAGAAAATTTTCAACAATTATTTTAATGTGAAACAAATTTGTGAACATTTTCATTTAAAAATAACTATATTTGAGATCGACTCGCATTTACGAAAATCGAAACCAATCCCTACCTGTAATAATATAATAATAATAATAATAATAAAATTAGAATAGCATGACCGAACCAACCCGATCCAATGCGAAATTCTAACACTGAATGTTTTGTAAAGGAAATGGGTAGCTAAGCATTAATTTTCAGTCCCTCATTAGGTATTTCTTTTATTTTCAAGATGCTTTGATTATTTTAATATAATTTTTGATCTATATTTGCTGCCTTGATTTTTTCCAGTGATTTTTGTTTGGAGATTGTTTAAATATTTTATACACAGGTTTATTTATCAAATTTTAAAGCATTTCATTATATCAATTCAATTTTTCTTTTTCAAAATGAAGTGCTACAAGTGCTAAATATCGAGAAAAGCAAATTGAATTTATGTATCTGAAGAACATTTATTTTTAAAAATAAACTCATGTTTCAGATCTCCACATTTAAACAATCCTGAAACAAAAAATAATTAGAAGCAATATGCATCGATTCTATCTAAATTATATTACTACAAGCAAAACTCAGAAAAAAAATTACCCTGGTAGGCCAAAAAACAATGCTTATCTATCCACTTCCTTTATATGTGCTTGAAAAATCAAGCATACATTTAATTACAGCAAGTATGAGATTTACAGCAAAATTTGTTGTAAATGTACAGTATTGTGCTTGAAAATTGGATAAAATAACTATTTGTGCAGTAAAATTACATCACAATACTTGAAAAATCAAGCACACGTTCATTTACAGTAAACATGAAATTTACAACACATTGTGCTGTAAAATAACATCCTCATACTTGAAAATTCAAGCACATAATCATTTACAGCAAACTTGAAAAATACAACACATTGTGCTGTAAAATTGCATCCCCGTACTTGAAAATTCAAGCATACAATCATTTACAGCATACTTGAAAAATACAACACATTGTGTTGTAAAATTATATCCCTGTACTTGAAAATTCAAACACATAATCATTTACAGCATACTTGAAAAATACAACACATTGTGTTGTAAAATTACATCCCTGTACTTGAAAATTCAAGCATACAATCATTTACAGCATACTTGAAAAATACAACACATTGTGTTGTAAAATTACATCCCTGTACTTGAAAATTGAAGCACATAATCATTTACAGTATACTTGAAATTTACAGCACATTGTTCTGTAAAATTATGTTACCGTACTTGAAAAATAAAGTACACTTTCATTTACAACACAAGGTGTTGACAATTTTTTTACCCGCATGTTGTGTTGTAATCTGGCATATTCATTTTTTACAGTGTATGTGTTTTGATGAAACATTGTTGCAATTTTCCACATGTGTTCCTTTCTTTATCAATATAAAATAAAAGGAAGTATGTAATTCATCTGTTATTTATTTTTTTTTATTGTATGTTCACAGATAATTGCAGAATAATGAACTGAATTTGATAGATATGTTATTTTGTTTGAACACATTAATTTTCTAGGTTGTCCCATTCACCTTTTAAAGAATGCAATAACTACTTGTTTGTCAGCAAGCTATGCTGCTATAAAAAAACAGTGATTGTAATGTAATTTCAATATGTCATTGACAAAGAGTACTGTATTTTCCATTTAAAAAATAATCATGATATCATACATGGCTTTTTAAAGAGCATAATCAGAAGTTTAAATACGTTGTAATCATCAATATATATATATTTTTTCAAAATTAATTTTTGCGAAAAATATGAATTCTAACTTGTGAATCTTTTAACTGAAATCTATTTCCAGAAGCTTCAAATATGCAAATCCAAAATTATAGCTCATTCTACTAACAAGGGGACCACCAAACATGATGCACACAGATTTTGATGATTTTAAAGTATGTTGTAGGGGTCATACCCCTAATTATTCAGGTCAAAGGTTTCCTTCAAATGGGCTTTAGTTTTCGAGAAATTCTGGGTTAAAGTTCAGTATGCATTTCAAATACCCATTAGTTCGCAATCTTGAACAAGGTCTCCATGGTGCAGAGCTAGCACTCCGGATTTGAGAGCCGGAGATGAGGGTTCTGTCCTCGCCTGTGACTTTTACCTTTTTTTAATAAATTTTATATATTTGTCGCGTTGTAAGTTTTATGCAGAATAATGAATTCTGCATCTTTGAACTTTTTGATATTTTCCTAATAAATTCTATTTACATTTTTGAATTTTTCGTGAAAATTTATAGTTTTTGCGCAATTTTTATTTTAATATTTCGGTTGACGAAAATCTAAACTAATTTATGTCTTGATATCTCATCTTTTTAAAATGATTATTGTTTACATTTATGTATATTTACTTATTTATTTGCCGTATTTATGAAATAATGCAATTTTTTTATTTGCATTTTCTATTTAAAAAAATTTAAATGATTAAAAAAAAATTAACAAAATAATATATCCTTTTAATATTTGATTTGTTCTAAATATATTGAAATATGTTAACTGCTGAAATACAAAAATATTTATCATCACTGACAACGACATTTTTAGTTTATTAAATATGGAACTAATTGTGTGATACATATCGCAAAAATATTCTAATCAAATTCTGCATTAAAAGTCGCCTTTAAATATATTCTTTACGTAAATTGTTTTAACAATATTGGAAGAATGTATAAATTAGCATATTATATATTCTTTAAATACTTAAATTGTGATAAATATATTAAAAAATGCATTAAATTTGAAAAAGAAATTATTTCAAACGTGGTAAATGTCTGTAAAGGAAGCTAAACGAAATTGATAAAAAGAAAATTTTATTTATTCTGATATTACCATAAAAGTCATTGCAGACGATTTTTTTTTCGGATATTTTTTATATGTATTGTAATTAACAAATGATTTTTCTTTTCTAGTTGAATTTTTTTGTATGGCATCGACTTGTTAGAATGAAAAAAAAAATAATTATAATATATTATTTTTTTATTTGTGCAAATCAAAAATGATGTTGAGTTTGAACTTTACAGTTAAATGTATTTAAATAACATAAAAAAATATATATAACTGGCTAAAACTTGGATATAAGAGTTATTGCTTTAATATTTTATTACTCCTTTCAAAATATGTTGTTGGAATTACCTAATCATACATATCTTTATAAGATTTGAAATAAAAATATTTTGTATAAATTATAAAAGAAATATATAAAATTTATTTAAAATTTCATAAAGTTAAAAAAAGTATTATTTTAGAACGGTTATTAAAATATAAAGAGTAAATAATAATAATAGAAAAAAAATAAACAAAATTTAGACATAAATTAGTTTGGAATTTCATCAATAGAAATATTAATTTCAAAACTGCACCAAAAAAAAAAAAAAAAAAAAAAAACTAAATTTTCACGAAAAATTTGAAAATGTAAATAGAATTTATTAGGAAAATATCAAAATGTTCAAAGATGCAGAATTCAGAATTCTGCATGAAACTTACAACGCGACAAATATATAAAACTTATTAAAAAAAAGTAAAAGTCACAGGCGAGGACAGAACCCTCATCTCCGGCTCTCAAATCCGGAGTGCTAGCTCTGCACCATGGAGACCTTGTTCAAGATTGCGAACTAATGGGTATTTGAAATGCATACTGAACTTTAACCCAGAATTTCTCGAAAACTAAAGCCCATTTGAAGGAAACCTTTGACCTGAATAGTTAGGGGTATGACTCCTACAACATACTTTAAAATCATCAAAATCTGTGCGCATCATGTTTGACGGTCCCCTTGTAAGTAGTTTTTGAGTTATGCTTCAAAAACTCTCTGCATTGCAATCTGATTTGCAATGATTACTAATGAATTTAACATTAGTAGTTTCACATTTTAAACTTGCATAATTCCTAAACTACTTGGCTGAATGACTTCCCATTTGGAATACAAAAGTAAAATTTACTGAAGAATCCAAATATGATGTTAAAATTATGTGTTAGTATTGAAATCTTTAAAGTTTGTTACAATTTCAATATGTAGACAACACCTAAGCAGAATTTATGTATAGCATTAATTAGTAGACATTATTACTATTCGATTGGTACCAGTCACATTTTTATATAATGATTTGTGGCAGAATTAGTAGGGTAGTGTCCTTTTTTCCCCCACGATTGTACATGCATTCAAATGTATCAACAAAAGACTCTAAGCTGAAATGTATGGGAATTTTAGTTTCAGCTAAGGTTGAGACCTCCTTCATGTTGATTCGAAAACTGAATTTTGAGTCTAACACTAGACCATGGGTGCAAGTCTTCAGTCTCAGGACTGATTTCAGTCTTGGAGAGATTTTTGATTAATACTAAATTCTACTTTTATATACTTAATAATAGCAATTTTACTATCAAAAACTTTTAATCACACTCTTTTACTTCAAGATATCAAGTTTTAGACATAATGCAAGCCAGAGAAATCTTCTAGTCCATTTTCATTTTGTTATTCCTAATACTAAGAAAAGTTTTCAGTTTTGGCTTGGGTGGACTTCTTGCACTCATGCACTAGACTTTCAATTTTGTGGAAGTAGAAGAACAGAAGCTGCTTCTGTTTTTTTGTTCAAATTACTCCTTTTGAATGCATGTTTTTTGTTGTTTTTTTTTCACTGCAGCGAAATTCAACTATTTTTTCTCAGATGTGTTCTTTTAAAACTACTACTCATTAATCAGGTGATATTTAGATTTAAAGAAAAAAATACTCAATGATGTGTTTAGTTGCTTCGTATTCCTTATGATATCATCAACAAGTAAGAGAAAAATCCATCAGTGTTAGGTTTGGTGACAAATAAAATCTCAACTAATCAGGAACAAATATTTTTGGTAAAAGAAAATAGTTCATTCATTTTTCTTCAAGAATTATTAAGAGACCTGTCTTTTACTCAACACTATCTATTACTATAATTTAAATTATTTTATGAGTATAAAATTTGGTATGTCTCTTCTTACTGTAAAATATCTGGTAAATTTTAAGTATGAAGTTTTCTTTTCTTTTACCCTGAATATTTCTTCCTATAATTGTTGTGATTACTCAAAATGTATGTTTTAAAATGAAAATAAATATATTTTTGTGAAAGCAAACTATCTACATGTATATATGTATTGTTATTAGTTTCTAAAATTCAGTGCTTATTTTAAAATTTAAATTTTGAGCAAAATTTGTTTTATAGGAGAAATTGGAGACTGGAAAAATTATTTTACTGCTGATATGGTACAAGTTATGGATTCATGGCTGGATGAACACTTTGAAAACATTTCATTTAAATCTAGTATGCAGTAATCTTGTATCTACACTCTTATAGTGAATGTCTTAGATAAATACTTACATTAATGTATTCAGCTGAACTGGGTGTTATATTTGTAAATAAATAATTACCTCCTATTATGGTATTTTTATTTGAGTAGTGATATATCCATGAAAAATAATTTGCAGTTTCTTGAGTAATTAAGTCAAACAAAATCAAATTCATTTATATATATATATATATTTAATTTGTGAGCAGTGTATTCATTTTTTCAAAATCTCTGTGAAGTGAGTAATTATTTTTAGTTTTAATTTGGAATCAAAATATAGTTTGTTATATTCGGTATTTTAAAGTATTTGAAAGTGATTAAATTTATGAACTTATAAAATTTTTATGAAACACTCAAAAGATATACAAAAGTTAAAAGGTGGAAAGCTATGTGAAATTAGGGTATCACAAAAAAAAAAAAAAAATAAAATAAAAAAATAAAAATAAATCTATATTAATAAAAAAAAGTTTTGCTTTGTGTGTGTGTGTCTGTGTGAGATTGCTGGAAAAATCTAGCACACCTAGAAATCTGAAAAGGATAGTCCAAGGTCTGCCCTGATGCACCTCAGTCTCAGAATTTTAATATTTTGAAAATTAACCAAAATACTAATTAATACTCATTAACCATCACTTCCAAAATGCCATCTTTTTCTGAAAATGGTGCAAAAGAAATGTCAAAACCGCAAAATGAGCTCTGTGTTGGGAGAGGGAAGAAAGATTTTAGGTTTACACAAAAAACGCCGAGTTACAAGAATGACTTTTAACTATGCCTTTTTGGAAACACATCGAAAAAATGGCTCTATCTACACAAAATTCGGAATACAGGGGTGAAAAAATATCTCGATTTCAAAAAATTAAATTTTGAAAAAATCAAACCAGAACTTTTCAAGATATCAATTAAAAACTTTTCATTTTTCATTCATAAAAGATCTGTTTTTATTTCAAGTCCAGACACCTGTCTTTGAACAAGTCTATTTGTAAACTAAGAATAAAACCACAATTTATTATACTGGGATAATGTGAGCTCTATTAAACATTTTTTAAATATTGCATTTATTGATTTGAAAATTATGCATTTGTGCATATTTCATGAGGAATCTAAATATCTAATTTTCATTAAGATAGCATCATTAGAACCAAAATTAATAATTAATTTTCCTTTAATGATTTTTTTTTGGAGGGGGGGAAGAAAAAGGTTTCTGATAATGAAAGTAATGTTAACCAGATGTGAATAGGGATGTTTATATATTTTTTATTCGCGGGAATGGGGAAGGACGGGGTGACTTTTTAATAAATATCACTTTTAGTGAACCGTGCCCCCTAGCATCAGGTTTATCATTATTTGGCACCATTTTTAATATATACATATCTAATGCCCCGATTTCAACAGAACTAATTCCATTTAACAAATTTAACTTTTTTAGGTTCATCAGTAGCGTTTAATTGCTGTGATGTATAGATAATTACCACTATTTCCGAATAGTAACTTCAGCAATTTTTTTTTAAGTTCCAAGCTTTTCTACGATTCTCAGTCTTTGAACAAGTAGTCTGGTAGTCTTAATTAGTTGTTTGACATAAATCATTTTCATATCTCTCCCCCCCCCCCCCCCTTCCCCTCTTCAAGGTTTTTTCTCTAACTATTCCCGGTTTCCATAACTCAGCAACTAACTTTCTAATTTCAACGCAATTGATTCCAAACATTATAATTAACTTAATAATCACCCCGTATAACATTAAAGTGAACTTATGATTTGTATATACCACTCTTTTTGAATAATAATTTCAGATTTTTTAAAATTTCATTTCAGAGTATCTCGGATTCTATGGACCCGATTACGACGGGTTTGGCTCATTCGACTTGATATTGATAGTCTTAAATATTTTAGTTTCACTTTCTACTGCCAGGGGGCGCATTATCTCTCATTCTATGGGCCTGATTATGATGAGATTTGGCTCATTCAACTTGAGTTCAATCGCCTAAGAGATTTTAGTTCCACTTTCCACCGCCAGGCGGTACATGCATGCAAAATGTTAATAAATTTTAAGTAATATTTTATTGGAATATAAATTATTATACAGTAAGTACATGAAATTTAAAATTTTATCAATGACTAAGTATATGGATGATAATTACACTACTTTGTTGATGAATAAATCAGTATTATCATTTTAAATGTTATTTAAAAAAATAATTTTATGCAAAATCAGGTTAAAGATATAAAATCCTACAAACTTGAGGTTTGTTTTAATTTATTATCACGGGTCCGGGCAACGGCAATGGGTCAGCCTGTAATTAAATAATTTTGAATTTTTTTTATTAACATCAGATTTTTTTTTTTTTTTTTTTTTTTTTTTTTTTTTTTTTTTTTTGCATTAATGCATTGAATGGCTACGAAGAATCATAGGTTAAAAAAAAATTAAGTCTTTAATTAGACAATATTAAGGAGCATAATTATAGGAATAATAAAAATTAGATATGTGCAGATAAGTAATTTTATTAGTTAATGACACAAGTAATAAATAAAATAAATATAACATGGCAGCTCGTATTGCACTTGTACTTTGTAAAATTACTGTAATCACATAAATCTAAACTTATATCTGTGTATGCTAACCAAAGGAAAAAGAGAAAATAAAATTAATTACATTAGATACATACAGTAAATATATTCATAATCTTTAGTATTGAAATTTTTTCCATATTTTGGTCATATTTACAATCCACTTTGACTTCTCAAAATATTAAATATCAGCATTATTGCCCACTCAGTGGGCATTATTGGCATTTAGTTCTTTGAATTAAAAAAAAAAAAGTTTGGTTATCTTTTTCATGGATAACTGATTTCTTTATTTTCTTCATACGAGTCCAAAAGTATATAACACTGTTTTAACTTCTACTTAATAACTCTTGCTGGGCTTAACATATTGTTACCAGGGATGGATCCAGAGCATCATTTGGGGAGGGGGGGGGGGGCGATACATTATTACATGTAATGGGCATAGTATAGTATAGGAAAACCTTTAAAAATAGAACCTGTCTGTAACGGAAAAATTTCATGGTTCCGAAGGAAGAAACAGCATGCAAATGTGCCTGCAAAACAAAAACCTGTCTAAAACGGAATTATAGTCTGATCCCTAGCGATTCCGTTTTTACAGGATTTACTGTATGTAAAAGAATGCAGTAATTTAATGTTTACAATTATTTATTAGTCATAATTCCTGTTGGTTAATTCATTACAGTAAAAACTCTAAGAACGAAACCTACCTATATCGGAATTCTATCTTAAAAGGAATAGAAAAAACTTTATAGTCTTGGTCGAATTAACACTATACAAATCTTATCTTCTAAAACGGAAATCTGTATGAAATAATTTTTTTCCAGTTCATAACTGAATCATTTTCATGAGTTTTTACTATAATTTGTAGTTTATTATTAGCTAGCACACTCGCCTGGTGTTGCCCGGGCCCGTGATAATAAATTAAAACAAACCTCAAGTTTGAATGATTTTATATCTTCAATCCGATTTCGGGGTTTAAGCAAATTTTTAGTAGTTTATAAAGTAGCTGGAGGACCCTAGAGCTATGTTTAATAAAATTAAAAGAGAATAAGATAATTTTTAAAGAAGCTGCACCAAGGGCCCCAAAAAGAAGATTAATATTCAAAATTGTTGGTAGCTGAGGTCCGAGAAATTTTTTTGGCGTTCATGTAGTAGTTGGAGGACCTAAGAAGTTGTTAGGATAAAAAAAAAGCTAGTGAATCGGACGATCTTTAAGGGAGATATAGTAGGGGGCCCAAAAGAAGGCCAACTGATAATTTTGAGCAGGGCCCTAAGATGAAAACATCTTAAGAGGTCCTAGTACTTAGCGCTTTAGATCTTCAATTAGTCAAAATTAAGCAATAGGAGGGTATGAATTAATCATTAGAATAATATTTTAAAGAAAGACATAAAAAGAGCCCTTGGGCCCTAATAAAAATCTGAGGGGGGTGCCCGGGGAGAGGAGTCCAAGACTCAAATTTAAAGTTATGCATTGGGAGGGTGACACAATTAGAGGGGTGAAAAATGCATGGCGCAGAAAAAGTTCAAGGGCCCTCAGGGGCTTAACTGCAATATAGAAATGGAAGAATAGCTAAATGGAGAAAAGTCTCCCCAAAACATAGATGCTCGGATTAAAAGGGGGCAACTTTTTGACAATTTAGGAAACAAAAACTTTAACGGGCCCCGTACCAGGCCCCAGAAGCCAGGATCTTAACTAGAACCTAGAAATGGGGGAAAGCTAAATGGAGAAAGGGCCCCAAAAACAAAGAGAATCGGATAAAAATAGGTCCAGTAATTAACAAATTATGACACCAACACTTAAATGGGCCCTAGGGAGCCAGGGTCTTAACTGGAATGTAGAAATGGGAGAATAACTAAATGGAAAAAGGGGGCAAGTTATTAACAATTTAGAGAACAAAAAATTCAAGGGGGCCACGGTCTTAACTGGAATGTAGAATTGGGGAAATAAGTAATTGGAGAAAGGGCCCCAAAAGAAAGAAGAACGTATAAAAAGGGGCAAATTATTAACTATTCAGAGCACAAAAACTTAAAAGGGCGTCAGGGTCTTAAGTGGATTGTAGAAATGGGAGAATAACTACATGGAGAAAAAGCGTCTAAAATGAAGACAATCAGATTAAAAGAGGGCAAGTTATTAACGATTTAGTTTACAAAAGCTTCAAGGGGCCCCAGGGTCTTAACTGGAACACAGAAATGGGGGAAAAGTTAAACGAAGAAGACCAGATAAAAATGAGTCAAGTTATTAACAATTTAAAACAAAAAACTTAAAGTGGTCCCAGGGGGCCTGGGTCTTAAAAAATTGAGAATCAGGTGTATCAGGACCTGCCTTGGACTATCCGCACCAAATTTTCAGACTTCTGCGTACGGCAGATTTCGATAGCCATCGCACAAACACACAGACAAACAACTTTCTTTTATTAGTATAGTAGATTGTTTAATTAATAGAAAACTAATACTACTATGTGTAGTTTTAATGATTTACAAATAGCAATACAATAAATTCGTGAAAACAAAATCGCTGGAAACCGGAAAAAATCAGTTTTTGACAGGTTTCCGTCGTAGCAGGTAATTTGTATGGTATTCGTTCCGTTGGGACCATATATTTCTGTTTAAGAGATTATATTTCTGAAATATTTCTGTTTAAGAGAGGGTTCCATAAAAGACAGGTTCAACTTTCACATGTTGGAAGGAATATTAAACAATTAAAGGTATTAAGACCGAAACCTGGTTAAAACAGAACTTTTCTTTAGTCTCTAGCTATTTCGTCTTAACAAGTTTTATTGTATTTTATTACTATTCGATAATGCTGTGGACTTTCGTAGAAGTAATAAAGTTTTTCGTAGGATTTTTTCCAAACAATTTTAAATCGAGCATTAAGATAACCTTAATTTTCAAAACATTTTCAGTAATATTTATAGAGTAATTTGTGAAGGAAAACCTGTCTTAACGGAAAGATTTCATAATCCCAGCAAAAGGAATTGTATACAATTAATTGTACCTGCTAAGATAGAAAACTGTCAAAAATAGATTTTTTTTCCTATCCTATCGATTCTGTTTTCACATGTTTTACTGTTTCATAACTATTTTATTACCATTATAATTCCTTTTTATGAAATAATTTTAGTTCTTCAAAAGTAGAAAATGTATGCTGAAGCTAATTGCATAGAGCTAATAGTATTTTTCGAAATACAAAAATTGTGAAAACGGAAATTGTATATAAAGGAATCCTGCCTTAACTGGAAATATTTCATGGTTTCGGCACAAGGAATAGCATGTAACTATATCTGCTAACCCAAAAACCTGTTTACAATGGGATTTTTTTTTGTCTCTAGTTATTCAGTCTTAGCAGATTTCACGGTAGTTACATTGGTGCACACAAAGAGCGTATTTAAGACTTAAAATATCAATTAACAAGAACAGGGTTCATACTCATCAGGGGAAACCTGGGAATCAGGGGATAAATTTTGTGTCTTAAAAATCAGGGGTATCTCAGGGGATTTTCCAAAAAATACCAAAAACCTGGGAAAATTTGGCAAAACAATCGGCTACTCTGGGAAATGAGGGCACTTGCTGCTATTCGCATGCTTTGTGAAGTAAAAGCATGTATCTGCAAAATGTTCAACAATTTGTAAATTTTGCGAAAAATTCTGTAACAAATCAGTAGTTTGTGCTTCAGAATCAGGTGTGAACTTGAGAGTGGAACTTTCACAACTCTTAAGATTTTTGTGTGTAACATAACAAAATCTTGATACCTAGAAAATTTGCTGCTGATCTGGGAAAAATACATACAGGTTTTTTATACATACCTGTGTGTATATATATATATATATACATACATACATACATATTTATTTTTTAACCTTCTGATGTAAAAACTTAACTTTTGTGATTACCTCTTTATTTATTTATTTAGGGGGGGGGGGGTAATACTTACTAAGTTTTAAAAAATGTCGTTAATTGTCAACATCGGAAAATTATTCATTCTGGAAAATACATCAGGGGATTCTCAGGGGATTTTTTGAGGGGAAATGAGTATGAACCCTGAAGAACGAAAAATCATGCGTCAAGCATGGATTATGAAACACTTTCCAACACAGCCAGAAAATTGTAACGAAACTTCACCGTTAAATAAGGTGACAGAAGATATGTAAGTAAACATTTTAGAAAAAACATACCACATTGAAAAATACAGTTTTCGAAATTACCTTCCAGTGTCAAAAAAGTAGTCGAATTATTTTGTGCAGCTCTGTATATGATCAATAGATGTGGATATATAGTATAATAAAATTTACTCCAGTTAGAATATTCACATTTAGCAATTTTCGCCAATCGATGGAAATGCACTCGAAATCTTTTGCACAGCCCTGTATATTATCTGAAGACTTTTGTACACACCACCTATTAAGCTAAAAGCCAACTTAAAACTCACTTGGAGCAATTACCAAACGTAAACGACAATGTATCTTTTTTTTTTCGTAGCCCTGTATATGAATTTATTTATATTTCACAAACTTCTTTTAGTCTACTAAATATAGTTAAGCAGGAAAATGCGTAAACACAATTAAAAACTACCCTTAAGCAATTCACTCCCATAGTCTGTAGTACTTACGATTTCCTTGTGTAGCCCTGTAATGGTCAACCGAGTTTATAAACACACAAATACTAAAAAAAAAAAAAAAAAGTTAAAAATGCAAACCAAAGTTGAAAACGCACTTATCACACATAGACTGTAAATATCGCACATGTACTGTAACCAATATCTTTTGTGTGTCCCTGTAAATAAACGCAATGCACACAAGAGAGCAATTTATAGTGCACCTCAGTAATGCATATAATTTTCATTAAGTTTGAAATAGTGAAATATCACTAAATTACACTGCAGACGATTTTTTCCCATAGAACGATGTGTAAAAGAATTCTTTTGTTTGACCCTGTAAATGATTAATAAATGCTTTGCACCCCATATTCTACAAAAAGCATGTTTTAATGCGCTTCATAATTATATATCAATTTCATTATGTTTTAAATGACGTAGCGTCATCAAAATGCGCTTGAACCGATTATTTCCCCATTGACTGTAATGTAACGGAATACTTTTGACTGTCCCTGTAAAAAAACTATAGGTATTACACATTTCTGATGAAATAGGGAACATGCTATAGTAAACGACGATATTATACAAAAATTTCAGGATAATCGAAGCATATTTACGGGAGTTAGAGCGACGGCAGACAAACCGAAGTCTTAAACACTTTTCAACTAGGTTGGAAAGTGTTAAAAATGGATTAGTACAAAAACTGTAGTGTTGTGATGTGTAAAAACAATGAAAAATAACCAAAATGAAAATGCAAAAATATCTAAAAAATTCAAGCCTTACATTTTCAGTGCAAAATACAATATAAAAGATACTGAGAAACAGGAGCAGCACCTTGCTTTGCTGCTGTGACTTTTCATAAAGAAGGATAGCTCCTTTATAAAGCTGTGAAACAAGCTTCATACTCATCATCTATATAGCTGCAAGCTTAATCTATGTGACTGTGTGTTTATCTTTACATTGGTTATTACACATGACAGTAAAACCTGTAAAAACGGAATCGTTAAGGACCTAAAAAAACTATTTTAGCAGGTATACTTGTATGGCATTCCATTCGTTAGGATCATGAAATATTTCTATTACAGACTGGTTACGTTTTCACGGGCTTTATTGTATTTAAATTATGTCTCAGAAAGAAAACCTGTCCCAAACAAAAGATTCATTAGAAGAGGGCAAGGGTAAGATTAAGCACATAGTATTAAGAAAAGAAAATGTCAATACAAAAATTCTTTTAACTAAACTGGCTTCTTGTGTGTAACCCATTTTAAACTCATCTGTATGTTCCTGGAGAGGATTTTTTTAAGGAAGGAAAAAGAGTTTAATTCATTTGGTGCCGAGGCAGTTGTGTAGGAGGGTTACTGTTGATTGATGAATCTTTTAGCAATCTATTAGGCTCTGAAAATACCGTACTATGATAATGACAATTGGAAAAAAGAATGACATATTTTGACTCTTTCTTAAACATTTCGCAAAAGACTTCCATGAAAAAAAGAAAAAAATTGTAATTGCTTTTCATTATAACAATGATGTATTATAAAAATAGGTGAGTAAAAACAATTTTGGGAGGGCTGATCGCCCCCCCCCCCTTCCCCCCATGGATCAGTGCCTGTCTGTTACTACCATAATTTCTGCCATATAAGCCAGGCTCAAATAATTCTGTTTCATATATAAATTTTATTTTAAAAAATGTAATGCATTTTGACTTAGTAGTTATTTGACTTTATTTTTTAAATAAATATTCTGGTTTGAAACAGTCCTTTTTTTTGCCGCGGCATATACACCAGGAATTATGTTAGTAAATTCTTTTGTAATAGCTATTGAGGAGATGTTCTTGCTCTGTCATTCTCCTTTAGCTCTAATTTGTTGTTATATATTTATTTGTAAATGGAGAATGAGGAAATAGAAGTATTCTTTTATTTTGAGAAATGTATTATGTTGTTATGCTTTTTTTATATAAAAGTATGAAAAATTTCATTATTTAAGAAAAGCTATTATAACAATGTGAATTATAACATGTTTAATTAAATATAAATTTTAAATAAAATGCTTTTTATGCATGATAAAAACTCACTATTTACAAGCTTATTGTACTTTGTTTACATGCTTAAAGAATTAAGCTTGTAAACATTATTTAAAGCTTCTTTCACTTATTTCCCTCCAACGCCCATAAGTAAACTTTTATTCCCCCCTCCCCCCCAAATTCATAGGTTGTATTGTATTGTTTTCACTAAAAAGGAGTACCTAAAACAAATGTCATCAAAAAGTACATATTATCAAGTTTGTGACAAAAAATTCCAGATCGCATCACAGCAAAATAAATTAATCAAACATTTGAAATCCTACAAATATCAATTCAGCATTTAGTTAAATTTAACATCAGGGTGATTGTGTTCAGGTTATATACCTGAATTCAGGTATTTTTTTCATTTTCAGTACCAAAATTACTGTTTTTCTGATAGTTAAATTCATAAAATAATACTAAAATATTAATTTTATACGATTGCTAAACATAATTAAAATTCACATTTTTCATAATTTGACCTAACTGCAATAAATTATATGTTCTCTCCCCCGTCTCTGCTACAGAAATATTTTCTCGCTAAAATTTCAGGTATTTTTCCATGAACCCACAATCACCCCTGTTTAACATTCAGGCGCAAAAAAAAAAAAAAAAAAAAAAAAAAAAAGCTTTTATTGCTTTTTTGACATTTTTATCCCCAAAAGACCATTCAAGTCCTTGCTTGTTTGGCAGAGGAACTTTGAAGATTATAGTATCATAACAGAAAATCTGAGAGATTTTTTTTCTCTGATTAGATAAATTCTTCTATATGCCAATAAATGCCCCACAGTACATATTCACTTAAAATATAAGCCTAGAGGTCCTTTCAAAGATGTGTCACCTAGAGGTGAAAATGGGCATTGGTGGGTCTATAGGCATAAATATCTTTAGAAATATTACAAATTATGTTAATCTTAGATTTTAATACTTTTCCCATCATTTTAAAAATTGAGAAAATTTATGCTTTTAATAAATAATTTAAAAAAATCATCTGATTAAAATCATTGTCATCCTTTGTGAAATGTTTTAAAATTCTAAATTTTTGACAGTCAGATTAATTTTTATTGTTTCTATTTTAAATGTCAGAATGTTATGGTACTATTCTAAAGGACGCTTATGTTTTGTAGTTATATTTTTTAAAGTAAAAGAAAACATAGATATTAAAAGATTTCATAAGAATGAAATTTTAAATGGATATTGCTTAAATTTTCTTACGATTTTTCATCTTACCAGAAAAAAAAAAAAAATACGTTGCTTTGTTTTGTAGGAATAAGTGAAAGCACCAAAGCACATTCTTTAATAATGTATTTATTGACAAAATATGAATTTGTTTTACAGAACATTCGAGAATGAAAATAAAATCTGCAGTAAAGTCCATTTTGGTAACAGCATATACCTCCAAAATATAAATTCATAAAATTTTTGTATTTATACATTTTTAACAATAATATCTACATAAAGTATATTTTAAACAATGTATCATGTTTGAAATATCAAGAATGACATTAATTGAATGTTAAATCTATATGTTAGTAGTATACAGTGTAAACAGATAACAAAAAATACATAGAAATCTGATGTAATAATAACACACTTAAAATTAACTTTGCATCTTAAAAACATTTCATATGACTTGGGATGGATGCAAAATAGGCCTCCAGCCTGTAGCATTGGGTCCAAACTTATACACCAGACGACGTCCAAATACTGGTAGGAGAACTTGGCTCTTATAATAATACCTAGAAAGAGAATAAATCATATATTATACTCTGAAATATTTTATTCAATTGTTTGCTATTTCTTTGCATGGTTTGAAGCTAACTGGAGAGAGCTAATAATTTATAGTTTCATACATGCATTTATTATTTGTTGTATGTCTATTATGTTTTTATATTATCAAAATAATCTTAACCATTAGATGAAAACATTCTGACTATACTAAAATTTCATGCAAAATTAATGGAATACTAACAAAAATGGCTATTCATAATGCAGTAAAATTAGAATGCAACCTAAACCTATTATAAGTAGCATTATAAGCATAGTTGCCAACCTCCCGATTTTTTTCATACCAGTAATTTTATGAAAAAATATTTGTTTTATACGATCGTGCAATTTCTGCTATTTAATAAAGTGAAAAATTTTGTATAATTTTACTGGTATTGAAAAAATCGGGAGGTTGGCAACTATGATTATAAGTAAAATAAGCTGAAGAAATGAAAATACTGTATAGTTAATTAAGAAATATATCTCAAGTAGTGCATAGATATGTTGTTTTGAAGCTTTCCCTTTTTTTGAAAGTTAGTTTTAGTATTTATAAGCATATATATATATGTTTATATATATATATATATATATATATATATATATAGTGAAAACTCTGATATGAAAATTAATTGTATGTATTGTTTTTCCAATTTGATCCCAGTTGCATTTTACAGGATTTACTTGTAATTTTTTTTTTGTTCTTTCACAGTACATTTTAATAATTTATCTCATATTTAGTATTTCATTTGTCCAGTGCAAAAGTTATTCTTACCTAGTAGACAAATTTCCATAATAATAGTTTTTTTTTTTTTTTTTTTTTTGTACAACTGTTAATTATGATATAATTCATTGCCCTTTTTAAAAGTAGTTAATGGTTAGTTTAAGCATTAGAGAAATTTATTGACATAATACATTGGGACAACTTAGTTTTCATGCAATTTTTATGCCAGAAATTAAATTAATAAGAAAGTATAAGCAGAGAAATGTTGCCATCACCCATTTTGAAAACCACCACCAGATACTTGTTAAGTTCTCATCTATAAAAAAGAAAAGAAACACAGTGATTAATAACATGGACTCTATAGATTTCTTTATTAGGATCAACAGAAGCAGGAGGCCAGCCACCATGCATGCACACACACACACACACATATATACAGGATGCAATATGTTATCGATCGCCGACCTTTAATTTCTCAACCGTTGGTCATACACATATAGTTCCACTTACAAAAACGTTTCAAATGATGTAAATATTCACGTTGTGGCATTGTTTTAAGTAAAAAATCAGTTTTATGAAAATTACGAAATCTAACTTTTTATACGGTCCCCCAGTCCCTATGGTTATATTTAGTAAAAGTTTACACATATCATAACAGATATAACACAAAAAGTTTTACTTCTGTACTACAAAAATTGACACAGTTATTAAATTTCAAAGTTTGAGATTTTGGCACATGATTTTGTCTTTCATTGAGGGATCAGTTAAAAAATGAATTAAAGTAATTTGAGATCAAAATCAGAGTGCATTGTCCTCTTTTCGGCGAAAACACCTTTAGCCGTACGCCCAAATTGGGGTATCACCAAAGAGGGTTATTTCATCTAAAATTTTGAGCTGACTTTTAGGGGTCGAAGAACATTCAAAAGTCAAAGTAGGTAGAATCGACACCTGGAAAATAAAACAAACTCACTAAGAACTAGATAAATGGTAGCGGAATGCAAACGACCAGCCGAGCTATAACGAGCATTAAAATCGGGATTATGCAAATTACAATAGTACCGCAGCGCCACACGTTTGGGATAAAACACGAGCCATCTCGCAGTGTACATGCTAGTCAGCGCTGAGATCGTGATGGCAGGCTACACATACACGCAATATGCCGAAATGATACTTATTTATGGTGAATGTCAAAGGAATGTGAGAGCGGCTCTGCGAGGGTTTATTCAGAACGTTTCCCAAGGGATCGACATCGAACGCATGAAACTATAACTGATGCATTACACTGCCTTAGAGAGATCGGCTTTGTTGCACCACGACCCAGAACACACGGGCATGGTGTAATGTTCGAGTGGCACCAGAGGAGGTGCTGGCATTCGCCCTTTTAAATCCACAACTGAGTACGGCAGAAATAAGCGAGGTATTTGGATACATGCATCAGCATGTCTGGCATTTGTTGCATGCACATGCTGCACATCCATACCATCCGACACTGGTGCAAGCATTGATGCTCGGTGACCACGCACAACGATTTGATTATTTGAATTTCCTGAAAAACACCTTAGAAGAAAATCCGTCGTTCCTTTGTGACATTCTTTGAACAGATGAGTCAACGTTCATCTTTGCATTGTGAACGTGCACAACGTGCATTACTGGTCTCTGGAAAACCCCTACATTGGTCAACGAACGTGTGGTGCGGTATATGGGGAACTCGGATTGTTGGATTTACCTTCTACGATGGGACGTTAACGGGCGATCGTTACCTGCACCTCACCTGCTACAAAACACGGTGCGTGACTGGTAGGAAGAGCTGCTTCTCCGACATACATGCCGGGTGTGGTTTCAACGTGATGTGGTCCCTCCGCATAAAGCATAAAACGTGCGTGCGTATCTGGCCACAGAATTTGGTCAACAGATCATTAGATATGGTGGTCCGGAAGACTGGCCACCGTGTTCGCTTGACTTGACTCCCATGGACCACCTCTGGGGTTACATCAAGGCACAGGTCTATGTGACTGAGCCTACTTCTCTGGTTGATCTGAAACAGCGCATCATCCTTGCTTGTTGCACAGTTACACCTGCCATGCTCCAGCGTGTCCAGGACTCAGTACTGTCACGCATTCAATTGTGCATTGCCACCAATGGAGAACACTTTGAGCAGTATCTCTAGTAGATTCCGGCGTTTGATCTATTTATTTTTTATAGCAGACCGTTTTCTGATATGATAATAAATTGATATATTTTTTTTGTTTAATTTCAATATTTCATTCTTCGCTTTGTATATGACCCCTAAAAGTCAGTTCATATTTTTAGATGAAATTCCCCTCTTTTGTGATACCTCGATTTGGCGATACCAGCTAAAGGAGGTTTCACCGTAAAACTACATTGCACCCTGATTTCGATCTTGAATTACTTTAATTAATTTTTTAACTGATCCCTCAAGGAAAGACAAAATCATGTGCAAAAATCTCAAACTTTAAAATTTAATAACTGTGTCAATTTTTGTAGTACAGAAGTAAAACTTTTTGTGTTATATCTGTTATGATATGTGTAAACTTTTACTATATATAACTATAGGGACATAATAAACCGTGTAAAAAGTTAGATTTCGTAATTTTTATAAAATTGATTTTTTTACTTTAAACAATGCCACAACATAAATATTTACTTCATTTGAAACGTTTTTGAAATTGGAATTATATGCCTACGATCAATGGTTGAGAAATTAAAGGTCGGCGATAGATAACATATTGCACCCTGTATATATACATACATATACAAACAAGAAGTTCTTATTTATCACTGAACAATAGCTAATCCCTAAACTATTTGTTCCAGAGGTATACTTCACTTTCCAAAAATGTTTCAAATGTTGTTCTCCAACTTATTAAAAGTCATTTATATCAAAATAACTATTTTTGTAAAAGTTACAAAATTAAAATTTTTATGCAGCTCATGGATCTTATAAGTTATGTTTAGAAAAATTTTCTCCATGCTCAAATAAAACAAAAATTTTCATTTTTGTATGACCAACACTTACTGAGTTGTGATAATTTGAATTTTATTAGTAGTAAGCATTTTCTGGTACTAAAAATGGAAAGATATGATTTTAGTGTCTGAAAATTCATAAAATTCAAAGTATCATATTTCGGTATGTTTTTGTTGTAAAATAATGGGATTTTGTGTGTGTTGCTTGTGTTAGAGCATAGAGAATGTTTTCTAAATAGACCCATGAACCATATAAAAATTTAAATTTCACAACTTTTATTAATATAACTGTTTTGGCATAAATGGCTTTTATTATGATGGAGAATAAAACTTGAAACATTTTTTCCAACTGGAAGTATACTTCTAAAATTAATTGTTTAGGAATTAGCTATTTGTCAGTGATAAGAAGAAAGGTACCCTGTGTATATTAAATTGTATTGTATTTTATTGTCTAACTTAAATATAAATACCATATGCACAAAATGGATTGAATTGTAAAGAACAAATAGTTAATTATTTTCCCAACAAATGTATTATTTGTTTAATAAAATATCTTTGCTTTTCATTTTAATATTTGAAATATATTTGTGACTGATGGCTTCCTGATTTTGTTCACCCTGTCTAAAATATATTTACATAAACACTTAAACATTTTTTAACTGTGGATAATAAATTACAAGAAAGAATAAAACATTATACTACTGCATTTGTGAATATTTAATAACAGATTCCTTTAATAACAGATTCTTTGGGTGTTGTTAATGTTGATTTTGAGGTAAATTTTTTGAAGTTGGTTGAGGTACTTTGCTTAACCACATCTTATTAATTACAATGAATCTTTAAGGCTGTTCTAAAATCTAAAAGAGCTACTTTCTGACATAATTTTGAATTTTTGTTTGGAAAGGGATGAAATTGGCAGGTGTTCTTATTCAGAAACAGTTCAGAATTTAGAAACAATTCTTATTCATGAAAATGAGTTTTCCATTTTTTGGTAAAGGAATAGAATCTTTCAGAAAATGCTGTAAACTCGGCGTTTTGAACCGAATTTCCTAGGCAGCAGCGCGAGAAAGGAGAAAATCCCGTCACATGACACGAATAGCTTATAACTCAATAAGTAATTTTTTTAATCGAAAAATGGAAAACTCATTTCGATTCCAAATTGCTTCCACAGTCAGGCCTGCCAATTTCATGCTTTTGCATTTAAAAATGAGTCGGAAAGTTTCCCGTTGTTGAGCAGGTCATTTTGAGAGCCACCTTAAGAAGCAGTAGCACCATTTCTCATTTTGCTTCAAGAGGGCAAAATTCTTTTGTTGCACATAGTCAATCCAAATTTTTTGTCCCCTTGAAATGGTCTATTTTTAGGGTTTCGTTCAACTCACGAAACCCTATTCGTCTCACTTCTCTGTCTGTATTAGAGATGAATTCGGGCTCTCTTTTCGGAGCCCGGGCCCGCCCGAGCCCGACGATTTTAAATCCGAGCCCGTAACATTTTGTGTTTTCAGAGCACGAGCCCGATAACGAAAAAAAAAATACATAATATTAAAAAATTATTTTAATAGTGACATCTCATTTTTGAAAAACTTCGTATATGAAAATAACTGTTAATCTCGTGTACATAATTAATTTTATGGAAATTTCCATTCTATCTTATCAAAAGAGAAATTTGGTATCAAATAAAAATATACTTCCTTAAAAGGATGTTCATATTTTTCTCTCCCAGCAAGCAAATCATCATGGTGCGTTTTGTGAATAAATGCATGAAATTTGTAGAAATTAGTATTCCTATGCCGAAGAATCGAACAACGTTTTCTATTTCGTATAAAAGGTGTATATCGTAAATTACAATTGATTCCTTAATTAAAACAATATTCCATGTTTCTGAAAATCAGCGTAAATTACAAATTTGACACCGTTATCTGAAAGGCCCTATGCTTTTATAGGAAAAGTGGAAACACTGTTCAGTTGTTTTCTTTCGGAATAACAATACATGGCAATTATATCTACTTACGAATGAAAGTGATTTCGTAACTGTGCAGATCAGAGCTTTAGCATGATCAGAGTTCTTAATTAAAAATAGAATCACTAACGTTATTTTCATATGAAGAACGATTATGACTCGCACACAATTGAAGACTAAAAATTTGCAAACCTAAGCTAATGCTGATTGTCTAAAAAAAAATTATATATATATATATATATATATACTAGCTAACCCGCCCGGCGTTGCCGGGGCTCGATATATTAATCATCTGTTCTATACGAATATGACTGAAATCTGTAAGACTGTCGAAATCAAGTCGAATGAGGCAAACCCCGCCGTAATCGGGCTCTTAAAACCCAAGATCGGAAAGCGCATCCTGGCAGTCGAAAGTGCAACTAAAATATTTAAGGCTATAGATATCAAGTCGAATGAGCCAAACCCCGTCGTAATCGGGCACATAGAACCAGAGATACTCCTATAGTTCCACCTTCCACCGCCAGGGGGCGCAGTCTGTTTTGGAAGAGGCCTTTTCAGAATACTCGACCCAAATTTCCTAGTAGAATTGAAACTTAACCACAGGTAAACATTGCCAAAATAGCGGAAATCGTGAAAGCGGGTTACGTAAACGATCGGTTTCGAAAGGGTTAATGTATATATTTTGAAGAAAATGAACGTATCTATGATCTGCTGTTTGTCCGTACTCACATTTCCCGAGTCGATGCCGATTTTTAAATCTGGACCAAAAAACGAAAATCGTGTGAGTGAGTTTTGTAAAGGATTTTTTCGGAGGGTTAAAATTAAAATTTTTCAAAACGAATACCAAATTTTAAAAAACAAAGGGATATAGATTAGGCGCGGTATTTTTAGTTTTTCTTATCTTGTTTATAAACGCCAATTCGGATTTTTAAAGATAGGAGAAATACTTAAAAAAGCGAAATTGACTTACGGTAAAAAACGTTTTCGAAAAGGTTAACGTGATTTTTTTAAAATAAAGATTTTTGCCTAAACCCGATAGAACGTAGATGTCTTTAGGTGTGTTTGCTCTTTGTTTGGTTATTTTAGAAAGCCGATGCCAGATTTTATATATCGCAGAAAATCGGAATTCTCAAAAGAGAGTCCTGCGCACGAATTTCTTTTGAAGGGTTAATATTCGTATTTTTCAAAAACAAATACAGATGTCAAAAAATCACTAAACGTAGATATTATCTGGTATTTTTAGTTTTTCGTACCTTTCTCTGAATCGCCGATGCGAATTTTTAAAAATTGCCAAAATCGCAAAAATCGCAAAAATCTCAAAACGGCATACAGAAAATATACTTTTTCGAAGGGTTAATTTTTGTATTTTTTAAAACCAAAGGTGGCTTTGAAAAGAGCAAAGTCAGCTCTTTAATTTGGGGACCTTCGTTTTCCGTATCTTTTGTATTCCGGTGTATGCAAGGCTCGGAAAATGGGAGAAAATAAAAAAACATGGATTCGATGCTTTTTGATTATTTTTTTAAAAGGGTTAAATGTAAAATTTTTTCAAACCAACCAGATCGTTCAAGACGTAAAAGTATCTTCTTTCAGAATATATGGACAGTTTTTCCGTATTTCTAGCCGTTTGCCCATGGCGAATTTAGAAAAACTTAAAAAAAAACGGGATGTCTTGTGCTTTCTTTCTTCTATTCCGGAAGATACGGATATTGGTTTCTGAGCATGCGCGAGCTAGCTTTGGAATAATGACTTTTTTATTTGTGCTCTTTGATCAGTTTTTAATTAATAACTACTTTAATTTTCAAAATTTTAAAATTCTGAGGCTCAGGTACAACAGGAGAGGGTTTGGACTACCTAAATCTAAAATTCCAGGCTTCTAGGTGGGCTAGATTTTGCTAGCCATCACCAACAGAAACACACACACACAGACGCACAGAGCGAAACTTTATTTTATTAGTATACTAGCTAATCCGCCCGGCGTTGCCCGGGCCCGAAATATTAATAATCTGTTCTATACGAATATGACTGAAATCTGTAAGGCAATCGAAATCAAGTCGAATGAGGCAAACCCCGTCGTATTCGGGCTCATAAAACCCAAGATCGGAAAGCGCATCCTGGCGATCGAAAGTGCAGCTAAAATATTTAAGGCTATAGATATCAAGTCGAATGAGCCTAACCCCGTCGTAATTGGGTCCATAGAACCAGATATACTCCTAAAGTTCCACTTTCTACCGCCAGGGGGCGCAATCTGTTCTGGAAAAGGCCTTTTCAGAACACTTGACCCAACCAAATTTCCTAGTAGAATTGAAATTTAACTACGGGTAAACATTGCTAAAATAGCGGAAATCGCGAAACTGGGTTACGTAATCGATCGGTTTCTAAAGGGTTAATGTAGATATTTTTTTAAAACCCAACCATGCATTTTGAAGAAAATGAACGTGTCTATGATCTGGAGTCTACTGTTTGTCCGTACTTGCATTTCCCGAGTCGATGCCGATTTTTAAATCTGGACCAAAAAAAGGAAATTCGCGTGAGTAAGTTTTGGAAAGGATTTTTTTTCGGAGGGTTAAAATTAATTTTTTTCAAAACGGATACCAGATTTTAAAAAACAAAGGGATATAGATTAGGTATGGTATTGTTAGTTTTTCGTATCTTGTTTATAAACGCCAATTCGGATTTTTAAAGATAGGAGAAATAGTTAAAAAAGTGAAATTGACTTACGGTTAAAAACGTTTTCGAAAGTGTTAACGTGATTTATTTTTTAAACTAAAGGTTTCTGCCTAAACCCGATAGAACGTAGATGTCTTTAGGTGTGTTTTCTTTTTGTTTGGTTATTTTAGAAAGCCGATGTCAGATTTAATATATAGCAGAAAATCGGAATTCGCAAAAGAAAGTCCTGTGCACGAATTTTTTTTGAAGGGTTAATATTCGTATTTTTCAAAAACAAATACAGATATCGAAAAAAGAATAAATGTAGATATTGTCTGGTATTTTTAGTTTTTCGTACCTGTCTCTGAATCGCCGATGCAAAATTTTAAAAATTGCCAAAATCGCAAAAATCGCAAAACGGCACACAGAAAATATACTTTTTCGAAGGGTTAATTTTTGTATTTTTTAAAACCAAAGGAGGCTTTGAAAAGGACAAAAACAGTTCTTTAATTTGGTGACCTTCGTTTTTCTGTATCTTTTTTATTCCGGTAGCTGCAAGGCTCGGAAAACGGGAGAAAATAAAAAACACGAATTCGATGCTTTTTGATTATTTTTTTTGAAAGGGTTAAATGTAAATTTTTTTCAAACCAACCAGATCGTTCGAGACGTAAAAGTATGTTCTTTTAGAATATGTAGACGGTTTTTCCGTATTTTTAGCCGTTTGTCCATGCCGAATTTAGAAATACTTTAAACAAAAACAGAATGTCTGCTGCTTTCTTTCTTCTGATCCAGAAGATACGGAAATTGGTTTCTGCGCATGCACCAGCTCGCTTCAGAATAATGACTTTTTTATTTGTGATCTTTGATCAGTTTTTAATTGATAACTACTTTAATTTTCAAAATTTTTAAATTCTGAGGCTCAGGTATACCAGGAGAGGGTTTGGACTACCTAAATCTAAATTTACAGACTTCTAGGTGCGCTAGATTTTTCTAGCCATCGCCAACAGACACACACACACACACACACAGAGCGAAACTTTCTTTTATTAGTATAGATATATATATTTCCCGTTAGATCTTAAAAATAAATAAATAAATAAATAAAATAAACGTTCCAATTAAAAAATAAAAGCCTACTGTCACAAACGAAAATCTAGCAGCGAATATTATTCGTGCTTCTTCCCATTGGTCCCCCCGTATCACCCAGTCGTCAGTCGCGGCGCAAATATCGCAAATTTTCTTTTCAAGTAGCATTCTAATACTAGAAAAGAAAAATAAGATTTATGTTTCCCCTTCTATTCATTCTGATAAAATGACTTGAAATGGAATATGTAATTTTTTAGGAGGAAAAAAAAGTTTATTTTTATTTTTTCTATATGAAAATAAATAAAAGTGTCAGTTTCAGAAAGAATGAGCCCGAGCCCGCCCGGACCCGAAGGCTGGTATAAAAATCGAACCCGAGCCCGTGTCGGGCTCGGGCTCGGGCTGAGCCCGTCTCATCTCTTAGTCTGTATGTCTATCCGTCACAGAGTCCGTTCTAGGAAACTATTTAAGTTAGTGACTTGAAATTTTGAGTACTTACAGCTGAATACCCCTTGTCACACGACAATAATAAAATGTTGAATACGGCGTTAATTACAGGAGATATTAATTAAAAACTCATTAAAAATTGCGCAAAAACTCACCTAAAAGGAACATATTTATCCGAACTGATAACCAGGGGCGGCGCCAGAATTTGACCGACGGGGGAGGGTGCATGGTATTCCCGACAAAAGGGGTTAAATAAGTAATATATATTAGAAGTCTACACGGGCTCGGAGCTGTCCCGAAACCCGAGCTCGGGAAAAGCATCGATCAGTTTTCATTGGTTTGGGTTTAGAATTATTTTTATTCTTTGAAAACTTGTCCCGCTCCTAAACTTTTTTTTAGTATGGACCCGCTGTTCGTGTCAGGTTGGCTCTATTTTTTCGTTCGGGTTGGGTTGACTTCTACTTTTTTGCTGCCGGTCGGGTTCTGGTCGTTTTGAGTTTCACTGTTTCGGGTTAGGTTTTGACTCTCCGATTTTTGAAAAGAATGTCCAAAATATTTTTTTAGGTAAAAAATCTTTGTACAATTCATAACGGACACCTCTATTTAGCGAACAGTTTAATTCTTAACACTTGTATATCTTTACGCATTTACCTCTGAATAGAGTTGACACCTCCAAATTTACACACTCGTAACAGGTGTGTGTGTATAAACTATTACAAATACGATACATGTGTTTTTGTGTGTATCAAAAACGAAATGTTGGTAATATTTTTCATATTCCGATTGAAGAAAAAAGTATTCTTAACTGCACTGTAAAGAAATAATAATCTATGATCACATTTCTTATACGCATTTTATTTCTTGTGCAATAAATTGCATATACATTCATTCATATTCAAATATGTATTCATTTTCATCTGAAAGTCTCTGTTCAAATATTTTGGGAAAATTTCAACAACCCGACTTATTAAAACCCAAATCTGACCCGCAAAAAACATTCTAATGTGAACTCGATCCGCAGAAAGAGTCACCCTGAACCAAAAAAAGTAATTAAGGACAAACCGACCCGATGCTGGACGCAATTAAACGATCCTCAGGCACCCGCCTTTCAAAGGTTTTACTATATTTGAATATTAAAGAATATAGATATGTCCATTTCTCTATATAAAATATAAATTTGGTATTAGAGCTGTAACTGTAGTTAACTTTTAACAATTGTATTAAAAGATGAATTAATTTCTTTTCATTTCGGGCTCGGGTTGGGTTCGTGTTGAAATGTGTCAAAATCGGGGTTGCGGGTCGATGATTTTTTTTTTTTTTTTTGGTAGGGTTTCGGTTGGGTTGCCGGTTGACTTCAAATGGAATTTTCGGGTTCTGGTCGGGTATAACACGATCCGTGAAACACTCTAGCCTGAACTTTATTCTTTCCGGGAAGGGACCAGTCCTTACATTTTTTCTGTAGATTCGGGTCGAACTTCGAATGTTAGATACATCTGTAATGCTTGCAAATTAGATTGCAATGCAAGTACTTCTTTTTATTTATTTTGTTTTTTGCATAACTCAAAACAACTTGGTAGAATGAGTTGTAACTTTGTAATCGCATATTTAAAACTTCTAATTTAAAAAAAAAAAAAAAAGAAAAAGAAAATTCGAAATAATTTGTTATAAAAATTAAGAATTGTAAGTTATAATTTTTTTAAAACAGAAATCGATTTCTAGAAGCATCAAATATGCGAATACAAAATTACAACTCATTCCACCAAGTTGTTTTGAATAATGCTTAAAAAACTGCCTACATTGCAATCTGTTTTGCAATGATTACAAAATAATTTATCATTTGGAGTTCCAATTTTTAAACCTGCATAATTCCTAAATTTCTTGATCGAATGACTTCCCGTTTGGTGTTCTAAGGTTTAATTTAACGAAAATGCCAAATACGTATGATGTCAAAATTAGGTGTTTGTATTGACAATTTCAAAGTTTGGTGCAATATCAATATGAAGAATATTAAGCTTTTTTTTAAAACATAAAGTGAAATAAAATATATTTTCCAGTCGAATTGCTACCTTATGAAAATGTATGGGGTGCTCTCCCCTCCCCCCCCCCCGAGTGTAAAAATTTCGTGGGTAGGTAAAGGATATTGTTGAGAAATGATGTGAAAAAAAAACAGGTCTTTACAAATATAATACTAAACGCCTTACTGGTTGTCTAACCTTTATATACAGGCAAGTCCACAGAAGAAAAAGAACATTCCACAATGTTGCCTGTTGCTGGAAGGGAAAATCTTCGCTTGGTGCTCGTCTTCCTACTACCAACCTTCCCAAAAAAGGCCTTTTAATATTACAGAATTTACGTGCACGTATATGGCATATACACGGCAATATTTCAACGTCTAAGTATTGAATTAAGTTTTTCTGTTATGCATCCTGCCACTGCGTGGATCCCCTTCCTTTCCTCCTAGAAATCTGCACGAGCCCGGGCCTGCGCCGAAACCGGAGCCCGAGCTCTGCTCGGCCCACAGGTCGGGATACGAACAATTTTCATTCACGAGACTCTGTCCTGTCCGGGTCTTACATTTTTCTAAAGCTTCTGGCTGGGACTGGACTTCGTTCTTTATAGATGTCTGCACGACCAAAAATTTCAGGCTCGGTCCTGTCCCAGCCTGTACGAAAATACATCTGGACATCGCAGTCGTGTGCGATTTTTTAAAAATGAAGAACATAAACATAAAAAAAAAAGGCTGACATAAGTTTTTGTTCTCAGAACCCCTTGTACAAGAAATTTTTATACACCATCGGCGTAAAAATCTGTTTTGTAGAAATTCAGTTGGGTCGGGCCGAGATTTGAGCTATGTATTATACCGGGCCATGCCGAGCCAATAAAGTTTTTGTACTTTGAGTACGTTAAACTTTTATACCGGGTCATGCCGGGAAAATAAAGTTTTTATACGGGCCTGGTTTTGGCTGATCTTTTATATC
This sequence comes from Maratus michaelseni, assembly GCA_963931845.1. Lineage (NCBI taxonomy): Eukaryota > Metazoa > Arthropoda > Arachnida > Araneae > Salticidae > Maratus > Maratus michaelseni. Next base: position 334,925,920 of record OZ007586.1, on the reverse strand, counting down.
GGGCAGGGTTCCGAAATTTCGGCCGGTACAGACCTCTACCTCTTTCTACCAAAAATATTAATGGTTTGCATAAAAGTAATTTTATTAAACATATACGCACAGAACAAAACTTATTTACATGAAAAAGTATCCAATATTATTGCAAGTAATAAAATTGATATCCTTGGTTTTGGAAAAAGTGTAGAAATTACGTCCAAAAATGCAAATTACTCTATTCTGCGTAAATGATGCAGTCGTCATCATTGTCAGGTACGGCTTGCGGACGATTTGCTGGTGTCTCCTGGCTAGGTAGTTTTTTTTTTTATTGAATTCCAACTCTTACAGATGCGAATAGTTGTGAGTAGACACTTTGAATTGTCCCTTATGCCTTTTGCTTTATTTAGATTTCGTTCAGAGATTGTTATCAGATAAATATGACTTACTTCTTTGGAACATTTTTATAACTCGAAATGTGACTACAGTGGATAACTTACCTCATAGCTCGGCTGAGTTTCTCGTAAGTCATGCGTGGATTCTGTTTTCGATCTCCCCAAAGGCGAGCTACCTTGTCAGATTGGACGAATTTAAAAATGCCGTCTTCTCTTCGTTCCCAACGAATCATGCTTGGATTAGTTGCTGGGTTTAGAAGGAGATCTCTGATGAATTCCCACAGCTTACCAGTGCCCTTACCTGAAATTAGCAGGAAACCAGTAAGGAGATAGCATTAGAAGGCCTACTTAAGGAAAATATGTGTATATGTTTCATTTTAACAAAGAACTTCATACTCATTATGAGAATAAAATTTTGATCTTGTAATTTAATTAGGTTTTGATATAATACTAAGATAAAAACGAAAAAATAATCTGGATATCATAAATCAAATATATGTTAATGATAATATTTTCAAGCATAGCTATTTGTTATTATAGATACATTGGTTAGTATAATATTAACATTGTTATGGGGTTATTTGTTATGGGCTGGTTAAATTTTTTACGTTATTGGATGAGTATAATGTTAATTTTGTTCGACTTTGTGAAAAGTCAAATAAAAAAAAATAGTTGTGGTAAACATGCAATATAAAAAAGCATTTTTTTATGGTAACATTTAAGAGTCATGAGATTGTTTTATGCTTTATTTTAAATGAATATTAAGTATTTAAAATATCGTAAAATGGGATACTCCTTAAACCCAAAACAAACCAGGAATTTTAAATCAGTCCTGGATCTACTGTGTGAGTGTATTGCCTTGATTCCCCAATCCTCTACAGGTAACAGCGACTCTATAATAACTAGTAACACAATACAACCAGAATGGATTTAAGTAATTTTTTATTTGGGTCCAAGTAACCCCAAGTTACGGTATCTTGTTCAACTTGTGTAAATTATACATATAATTAAAATATATATATACAGTAAAATCTCGTTACAACGAATTTCTAGAGACCACCGTTGAAGTTCGTTATTCTGAAAAATTCGTTAATGTGAAATTCCAATATGGCGGATTTAAAAAAAAATGATATACATAAAAAAAAAAATATTATTAGTAAAGTTGTATTAAATTTCTGCAAACATGTCAATAAAGAATTTATATACAGTATATTATTGTGAACATTTTTGTTATAAGATAAAAATTTAATTAAGTAATTTTGAAGATTTTAGTCATAACTTCGTAACTATAAAGAAATTATAATTTATCTCACATACCGGATTGCTGAAAAATTCACACTGATATATTCAATTAATGTAACTATTAATTAATTGTTTTTACAGAAAGTCGGAAAATTTCCTCCTTTTTCAATTTGAATTTATTTTTTCCAAACAAAATCTTCAATATTATTTAACGTTGCATAAAATGCGTCCGGTTTAATGTTTTGCTTGGATAAATGCTTTTTAAATTTTGTAATGTTCGACAGAGCTTCTTTTGATTGTAGAACACAATTTTTAGTACTGGATGAAAAATCGCTATCTTAACTTTCACCGTCGTTTGTTTTCCCTTCGTTTATTAAAATTTCGTCAGTGTTGTTTGTATGTCAGGGCATGTGACTCCTTCATCCATTCAATGTAATCAATAGCAGATGATGCAAGTTAAAAACATTCTGTAACTGTGGTCCTGAGATCAGAAGGAAATTTAATGCAATAAGTACATTCTTCTGCAGTCTTTTGTGAGAGTTTTTAATTGTGGTAGAGGATACACTTTGCCAGGCAGCCTATATCACGTCAATTGCCTGTCTCCCATTCACCGTTACAGAAGTTTAATCTTATTTCAGAAAAGGCTCTTTCTATTAATCGGCGCCTAAATTAACTTTGACATTTTTTTCTAAAATGGTCTAAATAATTAAAAAAAAAAATGTGTGGGCTGCAAAATGGAAGTACGATTAGGAGGTCAAAATTTTACTTTTATGTTAGATTAATTTGCCAGAATTTAGGGTACACTATTATTTGTGCAAAATTTACTTTTCTTCTGATTTTGCTTATTTGTTCAGTCAAACTCCTAAGCCACTTAGAAAAGTGGAAGTTTCTTCACCGTTTTTACGCAGCATGGATTGCAGATGTCCCAAAAGAGCCTTAAATGGTTTTAAAGAAGTATGGCTTTTTGTGCTGGTGGCATTACAACCAGGGTTCTCGCTGACTTTTGACCAACGTTAGCAATTTGACTAATCAGAAATAAAAAACGTTAGCCAAATGAAAAAAAAATTAGCAAAATAGATTCGTCATGAAACACTGAAACATCGATATTTAACCTCTTAATGTACCATTCTTTTTTTCAGTATGTTCTAAAATAACCCAAGTTTTTGTAACTACTTATAGATTAGTTATCCATCTAAATTCAACTATCTGGTACAAAAACTATTAAACATATGTACATTTTAAATGCCTTAAGCAATCAGGAAAAAATTCCAAACCCAATTTAACTCATTAAAATGTTATGCAATAAAACTTTCAACCCATGATAACTAAGGATTTTAAGATAGATTTAACGAATTCTGAAAATTGAAAATATAAACAACAAAATATGTCACATTAAAAAAAAAAAAAAAAAAAAAAAAAAAAAAAATTCTAGAATTCTTCGGTTTTTCATTGAAGTCTATACTTCAAAGGCAGTTTCAAAATTGGACTGTTGCCTGTTAGGCCCGTTAACGCATACTGAAATGACATTATTCACATTTTTTATATTCATTCGATTTCTCAATTTAGTTTTTGTTGCATTCATCACACTGAACCCTCTTTCACAGTCCAATCAATGTAGTGGCAATATTGCAGAAAAATACAGCATATTACCTGTTATGGGATAAAACTGCTGCAGATCGTTTTTTCGAATGAAATCTCTGGAATCTCCTAAATTTCATGGTTCTGCAACGAGAACTCAAGAAACTTATAAATAATTTCCCTTCTGACAATACTTCAGATACGGAACTGCGTGTATCATCCAAATGCATAAGGTTAAAAATTGATTCAATTTCTTTTATACCATAGTTTTGAAAAGTGGCCTTTAGTAACGTGAATAAGAGTATCGCCTGTACTGACATACACGCGTATCCACCCACACACACACACACACACACAAAAATTGAGCAATCGTTCGTTTACTCGTCAAATGAAGCATTTTGTCGCGATTTGGCACAATGGCGAGCGGCAGCGAGAACCCTGATTATAACAGAAAAAACCAAAATCTGCGCTTGAGATTTTTTCTGCCTTTACATTTTTCAACTTTCATTGATGTAGTGCGACTTCCATTTGGTAGAAGTTGATACAACAGCAATTTCGTCGGCATTGAAAATTTCTCACGATGTATAGGCACTTTTTTCTTCTCCAGAAATTTGTTTTTATGCTATGAAAATGTATTTGATATGAAATGTATTACCTATGACGAAAACAAAACAGTCAACCAGAACTCGCTTCAAATTTATCGATTTTCATGTTCTGTGAAACTTTGGCTTTACCATGTAATATAGGTCATGAGATGGGCAAAGTGTTTGTCTTATATTTTTAAACGAAGTGTATACATTTTCATAAATCACGTGATAGTCCACAAGTCATATTGATTTCCTTTTTGCGCACTTTTCAGAAAGCTTCAAAAGTTTTCATTTTCTTTTAAAATGATAGCCAATGCCGAAGTTTCTTTCACGGCATCTACTTGCCTTTTTCTAGCACTTACTGCTTTTAGAATATTAAGTTTTTCTTTCAATGAAAATTGCTAACTTTTTCATTTCTCTACCATTCAAAAAGTAAGAAATGTAATTCCAAATGTAAATTGTTGTAGATTACAAATTCCCTGGTTTTTATTCACAGCTATTTATCGCCAAATTCGAATGTAAGGGACTACTTCAAAAATAAAATCATTGATCTTCCTACATATAATTAAGCGAGTGTAAAAGCAAACCAAAGTAACTATAAAGAAAAGTGATTAGATATAAATACAAAGAAAGAATTTCTTAATTTTACAGATGCGCATAGGGCAGCAGTTCTCCCCGTCTCTCGAAAAACAGCTGCGAGATACGCTGAAAATTCAAAAATCGTGAAATATTGAAAAGTTTTAAAAAGTTTTCTTCCAGTATTATAGTTTTTTGATAAAAATTACTTTTTACCTGTCAACTCAGCGTTCGTTAAACTGAAATAAGCATTCTTTGTAAGACTTCAATAAATTCGTTAATTTGAAAAATTCGTTAAACGGAAATTCGTTAAAGTGAATATATTTGTAATGACAAACTATAGGGGATTTTTTTCTAATCAAAATAATATTCGTTAAACTGAAACATTCGTTAAAGTGACATTCGTTGTAACGAGATTCTACTGTATATATATATATATATATATATATATATATATATTGAGTAAGAAAAGATACATAACGAATAAATTGAACAAAAATCTGTTAGCCTAATGTCATCTGCTTTATTTCTGTATCTTAAGAAGCAACATAACGTAAACTTATCAATAAGTAAATATTGAAAAAACTATTTAAAGATAGTTTATTAATTGTTAAAATGTAAAGCGTTACACCGAGCTCTTCATAAAGTATATACCCAATTCATAATTCAAACATGATTACTTAAATTATCTTGAAAGCAGTCGCATATGATGTGGTATCCTTTCATGTATTGAAAGTAATTTTCTCATCATACGTTTTACAGCAAGAAAAGCAACACCATGCTTCTACTAGACTATATCAAACAGTACTGTAAAGATCATTATCGTCATTTTTATTTAAACGGCTTAAAGGTTGAATAAAATGCATTTATTTTAAAGACTTTTCAGAGTTGAATTGAAGTTAGAGATTTTTTTTTCTTCGTTCTTTTCTTTTTTTTTCTTCGTTTTTTTTTTTATTATTTGTTTCCAGTAAAACCTGTTTATCGGATTATCATCTTCAAATGGGACAAATCATATACTTTAAAATTTTTTGGCTTTTTAAAGTGTCATAAATTTTCTTCATTTAATCATTTTTACCCATCTTTGTAAGAAAATTACGATTCATTTCCAAAACTTTCAAAATTATCGCTAAAACACATTAATTTTTTAACATTCGCCTCTGCGTCGCTTTTTTATTTGTTCAATATTTTTAGATTTATTAAGATGTCCCACACTGATGATTTTTGTAACGTTTTCTCAGAAAATTTTCTTATTCTTGAAAAGCTCGTTCGAGGAGAGACTAAATACGTTATTGATACGTAGACTGTGTTCTTAATCCACTATAAATACACAAAAACACATTAAATATTGTCCTATATGTATGCATACATCAGAGAAGAGCTTTTTCGGACTGTTCTTGTAAAATTACAATTTTTTACACTGTCTAAGATAGTTGAAAAGTATTTATGACTATGGTTTGTCTGTATTTTTGCTCGCTGTGTAAGTTACGTAAATATTGTTGGATTACAACGAAATTTATACATGATATTACTATAGCAAATTCCCTATTCAAAATGGAAAGTATAGATATTGGTTCGTTTATGTTTATAGGGATACTTAAAAGAATTCTGAAACATTGTATTCAGTGTTGTCTCGTAGGTAGGTAATGCGAAACTGCAACACCTCCTATTTGTATTACACATTATCGATAACATTCGTTTTAATGTGTCTTTTTCTCTTTAAATCTTTCTTTATACTTGTACATTACATAATTCTTAAGCTAACTTTCCTTAGTGAAGAATAACTTGCTGATTTTCCCTTACTTTATAAAACGAAAATTTTAATTAAATATTCTTGGTGCCGTTTGTCAGTTTTGGAATTAAAATTAGGTGTCCTTTTTTGTGACCACCGCCCGCTAAAGGGTTAACCAGAGCTTATAAAAATTGTAATTTTTGGGCCATCATAAAGCCCAGAGGAAGTCCTTTCTAATGATAGCTATTGATTTTTTCTAAATAAATGTACAATTTTTTTTTCCGAATTTTTTCTGAAGCAGCATTCAAGCAGCCACCAGTTTTTACTACGACCCGCTACTGAATAATTGTTTCAAGTGCATTTTAATGGTATTGCATTATTTCAAACATTACGAAATTAATATGATATATTAATATGCATTACAATATGTTTCCTATAGAAAATGGTGAGTGTATAATTTATTCCTCCTTTACAGCAACACATACACGCACGCACGTACATACACACGCGCACACAAACTCGATTGCATTACTATCTGTAGGCAGTAATTGTTTGAAGTGCTCTTTATGAAATTGATATACGTTATTAATGTGTGCAATAACATTTTTCGCATGCAAAATAACATTTAATGTTCTTTAATAGAGCTGCACAAAAGAATTCAGATGCATTATCGTCTTCTTTTAAAGATAATTAGAGGAAGTGGGCTTTCAGTTGTGCTATGCGTTTTCGAGGTTAACGAAATTTTAATATATTATGTTGTCTGTATAAATCCCACAGATAATATAGCGGCTTCCCAAAAAGAATTCAATTTAATTAACTTCTATCGACAAAAGTTTCTGAAAATGCTTTTTCCACTATATTACATGTTTTCAAGTTAAACTAAATTTTAATATACTATGTGGTGTGAGCAGAATATAAATAAATGCATATACAGTGCTGTACAAAATGATATGAATCTATTTCCGTCTATGGATTGTAATTATTGGAAAAACTTTTTCAGTTGTGTTATGCGTTTTTCAGCTGAGTTAAATTTTACTACACTATGTGTGGTATGTATAAAAATATATAGATCATACACAGGACTGCACAAAGGTATTCTAATAACGTGCAGTCTATGGGTGGTAATTGCTGGAAATGGATTTTCAATTTTGAGTTTTTAAAATGTTTATTTAGTTATCTCTTTTCATCGTATGGAAAAATGAAGTTTCATAACAATATTTTGTATTTCATAAAAAAAAGAAAAAAAAAGAAAAAAACGTTTTTATGATAGTTTTCCCTTTTTCTAGAACAATTAATATATATATATATATATATGTATATACAAGGTGGCCATAATTAAACTGACGGTACTCAGAGTGTTCTGTAGCGCGATCTAATTGCGAGAATGTCGTCAAATTTTGTAGGAAGATTAAACAAGACGGGGGACGAAGGATTCCGCGAAAAAAATATTAGTTCCAAAAGTCACCGCCAGGGGAATATGTGGCGATGTATATTCGAAAAGAGAGTTTCAAAAAAGAAGAATCAATACTGAAATAAAATTACCGTTTATTTAGCACATACAACTCAGGTTCGATGTGGCCGCCGTTTTTGTGGACCACATATTGCATTCTCTGCACAGCATTTACAACAGCAGAGAATAACATGTCTGCAGGAATCTCCCGTACAGTTCGCGATATGTTATCCTTCAACGTAGCCAGGTCCTGGACACCTCCGTGATAGACCTTGGACTTTAGGTAACCCCATAGCCAAAAGTCGCAGGGTGTAAGATCAGGGGACCGAGGTGGCCATGCAGTTGGAAAACAGCGGCTAATGACTCTTTCTGTTGTGAATTTCTGTCGTAGCAGCTGCTGTACCCGCAAAGCAATATGTGGAGGGGCTCCATCTTGCATGAAAATGATTTTCTCTAGGCACTGTCTTTGCTGAAGTGCCGGAATAATAAAGTTGTTTATCATTTGGCGATATTTGTCTCCGGTAACAGAACAAGTTACAGGTCCTGTCGGAGTAATGTTCTCATAGAAGAATGGACATATGATCATATTTGCTGTGAAACCACACTAAACAGTTATCTTTGGTGAATGCAAAGGAATTTCCTTGAATGCTCTTGGTGACATGTTATCCCAAATTCGCAGTTCTGGGTATTTACAGTTCCATTCAGGTAAAAGTGGGTCTCGTCTCCCCAGAAGATTTTCCAGGGCCAAGCATCATCCAACTCCATTCTGGCAAGAAAAGTGAGAGCAAAAGTCAATCGCTTATCATGGTCGGTGTGATGTAACTCTTGTACACGGCTGATCTTGTACGGATAGAAGTAGATAATCTTTCGTAGGATTTTCCATACCGTACAATAAGGAACATCCAGATTCCGAGCTATCCCACGAGTGCTGGAAGTGGTAGCAATATTGTCTGGTGCTCTGTCGACAATCGCCGTTGCCACTTTTTCTATTGTATCCTGTGATACGGGTTTTCGTCCTCTGCCTGACTGAACATTTAGAGAACCTGTTTTCTCAAACTTCTCAACCATTCCTTTTAAACCATTAACTGATAAAGGACCGTTACCTTTACGCATTTTTTTACGCATTTTTTGTGGTTTCTAAAAGCACGAAGAGCGGCTGGCGCATTGCACTGGTTGAGGTAAAATAATTTGACTAGTAGAGCTCGTTCGACTAAAGAAGGAGACATTATGAAAGATAACTTTCAATGAAATTTCTTCTAACAGTAGCACATTACCTTTTAAAGCCGAACAAGCAGGCACTGGGCCAAAAGATGTAACGTGAAATTTGAATAAAGAACTTTTTCTTCTGCTGTTGCTTTATTTGGGGCTCTATAAGTGAAATTGCAGATAAAGAAACTTTAGCAGTGTTTATGTAAATTTTCAGCTTTTTATAAACTGTTACCATTTTGAGCTTGGATTAAATTGCTAAATTCGTTAAATAAACGGTAATTTTATTTCAGTATTGATTCTTCATTTTTTGAAACTCTGTTTTTCGAATACACAGCGCCACATATTCCCCTGGCGGTGACTTTTGGAACTAATTTTTTTTCGCGGAATTCTTCGCCCCCCGTCTTGTTTAATCTTCCTACAAAATTTGGCGCCATTCTCTGTAATATTGATTAAACGAATATACCACTTAATATAATATTTTTTCTTGGTAAAATGTCTATTGCATTACTTTGACTTCAGAGTATGTTAAGTTTCAATGCCATGCCGTTGATTAAAATGGTTCCAGAAGGCTGCGAAAATGACCGTTAAACCAAACTTCAATAATGAAATGAAAAGGCTTGTTTTGATTTTTTGATTTTTTTTTTCATAGTAAAATTGTAAAGATGTAGCTTTTGAAGCTTAGAAAAGGAAATTTTGAAGGGGCGAAATTGCATATTCTTTTCACTCTGTAAAATAATAATAATAATAATAATAAAAAATCCCGACTGACAATTTTATAATTTTTATTCTTTTCATTTAACTGTTTTCTTTTTTGCTGTATACTGCTTAATCTGTAACTTGATTATGTGAACTTTTCCGTTTAATTCCATGTTTAATATGCCCCGCGTGAATTTTTTGTTTGTTTGGTTTTGTGTTTGATGTAGACATACTCGTGTGATTTGTGCCTTTAAACTTTATACAGGCATTTAATCTTATAGCTCATTGCTTAGGACATAAAAATAGGGATTTTATAGATTTATGATATTAGAATTGAGGAAAAGATCAAGGCCTGTTTAACGGTATAATGTACTCACATTTCATTCATATTAAAACGCTTCAAAATCTTTCTCTAGATTCATTCTTCAAGATAAGCATGCATTTGATTGGTTCCATTGATAGACATGATATTTAATTTGTTCCATTCATCAGTCTTGTTTATAAATTTCACAAGCCTCTTGGCAAAAACAAGAAAAAAAAAGGATAAAGAAATTTCTTACCAAGCAGTAAATTAATACTTACTCTAAAACTCTTGTAACTGGAGTAAATCGGTAAATTTGTAAATGTTTACTTACTCTTGATATGGTAAGGTAGTTAATGCTTGTAGTTCTCATAAAAAACATAAAAATAATTCTACTTACCTGTTTTTTCCTACTTGAAAGTCCAATCTTAACTTGCCTTATTTGTAAAAGTGAATTTATTAAATTCCAAATGTACGTAAGCAGAAATAAATATTATAGTATGCATTTTAAATATGCTTTCTATGTACATAAATCTATATACAAATGAACAAAAGTATTGACACAGTTGTAAAATTAGTGAAAAATGGTTAATGAAAAGCAGTTATTACAGAACAAATTACAATATACACATTCTTATTCCCTTCGGGACGAGCATCCCGTATAAGGCTTTTACATTTGAGTACTACTAAAAATCTGAAAAAGTATTTGTAAAAAAAGTATGAGCAAAACTATAAACACGTAAAATTTGGTAAAAATAGTGAAAAATGGTTAATCAAAATCACACATTACAGAAAAGAAAAAAACAATATACACATTGTTAACCCCTTCAGGGCGAGCGCCCCATATAAGGCTTTTATTTTTGAGAACCACTAATAGTAATAGTAATAGGAATAATTGTGAAATAGTTGTCTTATTTAAGCTCAGAAATTCTACTATAAAATAAGGCGAAGATTACTGTTCGAAAATAGTGTTTATCATACGCGTCAATGTGTCACCTATACGTTTCGCTCGTCCCTGAGGGTTAAAAATTTTATAAAGTAGCTAACAAAAAGGTAAAATTAAGCATAACATTAATATGAAATTCGGAAACTCGTGAAGTTTTTACACATTGGATAAAGATTATACTATTGAAAAATCACAATGCTGGTAAAAATTTTACAAACACTGTAGCTGAACCTGACATGTAAATATGATCATTTATATATTACACGTCATGGAATTATGTGCATTGTTTTTGTTTTTTAAATAATAAACGTGGTTCCAAAATAAATAAAAAGTTGAGGATTCACCACCACACTTCCATTATTTTATGGAAAATTAGAACCACAATACACTCTTTGCAAATAAAAAAAAATCTTTTAGATTTTGTACCGTGATTGAACTTTAGAGATAACTTTTTTATGCATTAACCCCTTCGTTCCCAGATGAAATAACTCGGTAATGAAATACGGGGTATCTATCCACTCATGAATACACTCGGAACGTAAGGGTTTAGCCTACAAAGCATGAATAGATCAATAGGTGATTATATATTTTAAGTATAATAGTATTCTTTGAAAGTAAAAGTGCGCAACATCTTGAATTTATAATTTTGAGAAAATCCAGATTAAATTGAACTCTTTAGATACGCAAGACATACATTCTAGCTATCGTAAACTGTTAATGAAGAAAAAAAAATTAAGAAATAGTGAGAATCTTTGAATAGACCTTTTACATATTGTTAATTTTTTTTTAAATATTCATAATACACTAAAACCTGGCATAACGAAATCGCACTGGAAAAAAAAATCCGTTGTAGCAGGTACAATTTTATGCTGTTCTTTGCGCCGGAACCGTGGAAATGTTCGGTTTAAGGCACAATTCGTCATAGAAAGGTTCCGTTTCCACAGGGTATTACAAAATGGAAACCTTTATTTTTGTATAGTTTCAAAGTTCAATCTTTTATTTTTCTTTTAAAGCTGGAAATGTGGTTATTAGAAATTAAGTATACCTTGCTTTCCTCGCAACTTGCCATCTTTCTTTGGTGGTCTTCCTCTTCTTCCAACTTTCTTGATGCAAATTGTTGGAGGCTCTAAAAGAAATACACCAGTAAGTTGTATCGATTTTCGATTAAATTAAAATTAACGTCAAGTAAAATATTGCTGTTACACTAATATAAAAATAGAAAAAAAAATTCTTAATAATCCAGAACAGTAATTTCGTATTTTGATTACTGAGTAGTACTGATTAGTAAAAATGTCAATGTATTTATTAATTTCTTAATGCTCGTATTAAACGAATGGTTGTCCTCCTTTCTTTGCTCTTAAACTGCTCTCATTCTTTCAAACAGCCTTAACCTAATAAGAAACCCTCATTTAATTCTTCAATCCGTTACTATTTTTTAAAAGCGTAAATGGATGATTAATTTTAATAATGCATTTTTATAAATTTATTCATTTTTTGCAATCTACAATAAATTATTATGAGTTAAAACAATAATCATGTCATTAGTTTTTTCGATGTCATTGTATAATGCAATTATTTCTATTACAGAGAGGACACTGTTATTCTTTTTTGATCAAGTAAATTGATTCTTACATTTATTTTCTTAATAAAACAAAGTGCTGTTCGGAAATATTTTATCTTCATTTTAGAAATAATCTGTATATTCAAATAGAATTATAAAATAAAATTTTTCTTTACATTTAATTATTTTCAATGCGTTTGATAATTTACTTTGTATGTGTGCATTTTAATTGATGATTTTTTTTCTTTCTTCCCCCTCCTTAGAAAATATCTATTTTTATATATTTATTTATTTTTTATCATGACTTTGAAACTTTTATTTATGTGGTATATATCCGATTAGGGTGATTTGGAAGTTTTAAAATAAATATTCACTCCATGATCTATTTAATAAAGCTTTTGTAAATGTGTATAAATTATATGTGCAGAGCTTAAAAAGAGGAATTTCTGAAGCACAAAACATAATCTGAATATAAAACAAATTAAGCTGACAACGAAAAGTTAAGTTGGAAATTTCCTTCTTAAACGATGTTTAATAGATCAACTTTAAATCATTATCAATTGTTAACATTGTAACTACCAATCACACTATAAAATTTTAAGGACTACGTCCAATAAGGAATTTCTTGGTGACTAAGCATGTGAATATGTTCTTAGAAATTCAATACAGCATAAATAATCCTTCTGAAAAGTTAAGTTAGTTAATTTAAGGAGTACTTTCAGTAAAATAAACAGAGTAAATAAATATATTATTAAATTAAAAACATACACTGGGATTAGCATATCTGTTATGATTACATTAATTGTCAAAGTTAATATTGTTATCATAAAATCATTTAATTTAAATAACCACATAAACTCTGAAAACATCATTATCAGAAAATCATTTGAAAGACGTGCAAAAAAGCATGTACATCCGTAATCATTTGTTTTTACATTAGAGGCAGAGAAAAAAAAACTTATATAAAAATAAATTCCTGAAAAATTTTCTTTCGAACTTTTGGAGTTTTCTCCATATTTTATTAACATTTTAATAATGTCCTTAAAATGAAAAAGAAACCCATGCTTTTAAAGTATTTAAAAAAAGCATCAGCAATTATTTAAATTATTAGACTGCGATTAAAATTTTAAAATTATATGAAACATCTATATTTAAGAGAAAGGGCTGTTGATTGCACATGTGACAGCTATCTAGTCAGGCTCATAAAGTGATTAGGCCTTTAAAGAGGATTTTTTTGAGAAAAAATGCAAATAAAGTAAAAAAAAAAATCTATAAAAATGATTTGGTAATTTTCTATAAAAAATGATCAAGTTGTGTAAATTCATAAATTATGACAACAAATTTTAATAATATTGCTGAAATGAAGTAAATAAATAAATTAATTTTGAAATAATATATACATCTTTATTATTTTAAATAAAGTTCAAGGAAATATTTTTGCAGTAGAATTAATTAGGTTCGAAGAAAAAATAATTTAATTTCACATTGTTTTCAAACATTATTTCTTAATCCTGTCGCTAAAGGATTATGAAAATATAAAATAAAAAACTCATTATGTGCACTGATGTATTTAAAATGTTTTTTTTTTAGATTATATAGAACATGAAATATTTGTTTATATGAGTTGTAATTTTTCCTACTGAGTGAAAAAGTGCACAGACCGGGAGTCAAACCCAGGACTTCTTTTGGCTTCAATTGCCAGTGCTTATTACCTGTGATACCTGCATGACAAACTAACTAGAGAAATTCATTCAGACAAGCTTTTGGCTATAGCATCTGATCTGCCATTTCAGATATTATCGGTATATAATTTTTTTTTCTGTATTTGCTTCAACAACAAATCTGTAGATAATCAACTTTTATGTCTTACTAGCTGTTTAACCCGTTCTACGCACGGGAGTTCATGAATTTAATTCTAAAAATAAAAATAAAAATCAGTACAACCAAACTAAAGTTCATGAATATAAATAATAATTATGACATATGATTGGTGATAGATTTCTGGCAGCAGACAATGAAACGATATCTTTGGAATAAGGGAATAAATATAATAAAAAGTTTTGTGGATGTTTGTGATAAAATGTTTTTCTTTATTTTTTTAAAAAGGTAATAATTAAGCGCAATTAAATAATCTCTAATTATTTGTATGCGAGGTAAAAGAATTATCGTAATAACCGCTACAGCTTCTTAGTATTGCAGCGTGGCGTACGTAATATGTATATCTCACATTGCAGTAAACATTTAGAACTGGTTAGAACTCGCACGATTACGGGTTGAACATAAAAAACGAAAAATTCGTAAAAAAAAATCTATTTAAGATTTTCGATTTTTTTGCCCCAATCGTTCATGGGCCCCCTACCAGCAACCCATGTGCCAAATTTCGTAGCCCTGCGTCCTGTGGTTTCCGAGTTTTTGAGGTTACAAAGATAATAATACGCACAGGGATTTAAATAGGGTAGATGCTGTTATTTGTTATCAATAATTAAGCCACATATAAAACCTGAAATCTTAAGCGATTTCACTCACAGTAATCATTATAATTGTTAGCAGTGTTGAATTCAGACATTTTTTCTCTCCGGGAGGGAATTTTGAAGCTCCAGAGGGGGGATTACACTTTTTAACAATTACCAAATAACAAAATCTCAAATCATTTGAGGGGGATATTTTGACTCTAAACATTTTTGCTTCCCCCTGAATTGATCCACTGATAGTCCGAAGAAGCTTTAAAAAAAAAACTAGGAACTTCATAATGAGGTCTATGTGAGCGAGAGGGTTAATTAGATTTTTCGACAATATTTTTCATTCTAATATTTAAATAAAAATTTTACAAGTCACAATCTGTTATATGTTTTTTTTAACAAGTAGTAATAAAATTCATATAAAGCTCCTTTTTTACCGATGCTAATCTTTACTTTCAGAATTTTTAATAAAATAATATCTCATTGTTATTTCATGTTTCATCAACAGATGGCAGCACTAAAACATATGTGACAGCACATAATAAGGAACTTTTCTTTTTTTCTTGAGATGAAGTTTCTTTTTGAACTGAGGCAATGCTCTTAATTTTCCTAAAATCAACTCAATTTTTTAAAAAGCATCTTATTTGTGTCGAAAAAGAAGGAAAAAGTTAAATTTTAAAAGAAATATGCTATGTTTCTCAGTGTAAATACACGGGAATCTGGAGAAAGAGTGGGTTGGGTTGATTATTGACGGCCAATTATCTACACTAGGGATATAGGCCCGGGGGGAGTGCCCTTCGTGGGGGTCTTTCTAAGGGAACCTAATCCGTATTTACGCATGGATAAATCCATGGCTCGAAGAAAACCACGAAAACTCCGAACGATTAGGCCGACGGGCGCGATTGGGATCGAACCCAGCACCTCCCGTCTACCAGCTTCGAGAGCACAACCTCTCAGCCACTGGTGAGGCAATCTGGAGAAAGAAGAGAGTAAAAAGCGGTGATGAATTCAGGGGGGCGGCGGTTGCATGCATCCTTTTGGAGTTGCCAATTAGTAAAAAGATGATAAGACATATGAAATATATTAATATCTGTGGCATCATAATATTTTTTTGATTAGATAGTCAAATTGAAAAAGAGATGCTTCATCAGAAGTACATTAAAAAACAAACATTTTAATTTGATTCCCAGTAACATAAAATGAGGTAAAAATTAGGTATTAGCATTACGCATAGAATAGCAAACTTTAAAATTTATTTTATACATGCATGCTATGCATGCTATTAAATTATACAGCTTTATGTTACGCCTGTTTAACTACATACTTCAATATCACGTAAAAAAATTCATTGACGTTTGTGCATATTAACGCAATTTAAAAAAGGTATTTTAAAATTGACTATCAAATGCTGATTTTGTATTCGGTACTGTCTTTTTAAATGAGCCAATAGGGATCACGGCTCACTCAGGAGCTTCCAATTAGCAGACTGCGGGTTATCAAATTAAATTTTATAAATTTTCCTTAAAAAATAAAAATTAAAATCATGCATTTCGAATTCAGAGGAATCACGTGGTTCACTAATAACGACGACTCTTGTTATTCTTACCGTTTTTGCTACAATTATTAGAAACTGTATGAAATTATTCCCATGATTATGTTTTAAGGTAATTTAACAAAAGCTGCGAAGGAAAAAAGATTCTCTATCCAAAGAATGGTTTTAATTGCAATTGTCCAGGGGCTACAAGGTTATTTCCAGCGACGCCCTACACGCTATTATTGGTATTCCTCCCATTACTCTCACTTTATAATATGAATTTAACATTAATCAAATTTTACACCTTAATAACAATGAAAAAAATATTTTACATTTTCCACGTACACTCATTCAACAGAACACTTCCCAATTACAAGTTTTTCACAAGTAATCAACTTGTGAATCTCCATCTATGTTGACTCCAACCATTTACTCGCCCATTGCTCGCGATTTCTTTTCGGTGGTTCGAATCTACGGACTCAATACTGTACCGCCCCCTGCTTTTTTTCCTTCTAAGTAAAGGTGTCCGAAGGGGTGGGGGAGGGGCATCTATGCTCAGGCGGTCATAAAGTAATGTACTCTTAGGCGGTCATAAAGTTTTGTACATTTGGATTGCATATTAACCCTTTATCTACCGAATTAGGAATCAACAAATTGTTCAATCTCAATAATTATCTTCTTTGATGTCTGAAGGTATATTAGACAATTTATATTATAATAATATGAAATTTAGATAAGGTTTTTCATTAAAACTGACTTAATAATGCGGTAGTAATAGCTGTTTTTGTGAAATATTTACAAGAATAATTAGATTAATTAACAAAAAATGCTGTTAAGGAAATATCACAATTTTTTATCGGAACAATGTAAATAAATGTATTGTGATCCTATCATTAAATAGGCCCCACCAGTGGCTGAGAGGTTCTGCTCTCGAAGCTGGTAGACGGGAGGTGCTGGGTTCGATCCCAATCGCGCCCGTCGGCCTAATCGTTCGGAGTTTTCGTGGTTTTCTTCGAGCCGTGGATTTATCCATGCGTAAATACGGGTCAGGTTCCATTTGAAAGACCCCCACGAAGGGCAACCCCCCGGCCTATATCCCATGTGTAGATAATTGGCCGTCAATAATCAACTCAACTCAACTCAACCCCTATCATTAAATAGAAAGGTTTTTATAGTTGCAAAATTTTCATATAACAATTTTTAAAAAGAGAAGATCTACATTATGTAAAAGGTTGAGAAAAATACCACTTTATAAAATACTTAGCTTTCACTGTTTTGCTGTGCTTTCTAAATGTGATCCAGAAAAGTATTTTGTATAAAAACAAAACCTTATTATCATTATTAGACAGATTAAAGAAATTTTATGCAAAGTTTTCTCTGATGGTACTTAAAAGTACCGTCAGTAGATAAAGGGTTAACTAAAATTTATGTATTTAATGATAATTTTGCTTTTGCATTGTTAAACATAGAATATGGGCATCACTACACAGTGAACTCAGTCTAAAGCGGACTCCAAGGGCGTCAGACAGATTATCAAGTCCCGGTGAATCTATATACATAGAGTAACGTTTGTCTAAGGCAGAATACTATCTACGACGGAAAATTTTATCGATGCTGATCGATTTCGTGTCATACAGAGTTTATTAAGAAACTTACAAAAATTAAGGCTCCGAATATATTAAGACGATCTTGCATGCATTTTAAATATTCAGTTGAGACGAAGTCAAAGTTTCCTATTACTTAAACTTACTTTTCTATTACTTAAGGCTTTACATAAAAAAAAAAAAAAAAAAAATAAAGACATTTCATGAATTACTTTATGTTATCTTTCCAACCAGAATATTAAAAGTAAGTATTATATTCTTGGAATATATTCTTAAGGTTGTCTCGATACCTATATTGTGGTATTGTACTACACTTAGCCCTATGATATACATTTTGCCTTCATTTCTTTACACTCAAGTGCTTTCACATTTGTTAATTTCAATGAAAAAAAAAATTGTTGCTTCAATAATCTAAAATCGTTTTATTTATGGATTTCTATTTTTTCAATTGTAAGTTTTTAAAATTTTCGTGTACGTTTCATCATTTTTTGAGCTATTATACAATTTTTCTTATGGCTTATGAACAACCAGAAATTAAAAGCTGCGAAAATAACCTCTCAGGGGGAAACGTAACATGGTGAATAAAAAACATGGAATTTTTCCTTTTCGTTTCAGCTGCTCATAAGTGAACTATTCACTTATCGAGTGATTTTTATTTTTCTCAAGTTTTCCCTGCTGTAAAATGCGAAAAATGCTGTGCTAAATTTTGTCTTTCAATTTTGTAAAACAGCCCCCCTTCCTCTCTATAAAAAACCCCTGTGAAAATGTGGATATTATAATATATGCAATTGTTGATATAATCATCGATTTCGCAAATTTAGCTCAAGGGCAGGCACCGCTTTCTAACTCTCATCATTTTTACTGTATTATTTTTTCGTTACTCCATAAAACAATACAGTAAATTATGAAAACTTTATGTCACATATAATCATACTCTAGATTTACACAATTTTTTGAAACTATCCACTTGTCACTTGACTAACAGTGAAATGCAGATTGAGCCATGTTACATAGATGTCCGTATAGTAATTATATAGAGAATATTTTGAGTAATTATAAAGCAATAACAACATTTACTTACGCTGCTTTTGAAACATCTTTGCCGAGGGATGGTTAAACAATATACCCAAATCTGTCCTGTCATTGACTGTACTCATGCTGCTGCTTGCACTCTCACGATCGGAATCTGGAATGAGTTTACTTTTACCAAACAAACATAGATATTCCTCGGATAATAACATTATAAAAATATGAAAGAAATGTAGATTTTTGGTAAATCTAGCCCCATATAGGGAAAAATAAATAAAATAAAATGAAATAAACGTAAAACATTTTGATATTCAATCACGCATCGCCCCGCCAGCTGCTGAGAGGTGCTCTTTTAATATATTGAATATGCTCTTTTAATTTAAATAGATTCTTTTAAACATTCGTCCTTATGAATTTTTCTTTTTGGCAATGTTCGCATAATATATTTTTCTTCTAATTGCTTTAATTAATTCAAGAAGGAAATATTTCTTACTGTTTATTTATTTATAGAAGAAAGCGAAGAAATTTAAAACATATTAATATGTTGGAGGTGTTTCACACTATTGCCCTAAAAGTCCAGAACACAAATCTAGAAAACTTGAATTAACACATTTTGTTTAGGAAAAATACGAAAAATTGAAAAAAAATTATGAGTTTGCTTGCTATATCTGAATTTATTTCGCTATAATCAAGTTTTCTGCAATACATTTTTTTTTTTTTTGTAAATCTCAGGTCAACTATTTTCTTTCTTTTTGCTTGTTATATACGAGATTGCTATAAACAAGTTTGAGTGTAGTAAAATGTGTTGATGTACAAAAAAAAAAATAAAAAAAATCTGCAAAATTTGTGAACGTTTCATAATTTGCATGAGGGCTGCAATGACGGCACGGCGTAAATACTCTGATTGAAATTATATGGATAAATGTTGCAGATATGTATGCGCCAAGTGTGTGCATTTTTTTTCACCTGGTTTACTACATCCACTACACTTTCAATAAACTGCCCTTTAATCTTTGAAATGTGTCTGTTGAAATAGAATGCCATTATTTCAAATGAACGGGGTTTATTCCTGGTACTAATTTATTCCGTTGGAATTCAGCTGAGAATCGACGTTCGAGACCTAAGAATGGAATCTTTATAAATATAATAAAAAATCGTCTAAGAATGGACCCAGTCAATCTAATAGTTGCTCACAAACCTGAAGATTGGAGACCAGAATCTGCCGTTCGATTTCACTCGGCTAGAGCGTGACAGATCCTCAAGATTTTTAGAGTGCTCCTTGAATTAAGAGCCTACACTAGTCTCGCGAAGAAACGCTCAAGCCAATGGTAAGTCTATGGGAAGGTTCTTGCGCGATTCCTCGCTCGCGTTTTAATATTTTTAAATAATTTTTTTTGCATAGGATTAGCTGAGGTCAATATCTAACGTTCTTAGTTTTTACTTTTTCGATTTTGGTTCCAGTTATTTTATATAAGACAATAAGGGTACTTTCACTTTTAGAACCGGTTCCAACCGGTTCCAAAATTTAAAATGGCCGCTTATAAAAAAACTGCAACAAAAATCGAAAAAGTAAAAACTAATAACGTTGGAGATTGACCTCAGCTATCCTATGCAAAAAAAGCATTTAAAAATATTAAAATGCGAGCGAGAAATCGCACTAGAACCTTCCCATAGACTTAACATTGGCTTGAGCGTTTCATCCCGTGACTAGTGTAGGCTCTTAAAAGGAGAACTAAGAAATTTTTTCCTTCGAAAGTCTTCCCTGGAGAAGCTTTTTCTAAAAGCCACGTGGCCCAAATTGGCTTATGCCTCTTAACAATTTCCTTTCCTTTCCCTTTTCTTCCAAAGATAAATAACTGTAAGTTAGCCATTACAATCTATGATAGTTTATTTCGCGAAATTAGTAGCACATACCATATATATGCAGTAGGAACCAGTTGCCCGATTGAAGTAAACAGCGAAGGGGGGGGGGGGGGTGTTCACTAACTTATTGGCACAGTGTGAACGTGAACATACAAAATGTTAAGCTATGAGTGTATAATTTGCTTGCAGTGAAAAACTACCGAAAGACCATTGCAATAGCATGACTGACAACATCAAATCATCTAAACAGAGACCCAAAAACATACAGTTGTCTAAATATTTTTGATTTTACTATTTATTTACTACTATTTATTTATTTAGAGTGCACTTGATCGTGAGGTAAACATCAATATCATCAAGGTTTCCTCGTCCGCGTTTCTGTAATTTCTGCAATTACATAATAACCTAAGAAAGAAAAACCAGAAGATAAAACTGGATGCCTTTAAGCGACAGCAATAGTTCAAAAGAGCGCTTTTGTAATCCAGAATGATGCATCTAATTTTTGTCCATTTTTTAATCAAATTGATGACAGGCATTGATCTTGGTTTCTCAATTTATGAAGACTATAGAATGTTGTATCCAAGAGAAACATTTTTTGTCTTTATACATTGTATCGAAAAAAAATCTGAGTCATGTTGTTTTCTATGTGTTTGAAAACAAATATAAAGAGTAAACCAGGGTTAAGAAATCTTGATAAGTACAATTATATGTTTTCGTGTTTTCCTATTTGGAAAATACAATGACGAGTATGATAGTTTTTTTTTTTTTTTTGAATGTAGGAAAAAATCCAGTATTATAGTAAGTTTTTCAACGACCTAGAAACTTTTGAGAAATTGTCATTGCAGATTTAGCTTTTTTATTCTATTTTATTTTTATTTTTTATCCATAGTTAGGTTAAGTGTTTCTCTAGCTTTCTCATTCAATGAGCAAATTTCTTTTCAATGAAAATTTAAAACGGAGAAGTTCATTTCAGAGACAACTAATTTGAGTTTAGCATATCTTTTATATCACACAGCTCGATTAAACTTAAAGAAAATTTTTTTAGACCCACAAAATATTAAATTTCTGAAATCTAAATTTATTGATACAATAAAATTTTTCTTTGTGATTCTCTAGATAAGAACACTTTGGAGCACCTGCGTTACTCTATATGTATTTGATTTATTAAATTTTGCCTTAGTGATACTGAAAACAGTTTCGTTTCAATAGAAACAAAATTATAAAAATACATCATAAGAACCTAAAATAACGTAAAAATAAGATATATGAAAATGTGACAGAGTTCGTTTATAGAATCACGCCTCACTTTTCCATTTGGTGTGTTTATGCAACATGTTGAAAGACGTGTATCAACGTTTCTTGAAAAAAAGCAAAACATTTCTTTCACTTGATATGGATAATAAGTACAATAGGCAAAAAAAAAAAAAAAAAAAAAAAAAAAAAAAAAAAAAAAAAAAGAAGAAGAAAAAGAAACGAATGCTAGCCATAAATCCTGTTAAAAAATTGCAGGATAAAGCTGCTTACACCAAACTTCTTTGTTTAATGTTTTCTATGCAATTATTAAACTTTCTTGAGGAACAGACATATTTATTTCTATGCAACTTTGAAAATCTCAATACGAACCTTTCTATTTTTTTTCTTTCATTTTATTTCTCATGCTGCATTTCCTCAAAGTAAAATTTTTGACCACTCTATCTTACAAAATATATTAAATATGTGTTAAAATGTGTTCAGGGACTTTTTCATACGATAGAACGCAGTTCGAAGATTGAGTGATACTGTGTCTAAATATATTAACGCAATAATATAAAAGTTATGTATTTGTTAACAACACTAATTATGTTCATCTGGAAATCTGTAAATGTATCGTTGACTTGTTAGTATTTAGTATATACATGAAATGCCAGGAAAGGGATTTTGAATTTGTATCAAAAGTATGGTCCTTTTAACCTTTCTAAAGGCAGTGAGAAGTATACTTTTCACTTAACTTTAATCCCCAAATGCAAAATTTGTACCAGAATTTTCGAATAAAATTTTGCTTTTATAATGTACATGACAAAAAGCATTTAATTACTTTCAAATCAATTTGTCCTTAAATTTTGGTGACATTCAATTATTTCAACATTCCAGCAACAGAATTAATTTGCCTTAGAAAGTGTTAAAGTAGTCAATTTTACCTATTTGCTCATAACATGACAATAAATGATCAAGCATGAATAACAATTTATTTTCGGGGGATTTTGACCATTCAAAATCTAGGGTGACCAAAAAAAGTATATTTTATATCTATATTTTGTATAATTAAAAGAAGTTTATGTTTAAGAATTTTTAATAATCGCATTATTAATTATTAATTAATATTTCAAGACACATTAATCCAATATATGCATGCACGTTATGTTTGGGCTTTTATAAAGTGTCACCTAAAAGAAAAAAAGTAATGAAGTATATGAAATCGTGTTCGAGTTATATCAAAATAACGGACATCACTCTTTAACATTGATTAGTGCATTTATATATAATTAATTCATATTTTATTCAAAATGAAAATTTTTGTATTGCGACGTGTTTTGGTATGCTGAACTTAAATATGCAATAAAATTATGGTATTTCTTTTTTTCTTGCTTCAATTAAAACTGAATGGTTTTTTTT
Organism: Maratus michaelseni; assembly: GCA_963931845.1. Lineage (NCBI taxonomy): Eukaryota > Metazoa > Arthropoda > Arachnida > Araneae > Salticidae > Maratus > Maratus michaelseni. The sequence continues at coordinate 334,902,536 of OZ007586.1, read as the reverse complement.
TTTTTTTTTTTTTTGTTTACTTTACATAATAGTGTACAAATATTATAGACATATATTTCACAAATAAAATTTTAAGAAACAAATTTAAATTTTACAACTATTGATTGATGGTACTTAAAGGACTGTCCATTTCAATATACATTTTACCATAAGCTCCCCCCCTCCCCCCACAAGAACTGTTCCTTTAATTTTGGCTAAACATTAATGGCAAGACATTAAAGTTTTCGTCCGTATACCACAACAAAATGGATTTATCTTTATTATGAAATCCATGGACTTCTTTTGAAATTATACGCAGTTTTCATTGCTAGCTGAATGGGATGTCTTACTTGTATTTCCTTCACATCTAGCAATTATTAACTGATAAAGTGTTCCCATTCCGCATATTTACAGTGCTTGTACGAATTAACTTTTCAAAGGCTGTGATTTTAACTATTCAGCTGCTGTGGGCTGCTTTATTTCTCAAATTCAAGTATTACTAACATTTGTATATTGATTCAAAATCACTTTTCTAGATGGAAATACAATGTTTCACAGAGAACTGATGACTTACCACAATTGGAGTATGGTAGATTCGGGGCTGGTGTTTCGACAGAGAAAACGTTATTCCACCTAGCACATTTTTCCCATTCAGCCTCATCAACTAAATCGTGATCAGATGGAAGTAAGTTTTGGTCTTGAACTGATGATGAAGTATTGCCTATAAAATAAAAGTATAAAGCAAAAAAGTAAAAAATGGTTGTATGTATAGTTATGTTATTTAAAAAAGTACTCATCCTATTCATAGAATATTTTTTACCATATTCATGTGATAGTTACGTTACGTACTCATTTATCAAATATTATTTACTTTTTGTCGCTAGAAATAGATTATGAGTTTTCTCTCTGAATTGATTTGAGCAGAATTTTATGTAAATTTATTTTTAAAAAATGTGAACTGTATTGACAATATGGATTTTTGAGAAATTAATTGTCTTCCTCTGAGAGCTTTTCTTCACTTTAGCATGTTGGGGATTGTGTCATGCTTTGCTGTAAATTATTCATCCTGTTTTAATTATGAATCAAAGTATGTTCTAATAAACGAAGCTAAATTTCTACTTATATCTAGAAAAAATATTAGATTGGTTCAGGACAGTATAAAAACTAAAGTTTTTGATGTGTGTGTATATGGCTGGGTGGGGGATTATTTTTCAGTCCGTAATTCATTATATATTCGAAATGACGAAAACATTAAGCTTTTAATTTATCATTGTTTAGAAAAAGATAAGGATGGTGTTTTCTACTTTTAATTATATATCATATTTAAAAAATTTAAACTGTCTAAATAGCATATTGAAAAAAAAGTTACATTATGCAGCAATCATTTTATCTTAAAATGTTTATGTAGTTTTGAATTGTATATGCAAAAAATATACATTTACTGTCTGCAATATGAAGTATTAAAAGTAGTTTCACACTGCGCAATAAAATTAATATCTTATTTTCCAGCATTTCTTAATTATTGCATATTTATCACATATTTCAGTTCAATTCAACGAAGTTTGTTATCATTGTTACTACGAGACACTATAACTAAAATAACTGGGGTGATAACAACTTTTTTCCAATGATGTAAAAACCATGAATGTGAAGAAGTTAATGATAGAATAATACTGTTGAAAACGTTATGGTTTCTTACGAAAGCTCACAACTTCGTCTTATACTGATTTGTTTTTTCTATGAGGAATTTAATAGCTTCTTTAATATCTTAAAATATGTAAAATTACTCAATATAAGATCATCTTGAAAAAGAAATGTTCTCCGATTTTTAACCACCGTCAAATGTACAGATTATGCGTAAATAAACAAATTGGAATCGAAATTAAGGTGCGTAGATGTGCTTATTTTTTGGTACAACCATCTGCGAATAGTAATCTCCATCTTATTTAATTTCAGAATTCTGCGATTTAATAAGGCAATTATTACTATTTGGAAATAGTGGTACTAAAAATTAGCACTTCTACGACCTCTGGAAATGTATTGGGGTAGTCCAGTAATTAAAATGTTTTCATCGGCGAACAGCTGGTTATCAAATATTTAGTAAAACATATATCACACACAAGAATTGGCAATATTTCTTCTTCCTTACCTTCTATCTATTAAAGTTTACAAGATATGATATGATGTTACAAAATATAATATTATGATAAATTTGATTTAAAAATACACAGCAAGTAGCGTTTTTGTTAAACACACACACACACACTTCATAATGAACTTTTAGTGTGTTAAAACAGACTACAAAGCAAGTACAAAAATGCAACATAAAATATTGGGACGTGAATTATACAAAAATCTAAATTCTTGAAATTTTTCAATTTTTTTCATAGTTTACGATAGATTAAAAAAATTATATGCCTAATCGGCTAAAGTAAGCTCTTGGAGGACCAAAACAGTTCATATTATAATATTAAAAATACCCTTATAAGAATTAAACATTTTATAAGTTATAAATTTTGAGGAATGACTAAGAATTAAACATTTTATAAGTTATAAATTTTGAGGAATGACTAAGAATTAAACATTTTATAAGTTATAAATTTTGAGGAATGACTAAGAATTAAACATTTTATAAGTTATAAATTTTGAGGAATGACAAAGAAACAATAAATATTCATCAGTATTTTATCCTGATATGTATAGAAGTGCTCAGCATTCCATTTTGGTTACATTTAGCAACGAAATTTTTTCTTGTACTTAGATATAGTGTTAAAGATTCCCCTTAATATTTATTTATGTTTCTTTAAAAAAAATTTAAATTATAAGAAGGATTTGATTACTAATCTTAGATATCAGAATTCTATACTGATATGTATAAAAACTGTACGACCTTCTCGAAGTTAGATTGTCCAAATCATCCCGACGTTTTCCTCCGTTCGTAATAAAAAAAATATTTATAAGTAATAAAAACAACAACAACAACAACAACGACAACAACGACAAAAAAAAAAAAAAAGAAAGTTTTCAGGATATTGTTTCTTACCTTGTTGCACTGATATTTACTTAGTGCATGCCAGTTGGCGTATTTTAGTGAGAATGGTTTGGCACAATAGCGTTTGTGGCTGTTATTCACATTCACTTTAAATGCTATTGCTGCCTATATTACTCTTTTTGACGCGCAGTAGACATGATGGTGTATTAAAAGTTTTTGTGTGTCTTTGGAAAAAAAAAGTCATACGATAGAACGACTATATAAAAAAATAGTACCACGTAATAGTCTGTTCACGAAAACTTGACCGATGACTTTGAAAGAGTTTCGTGTTGCTAAGGGGAAAGAAAGTTCCTAACAGGAACAAACGGTGCAGGAAATGCATTATTTAATTAAAAACTAGATTCTCCTATAGTTGCTAGCAGTGACTGCTATCTTAATTAACGAATAAACGAATTTAAATTTGCGTTATTCATCGGCCAGTTATCGTCTACGGACTGTACATAAATAACATATATAAATTTCCTAACGACTGGCTAAATTTTCCGAAATTTAGAACCTGTAAATTTAAAAGAGGACAAGAAAACAGACAGAAAATCGAACAACGTTTTTTGGATTCTAATGAAATGGATACGGGATCAGCTTCCGAACGAAGCCTTTCGAACAAAAAAAGAATAATGACTATCTTAGCATTCATTCAAGTGTTATGGGTGGACGTACATAAACAACATGCAAACATTGTACAATCTTATTTATTTGAAATCGGTTAAAAAGTATATATTTACTTACGGCATATGGCAAAATGCTTGATTAATGTATGGTTATTATATGCTTGATTCATAGAAGTGTTTGTAAAATTTCAGAAAAAGTTTTTTTTTCCAGTTTTAAATTTAATAGAGTGTATGAAAAATTGAAAATTTGTAGATAAACAAATTCATTACAGTTAGAAATTATTGTCATTTTTACTTTAGTTTTTGGTTTCCGGATTCGTAAAGATGGGATTTTAAAGTTAAACATTTTGCATTTCTCTGTAAATCCATTAATATTTATACCGTATGCTCCACAATTTATATTAAAAGTTACAGTATATGAAAAAGCACGTCAGTTACTTTTAATTTAATTAAATCAAGATGATTCTTTCTCAGTAGCTGCTATTACTTTTTTTTTCATAAATTGAGAAGATATATTTTGAGAATTATGATTATAACAGATGAAAATGCTTTTATCTTTTCACCTTTCTTCGTTTTCATCGTGTTAAGGACTGAAAGACATAGCTAAGTTTAAGAATACGTTTAGGCCATTCAAGTGACTTGTTTAATTTTAAGAAACGAGTCTGCTTTCAAAATCTGCTCAGTTATATGTCTTTCCCTTTTCTTCTTAGTGAAGGTAAAATATAAATTCATATTCAAGATAAATTTTTTAATGAACAATTTAACTTTTTGGACAAAAATCAACAGATTTCAATCAATTTTTGAAATATTTAAAATAAATCTAGTTCATTGCAAGAAAAAGGACTAAATACCATTATGAAAATTAAATATATATTAATTAGAACTGAGAGTGCAGATGCTGGCCTAAACATAAAATGTAACCTAATTTCTTTTAAAAATTGCCATTTTTCAAACATTTGGGTAAAATATAAATAAAAATTTGCTTGTTTTCATAGCATTAAATCAGAATTTGACTATAAATCAAAACTCAATTTGCCAATATACATTTTTCAAAGAAAGAAAAATACCTCCTAGGTATTTTCCTTAAATTGCTCGTAATAAAATTCTGGTCCAACAAAAAGCATGACAAAAGCATTTAACAGTTCTATTTTTCTTTACACATTATAAGACTGATAAAAGAAAAAAAAATGTAATATCTTATTTGAATACTTTAAATGTAACTTACTGAACTGGGCAATTAAGTACTGTAAAGCCTCAAATAAAACATTTCCATATTGGTTGTCTATTGAACAGAATTCATGCCTGGACATTCTGCAAAGATCACGTCCTGTTAAAGTGTTGAATATTAGCATATTTACATCCAAAAGATCGACTCTGTTCTGGGCTGCCCAGTGAAAAATCCAATCAATAACATCATTTGATTGCCACTGGTCTGGAGATTTGAACTGCCATGATTTTTCACCATCTAGATCACCTATGTCTAGAAAAAGGAAAATAAATCAAAATCAAGTATTAAGTGTTAACAAATACTTTAGTTTTCATTAAGTGTTTCATAGCAGAGCTCAGTTTCACAGAATGCTAAAACTAACCTTCAAAAGTAAACTGTTTTTGGCTAGCAGACAAAAGGTTTTGTGGAGTGCTAGGAGGCATATGATCGTTGTTTTCAAAGACAATAGGTTGAAGATCACCATATGATATTTTACCTCCTTCTTGTTCATAGAAGCGAAGTTGTTCATCCATGTATATTGCCTATGAAGACAAGAATAATTAAATATATTTTATTCAATAATATATTTTTGGAAGATTTGCACACAACTATTAATTCACTATTTGTAGAAAATTTCCCATCAGTACATTTGCCTAACAATATTGATATGGATTACTTCAAAACTTTAACCAATTTTTTACTCTTTCATAACTATATTGTCTAAAGTAATGCTATTTTTGTTCAGATTCAAGGCATCCCACAAAGCGCAGATAGTTCCAGCATGTTATCAGATTTATAGCTTTATTTCTATGAAAGAAAGTTTATTAACAATAGTAATTTGCTCTGTAGATATATAGAGGACATAATAATTTTTTTTCTTAATGATAATGAATCTATATCTCTTCCTGTAACGCATCCTTCTAAGTCCTATAATAAATATTCAATTCAATATTGATGATAAATGTAATGATTTTTCATTTAATGTTATTAATTTTACTAATTTTAATTCCTGTCTACATATTTGAGCTTACAGAAATGCTCTTCTAAATCACTGTAATCGTATTAAATGTTTATCTTCCTCCCATTTTATAAGGCCAAATTTATCCAAATTGACACATACAGCGTTGTCCTATAATTATCCCCTTTATTTTATTTCTTCATGGATCAAACATTAAATATTCATCTACAGTTAGCAATTTCGGCATTTAATATGCATTCAAAATATAAAATTAGAAAACAATATTACGGAGGGTGGGCGGGGAATGCTGAAAAAATTATAAACACACACACACACACACATTATTTAATCTAATGAAATTTTCTCTCCTAAAAATTATAAAATCGAAATACCAGGAAGGGTTGAGGTCTGTCTGGGTAAAAAAAACAAAAAACGAATTTTATGCATTTAACATAATTATTTATCATTCTATATTTTACATAAGGGCTCCTCATACATGGCTATATATTTTCATCCCCTTAAATTGTTACTTTTTATCATTAATTTATCATTTACATATTCATATCTTTTTTTTCTATTTATATTTTTAATTAATATTATATTTTTAATTTATTCAATATTTATTTAAGTTCTTACCTACATTTATCTTTCCATATTATTTAAAACTATAAACTAGTTATTTTCCATTATTAATTATTGTTTACTACCATATCCCCCCCCATCCCTTTAAGTTTCATATGTATTTATATCTAGATTTACAATAATAACTTCATTGGCTGTAATTATCTTTAGCGTATTGCTCTTATTTTTGAAGGTAGGTGGAAGCACCTGCATTTCCCCCTTTTTTATTTAAAGCTAGATGGCAGCATTAGCACCACTCTTCTTTTATTATTATTCTTATCTTTCTGCCACGATTCAGCATTTCTTAGAGCAGAGCATTGGATTACATTTTTGCATCTTAATTCGTCCTTACCACACTTTATTTTACTGGTGAGTTGGGTCTATTATTTTTTAAAGATTTTTATGTATTACAGATGGGTCATAATTTATTTTTTGGATATCTTATTATTTTCATATTTCTTGGGGTTTTTCGATATATTATATTTTCATTTTTAGGCTTTATGCTGACAATAGTCGACGAAATAACATATCTTTACTATGAATTATTCTTATGAAGTTCCTCTGACGAATCCATAAGATATTCATAGTTTCTCATATTCACATTTTCATTTTACTGTGTTTATTTTTGCAATATAGCTTCCTTTAATTTTTATCTATTTTTTTCCTTATATATATATATATATATATATATATATATATATATAATTATAATATCTTTGAATTTCAAAAAATATATCAAGTTCTTTATATATATATATATATATATATATATATATATATATATATATATATTGTAGGATAACTGTAGCATCACAGATATCAGATTCATCTTTTAGGTAGCTTTCATTACAAAAAGCTACCTATTGCAGCCGTTCGGAGGAAAGCAATTCCAAAATATTTTGGTACATTTTCACCGATTATGACCAGGGCCCGATTTAGACTATCTGAGGCCCCGGGGCAAGCATCATTCTGGGGGCCCCTTCTATCTATCCATGGAAATTGTTCGGGAATTATGTTGAAGTGACTAGTATTAAACTTCATACCTATTTTATGCATACATAAATTTCGAACCAAGTATACATCTGTATACAGGGTATCACAAGAAAGATGATCACAACTTTAACAGATGACAGAACACTATTTTTTTTGTATAGGAATATAACGACTCATCTGAGCTTTTGAAGTGTAAATACAGGTATTTCAGCCATTCTTGATTATTTGTTATAATAGAAAATTTTCTACTACATTATACAATTTAATCTTTGTATTGCATCAGCATGCATTTGGGTGATTCCATAATATAAAAAGACAAGTGCAGGCATGCACTTATACTAATAACAACAAATTTCAACGCTTGTTACGTTGTTACTTCATTCCTGTTCTAAAGTGCTTTTGTATAAAATTTTATAACATTCGTTTTCAGATGATGTAGATTGTTCCTTTTTGGGGAGGAGGGGACATGGGGCACAGGAAATGGAGGGCTACACTACCTTCCTAAACCTTTGAAAATGTAAGAATTTTGTCACTTTTGACAAATTTTAACCATTTTGTGTTTTGGCTTTATCTTAAAAAATGGCTGAGATATGGCAGTTTGAAATTCTAAGGTCGCTGATATTTTGAAACAATCTTATTTTTGTTATGCTGAAATTCGCATTCAAATTTAATATTAACAAAAACCGGGAGAGTATTTTCTATAATCGGTTTTCAAGAATTTTAATTTCGGGTGTTTGTTTAAAATGAGTTGAATTTTTAAAAACATGGACTATGAAAGCTACCTTTTCCTAACGGTACATGCCGGAAGGACTTTTTTCATTTGTGTATGATGAATTATAATTGTCGTCTATATTATGGTTATATATATAATATATATTTTTTGTCTTATGATTTTTCAGCAACGTGCCTAATATGGAAAATTTTACAATATATAATTTTCATGTAATGAAATGTTTTACTTTGTAAGACGAGGTATCACACGTGCTTTTAAAAGTATATCACACAGTGGTAACTCAATAAAACTAAAGAAGGTAGTCTTAAATAGTCAAACTGATGACTTGAACAATGCTATACTACATATTTAGTTGTTTCTTTTTACAACTTAAAAATACACTTATTTACTTTGAATACTATAAGACTTTTAATAAATTATTGGTAACGGAAAGAATGTTTCAATTCAGTTTTTTATGCATTACTGAAGTGGCAAAATCACAGACGAAAACTACAAAGATTTTTTTTTCAATTTGGAAAATAGAAAGGTACATTGCACCTAATTTTTCGAAAAAAAAAAACTTTTATGCTGTTAACTATAACTAGGGCATCCGACCCGGGCTTCCCGGATTACAAAATATAGATGAGAACCATTCTTTTAATTGAAAAGTTTAACAGATTTTTTACATTTAATATATTTTTTAGATTGCTCCCTAGCAATACCAAAAATCATTTTTATATTAAAAATAGCAATTATGCATTCAAATAAAGTTTTGAAATTTATTAAAAGTGATATTGGCCTCGTGCCAGGAATTAAAAGCCTGTTAATTCGTGCTTAAAAATTATTTTAAAAGCCATAATAAATCAGCCAATTAAGATACACTTTTCAAAGAAAATCCACTTGAAAGTAGATTTTTCCCCCTATATAACGATGTAAACATTAAAAATTTGCGATGTTTAGAAATTAAAAAAGAATAATGTATCAAAAATAGCAAAACCAAAATTTCATCATTAAGTGTTGCCATTCGCAAAATGACGTCAGTGTTACGCACGGACACGTTTGTCCTTTATAATATAGATAGGAAATACCATATATTCCGACGTATAACGCGCACTTTTGAAACAAAAAAATGGGTCAAATTTTACTGGTGCGCGTCATACACCTGGTATAAAAAATAAAGCTAAATTAAGCATAAGAATTGAAATGTCTATATTAATGAACAAGAGAAGAAGACAGGATTATTTGAACGAACGTGATTATGACTCCAAAAGCTTTGTGGGAATTCAATCGTATGTTCTCACTTTACATTTGCTCATATTTTTTTAATGGTTGTATTACGTAGTTATTATACTTTTTATTGCTCTTTATTGTATTTTCATGTTACATATCTTATAAAGGTTTCTTTGCAAAAAAATAAATACGGCAAAATTAATACGGCAAATATTCCTAAAATTAGAAAAATACAGTCTCAAATCGTAGATGAACGTTATACGCCGGTGAGCATTATACGTCGGAATATACGGTATTTTACAAATTGGTCAATTTTTCACGTTTGACGTAAAACAAAGAATGTTGTAACATATAATTGCATAAAACCATCTAGAAAAGAAGAATTTTAAGTCAAATTACATCATTTCATATGATCAGATATCTGATAAGGGCGATTTTTTTATGAGAGTGATATTTCATTGTGTTTGCGATGATCGTTTGTTGCATACACTATTTACTTTTCTTTTATAAAAGATATGACCTTCGGTATTTTTGAGTCATTGATAGTTCAGAACTATATTTTGTGCGCCCTTTTAATTAGAATCTACTTATTTCTGAGCTTATAAAGACAGCTTTTTTTCATGAACGTATTGTTCTGCGTCACTGTCGATATTCAGTATCATGTCTTATCGGAAGCCTCATTATGAAGTAAGAGGAAATTTTTCATACTTTTTGAGGGGGCTTTTTTTCCTTGAAGTTGTTTCCTTGATCATTCGCTTTACAATTATCTGAAGAATAAATGATTTTCCTGTAGGAATCGTTTATTGTTTAGAGATAATGTGCATTATGATTACCAAGAGCACTTTTCAATACCATTTACTTCCAACCATTCTTGGAACTATGGAAACGGTTTCATGGCGTGTTGTGCTAAAATTTAGGAGGTGTTTACGTGCCGTGGGGTGTGTGTACAAGCATCTGATCATCTTGATGAGAACGAATGATGAAATGAGTTTTGAAATCTATTTTGTTTGTTTACTTAATGCTATTATATTATTTCTCCTTAATGTGTTTCACATTTGCAAAGTAAATAAACAAAGAAAAATAAAGAAAAATAAAATATAGAGAGAATACATTTTTCTTGTAATAAATTTAAAAGTTTGAGGCAACAAATTATGTTGATACAAGCTGCATAAATTATAATTCATACGCTTCTGAAAGATGCTCGTAGAACGCAGCCAACAAAAGAAACAGGCCGCAGTACTTCACCGATCTTGGCTGCTTTTCAGGCTACCTTAATCACATGGTAGTTCGACAATTGGTGGAAACCAGCCTAACTTCATCATTTGAAAACCAAGAAGGGTGGAAGTGTCGCGCCTGTATCTTTCGTTGGCTGCGTTGTAGAATAATCTTTCAAGACTTTTGTACATCCACTAAACAGCGCATAAAAACTTTTTTCACAGTATTAATATGTTTACGGAAATATAACTAGAAAAGATATATCTGAACGTTTAAAATTACTTTTAGGACGTGGATTTGTAGTAATAAATGCATTTCAATTGATATAGTCAAATTTTATGCGCTGCCACTTATGTCTCAAGTTCGTGGAAATCTAAAAAAAAATCGAAAAAAAGAGAAAAGAAAAAGAGGGATGAATATCCATGCCAATCTGTGGTTTATATTCATACAAAATGTAGGGCCTCGTCGAAACTTTTAATGCTGTCATGCGGAAGGACTTCGTAAAGCTTTTATTGTTGCTTACTAATTTCACGAACTGCGCCATTATCTCTGATTTTCTTGTACATGGTCTAAACGAAATCCATCAACATTAGCTGTTTTTTTTTCTGTTGCTTGTTTATGTGGCCGGAAAATAATAGAGTTTGTGTGGAGCTGTATCCTGAAAAGAGATTTGATAATTGTAGGAAGTTATTTAATCATTAGAACTGAAAATTTTCTTTACATAGTAGGCTACATCCATAAAATATTTTGGTGTCTGGTAGGAATATGCTTTAGGCTGAAATACGTACGGAAATATATAGTAGAGAAAAAGATTAAGCATAAAATTTAAACTTTCTTTGAGAATTCAGATTCAATGTTAAATTAAATACATTTTAATACATTTATATATATATATATATAAAATATATCCTGTACTTTGGTAATACAGGACGGCATTGATAACATTGTACAGGATTACAATTCTCTCTGTAGAGCGCTACCTCGTGTTTAAAATATGAAACACGAGTTGGCTTTGTTTGAAAATAGAAATTATTATGTAAATGCCCTTTTAATGCAACAAACTATATTTGCAATGCACGAGTAAAGTATATGTACTTTATCAAAATTACTTGTCTAAAATATGTTAAGCAATATGTTATTTAATGCACAATGTGTAGTAATACATAATTAATATATTGAATTTTTTTCCTTAGCAATCGTTAATTGACCAAAAATTGCCTATTGCACGAACTAATAATAAAAATAAAAGTAGTCTGTTTACAATATTTCTTTAAATATATATAAAACATACGATGTCAAAATACTTTATTGATTAGTCCACAAAATACCCCGGTAGGCATACTTGTTTGACTGCATGATTTTTTTAAAAAATGATTGCTTGTAATATAACATTTTCAAGTTTAAGATAACAGTTTGGGAGGCAGAGTGAGATTGGGATAGTTTATGATAACATAAATATGCCAATTTTGTTGAAAATTTGTTTTGAAAGATAATTTCAAGATAGTTTCAATGTTAACTTAAAACGAAGCTTAATGAAAAACCAAAGGTTTAGTCTTCTTTTACAATAGAGATTTTTCTAAGGCACCTTTTCAAGGTGATAGTCTTTATATGTTTGCTGCTAAGCATTAGTGTAACAAATTGATATGAAAAATAAATGTTGACTGTAATATTACTTTTATACGCAGTAAACGCTATACATACATGCACGTATGAATATAAGTAAATAGATAATATTGAAAAATATATGTAAGGTCCTTCTCAAAAGTTGAAGCACAAGCATAAAATGTCGATTTTTAAATAATAATAATAAGTTAGAATAAATAGCATTTTTTAATTTATGGATTTTGCAACTTCATTTAAATAAATGATATCAAAAGTAGAAAAAAATAAATTAGATACTTGTAAAAAATATAATTTAAAATACCTTCAAACGAAATTGTCTCAAAAGTTTATGCACAACGGAAGAAACAACTACATTTATCATTTCTTCAAAATTGTTACATACAAATTATTTTTCCTTGATTTCAGATTAGTTCAATTAAAGGTGCGTCCATCGAAAGTATTAGTTTTTGTAGGGTTTCTGGTGGCAAGGAGTACCATACTCTCTCAATGGCTTCTTGTAGTTCTTCAAGCGAGTCATACTGTTTTCCATTGCTATAAAAATGATGGGTTAAAATGCCTCGAACATTCTCAAATGGGTTTATGTTTGGACTTAAAGCTGGCCAGTCAAGAATTTTAACATTTCTCTATGAAAGCCACAGTTTTGTAAAATGTTATATATGGATTGAGGCATTATGTTGTTGAAAGATCCATTCTGAACCCTCCAAAATGTCACCGAATGGAAGAAAATGTTGATTTGGCGTCTCTTCATATTTTTGGGGATTTTGTCTTCGGCTTCAACGGACAGACAAGCCGAAGAACCCCCAAACCATAACAGACTTATCCCCTTGCTGCCTGCTGAAGAATGCCCTTGGTTCCTTTCGTAGATCATGCCAATACGTGTTCCATCCATCAGGGCCATCTAAGCTAAATTTTTTTCACAGAAATTCACAGAATAACACAATAGGCCACTTGTCCCGTAGGATATGTGTTTTTTAGCCCAGTTCATTCTTGTCTGTTTGTGGTGTAGTATGAGACACGGTTTGCGAGTCATTTTCTTTCGCATGATGTAATCACATTCTTTAATACGTCTATGTGCAGTGCCTTTGGACACTTGTACACCGATATTATTTTTAATTTGCTGTATGGACAAATTTTGTTTAGACACCAGTCTCTGTATTCTCTGATCAGTCTGAACAGTCGTCATACGTGATCGTCGACATCTTATTTTCCGGCTGAAATTATCATTTCTGGAGAATACTTGATATATACCTTGCTTTGATCGATTTAAAATGTTTAGCAATTTCAGAAACAGTTTTATTTTGCGATTTCAATTTCAAAACTTTTAAAATCTCCCTTTTTGTGAATTCTTTATCCTTCGGCATTTTTAAAATTAGTGGAAATGATTTATCCACTTTTATACTTTTCTAAAACTGGAATACGACGTCATATAACGTCATTACACCCGTCCAATCTCGTGTTTCTAAAAAAATTGCATAAAGTGCTTAAACTTTTGAGGCAGTGTTTCTTCAAGAAAAAAGAGTAAATTAAATAAAAATTAATCTAATTTTTATTTTAACTAAAAAAATTGCTTATTTTATTTGATTTTGATTAAATGTCGAGTATTTATTGTAAATTGGCTTCATATATTTTCTCCTTCAAAATTTTTTTTACTAGATTTACAAAGTGCTTAAACTTTTGAGACGAACTATATGTGTATTTTTACACAATTTAAACGTTATCTATAATATAGACTGTATGAAATAATATTTTTAAAATCTTTTTTCAAGAAGGCCGGATTTGTACATTTATAACATCTATAAACAAGAAGTGGGTAAATTTTAATTTTTTAACCATTTAGCCGTTATTATATGACAAATAAAATATAAGATGTGGTTCATAGTCTAGAAATGAAAGAAGTAGTCCGCATTACACGATAAAAAAGACATATTTTAGATTGAATGTCATAAAACAATAACCAATGACTATTATTTAAAATGATTGTTCAGAAACGAAAACTATATACATAGTATTAAATTGGCAATTCTTATAAAAGAAAAATTTAAAAATTTAGGAAAGATAAAGTAAGCATCTAGTGTTCGAAGTTTGTTAAATCTATACTAATATTATAAAGGAGTAAAGATTGTTTGTTTGTTTGTTTGTAGGGGGTAATCTCTGGAACTACCGAACCGATTTCAAAAGTGATGGTAGAAAATTGATGGCGACAACCCCTGCTCCAACATAGGCTATATTTTATGTCGGTGCCACTAACCACAGGGGGTACAGGAGCAAAAAACGTTCTAAAATTGCGATTTTTTAGTTATCAAACTGGCTATCAAGCCCTGAGAGCTTGCCAGCCGGTTCTGTATGTATGTATGTACGTACGTAATGCGATAACTCTTCATAGAAATATCCGTTTTCCTTCAAATTTTGTTTATAGGTTCACTGTGTTAAGGCGCTTCCCTGATTAGTTTTCGGGATTGATTGGTTAAGTATAAAGGGGGGGAACGGGGGGGCTAATCCCCCCCCTTAATTTATATAAATGGGTTTTTCATGCAGAATTATTCCGTTTTCCTTCAAATTTTGTTTATAGGTTCACTGAGTTAAGGCGCTTCCCTGATTAGTTTTCGGGATTGATTAGTTAAGTATAAAGGGGGGGGGGGATCGGGGGGGCTAATCCCCCCCTTAATTTATATAAATGGGTTTTTCATGCAGAATTATTCCGTTTTCCTTCAAATTTTGTTTATAGGTTCATTGGGTTAAGACGCTTCCCTGATTACTTTTCGGGATTGATTGGTTAAGTATAAAGGGGGGAACGGGGGGCTAATCCCTCCTTAATTTATATAAATGGGTTTTTCAAGCAGAATTATTCCGTTTTCCTTCAAATTTTGTTTATAGGTTCACTGTGTTAAGGCGCTTCCCTGATTAGTTTTTCGGGATTGATTGGTTAAGTATAAAGGGGGGGAACGGGGGGGCTAATCCCCCCCTTAATTTATATAAATGGGTTTTTCATGCAGAATTATCCCATTTCCTTTAAATTTTGGTTAAAGGTTCACTGTGTTAAGACGCTTCCCTAATTAGTTTTCGGGATTGATTGGTTAAGTATAAAGGGGGAACGGGGGGATAATCCCCCCCTTATTTTATATAAATGGGTTTTTCATGCAGAATTATTCCGTTTTCCTTCAAATTTTGTTTATAGGTTCACTGTGTTAAGGCGCTTCCCTGATTAGTTTTCGGGATTGATTGGTTAAGTATAAATGGGGGAACGGGGGGGGGTTAATCCCCACCTTAATTTATATAAATGGGTTTTTCATGCAGAATTATCCCATTTCCTTCAAATTTTGGTTAAAGGTTCACTGTGTTAAGACGCTTCCCTAATTAGTTTTCGGGATTGATTGGTTAAGTATAAAGGGGGGAACGGGGGGATAATCCCCCCCTTATTTTATATAAATGGGTTTTTCATGCAGAATTATTCCGTTTTCCTTCAAATTTTGTTTATAGGTTCACTGTGTTAAGGCGCTTCCCTGATTAGTTTTCGGGATTGATTGGTTAAGTATAAAGGGGGGGGGGGAACGGGGGATAATCCCCCCCCCCTTAATTTATATAAATGGGTTTTTCATGCAGAATTATCCCATTTCCTTCAAATTTTGTTTATAGGTTCACTGTGTTAAGGCGTTTCCCTGATTAATTTTCGGGATTGATTGGTTAAGTATAAAGGAGGGAACGGGGGCATATCCCCCCTTATTTTATATAAATGGGTTTTTCATGCAGAATTATTCCGTTTTCCTTCAAATTTTGTTTATAGGTTCACTGTGTTAAGGCGCTTCCCTGATTAGTTTTTCGGGATTGATTGGTTAAGTATAAAGGGGGGGAACGGGGGGATAATCCCCCCTTAATTTATATAAATGGGTTTTTCATGCAGAATTATTCTATTTGCTTCAAAATTTGTTTATAGGTTCATTGGGTTAAGACGCTTCCCTGATTAGTTTTCGGGATTGATTGAGGGGGCTAATCCCGCCTTAATTTATATAAATGGGTTTTTCATGCAGAATTATCCGATTTTCTTCAAATTTTGTATATATATTCATTGTAATTAGAGATTTACCTGATTAGTTTAAGGAGTTCATTAGTTAACTATGGGGGGGGGGTAACGGGGGGATGACCCCCCCCCCCCCTTAATATATTGTTTATTTCTTTATTTTTCGATGCGCTGATTTCAAATTCTTTGAAATAAGAGTATAATATACAATTAGTGTGAATAGCCTGTGAACTCAATGCCCTCAGTTTAACTGGGCAGTTTTATTTTTATTTTTTAAACTGAAGGAGCTAGAAATTTGAAATTTGTCATTGTAGTTACTTATAAGATGTAAATGCTCTCTAAGAACAAAATAAGAACTCTGGAACTACCGAACCGATTTCAAAAGTGATGGTGGCAAATTGATGGTGACATCCCCTGCTCCAACATAGGCTATATTTTATGCCGGTGTCACTAACCCCAGGCGGTGCAAGAGCGAAAAACGTTCTAAAATTGCGATTTTTTTTATACTGAAGGAGCTACAAATTTGAAATTTGGCATTGTAGTTACTTATAAGATGTAAATGCTCTCTAAGAATAATAATTTAAAAAAAATTCGAAATTTAAAAGGGTGAAATGAGTGAAAAGCGTTCTAAAAACAGTCTAAATTACAATTTCTATGAGATCTCTGGAACTACAGAACCGATTTCAAAAGTAATGGTGTCAAATTGATGGGTACAATCCCTACTCCAACATAGGCTATATTTTATGTCGGTGCCACTAACATCAATGGGGTGCAGGATCGAAAAATGTTCGAAAATTGCGACTTTTTTTATACTGAAGGGGCAAGAAATTTGAAATTTAGCATTGTAGTTACTTATAAGATGTAAATGCTCTCTAAGAATAAATTAAAAAAAAAATCGAAATTTAAATGGGTGAAATGAGCGAAAAGCGTTCTGAAGTCATTCTAAATTACAATTTCTATGGAGTCTCTGGAACCACGGATCCGATTTCAAAAGTGATGGTGGCAAATTGGTGGTGACAATCCCTGCTCCAACAGCCTCTTTAATAAAAAACTATGCGTTGCTGACGACTGGGTTTTTCGTTAATTGTTGCACCAGATTAATCTCGGAAAATGAAACATTTGAAGTTACTGAAAAAAATGATAGCTCAAAAAGTATTTGTCAGAAAATTGTTAGACAAACTGCGTTTGAAAGGTAAAAAATTGTATTTTTCTTGATATAAATTTCAAATCTAATGATTATGCCGTTTTTCAAATATTGAATTTCAAAAATTACCAAATTTTCCAATGGCGTACCATAGCGAAACCTTCATGCGTAAAAAGATAATGATAAGGGCGACGTGTCCTGACGTGTATATTGGCTATAGCACGAGTCACAAATTATAGTAGCCTTATTTTTCTGTTAAAATATAAAAGTTATTTATGAAATGTCAATATTTTGTTTGATTAAAGGTTCGTTAAAAGAAATTGACCAGCGTAGCGGGCGTAGCTTGCTAGTTTGTGATAAAACACTTAGAAAGAGGATTATCATTTAAGAAAATAATAAATTCTTTAAAATATTCATTATTATTAAAATGCTTTTGAACGAAAAGGTAATTTAAAACCCGATATAACAAATTAAATGTGGTGTTTTTTTTCAACAAG
Organism: Maratus michaelseni; assembly: GCA_963931845.1. Classification (NCBI taxonomy): domain Eukaryota; kingdom Metazoa; phylum Arthropoda; class Arachnida; order Araneae; family Salticidae; genus Maratus; species Maratus michaelseni. Next base: position 334,884,682 of record OZ007586.1, on the reverse strand, counting down.
AGTAATATTTTAGATTAGACTATTATTAGCCAAAATCTTACGTTGGGAATATCTATTTACTAAATTATTTACTATTAAATTTCTAACCATATTTTTGTCTCTTTATCTGTTCATGTCTCTAATTTTTTAATAGTTTTATTATCTTTTGAATCAGAAAGTAATCACAAGATTTCGCTCTGGATTTTGAGTTTTCATTTTTGTTCTCTTTTAGCAGCATTGTAAAGGACAAGATTCGATAAGACTTTAAAAGTGGTCACTGTGACATTCGTGTAAATTTTATGTATAACATAAAACAATAATTAACTGACATTACGATAAGAAAAATTATTTTAAAACGCTAAGTAAATAATATATAATGGGTATTAAAAATGACCTAGCATAAATTGATATTAATATAAAATAATTTAGTTATTGATTTTATAGAAATATAATTTATTTAATGATATCACAAAAATATAATTTTATATAAATATATAAAAAAGTTATAAACAAATATAAAAATATAATATAATAAAACATTATTATCTTGTAATTTTTTTTCAAGTATGAGCAAATTGAAGTAACAATTTTATTTAAATGTTTAAAAAATCCTTTTACCCCTAATATAAACATATATCAAAATAAAATTGGTGCCGTCGTTTGCACAGTCTGTACTACATAGAAAAAAGCAAAAATATATTTACGAAATGTTTTTATAAGTTTGAGAAAATTTAGGTACCAATTTGATTTTAATGTTTTTTAAATACATTTATACCCTTAAAATAAGCATATATCAAAATCCAAATGGTTCATCTATGTGAAAAAAATAAATAAAATGGGGAAAAAAAGACGAAATATAAAATTAGCCAAGTTTAGCTAACAAAATGATGTATTTAACGATTAAACTGAACCTAAATATTACATAATATTGAATAGATTATGATAAACAATAAGATTGATTATAATAAACATTTTTGGAAGAAAATTCTATGTTCACCATTGAAAGGGACCCTAGTCCTTTAGTTGGTTTGTTAAAGGAAAATTATGCAAAAAACTTATAGTAAATTTTATTTATTTTGTACTCTAAATGATTTTTTCAAAAGTTCAGAGATGCAAGCGAGAATTCTTTTAAAAGCAATGTTTAAATTCTGCATGTAGTATTTAACTGTATCAATTATTTTGTGATTTTCAACGTATACAAATGAATCCTTCACCGAACTCATATTCAACTTCAAATCACCTTAGTTTATAAACTGAAACAAGATAACTCTTGTAAATTTCCGTTTAAAGATTTCATTTTGCATAAAGTAAAGTAAACATATGCACACACACATATATATGCTAAAGGTTTTCTTTCATTGAAATTTGTAAGAATTTTTTCTCTTTTTTCAACAGATAATTTCTTAATCCAAGAGAGAAAGTAGACTGTTAAATAGATTTAATTTTGTTTACTCTTTAAAAACGACGTGTCTCGAGTTCTTAAGTCAACACGCTATTAATATGGTATTACTTTAAAGTTTTGTTATTCATGCACTACATTCTGTTTTTCCCTAAATTGTTGCAATCACTGGTAATTTTTCAAATTTATTTTACTGGAAAATTGTTTGAAGTACAGTAGACTTCCGATTATCCGCCATTCGATCAACCGCCACCTTCGGTTAACCGCCACCCCCCCCCTTTCCATTTTTTTTTCAATCTGAAACGAACAACAAAAACACGCATGTTCAGTGAACCCGAGTGAGGCGGCGCTATTCCGAGAAAAATGCTTGTGTGACGTCAGCTAAACTGCAGCCACCGCCCCCTGAATGCTAGAGCTTTTAAGAATATTAACATGAAAGCACTGCCTGTCAATTATTACAGTAAAAAAAGTTCCTGGATGACGCAAGATATTTTTAAGAAGTGTTTTTTTTATATCTTTGTTCCCGGAGTTAAAGCACATTTTAAAAAAAGTAATCTTCCTCAGAAAGCAATCTTGTTGCTTGATAATGCAGGAGCACATCCGGAAAATTTAGAATCTACTGACGGAACATCAAGTGCTTATTTCTTCCACCTAATACAACATCACTGATACAACCAATGGACCAAAGTGTCTTTGAATCGATGAAAAAACGTTATCGGAAAGCTTTAATTCAAAAGCTGCTACTCGCTGATAATGAATCAAATGTCTTCGTTTTTTGGAAATCATACACTATCAAAGATGCCATATACAACTTAGCTGATGCCTGGAACGATTTATCTGAACAGATTTTCCAGAGAAGCTGGAGAAAATTGTGGCCCAACACTATTGATACACCGGAAGATGCTACCAATACTACCAGCACAGAAGATGTACCTGATGATGATACAGAGATACTGACCTTGGTATCAAACGTACCATGTTTAAAAGATATTTCTGCAGATGAAATGAAAAACTGGCATAATTGTGATAACAATGATATTGGTTATGAAGAATTTATGGATGACGAAATTATCCAAAATATTTTGAATCCAGGGAAACCTGAAGCGGATGAATCTGATGAATCGGAAAATGATGACCCAGGAGTCAGTTATGCAGAATTGGAGACAATACTCTCGAAGTGCATTAATTGGTTTCAGATGCAAGATGAAGCCGATGCAACTCAAGTACTTTTATTACGTAAAATTCGCAATCTTGCTGCTGTAAAAGGACAAGCAAACTGCAAACAAACATGTAAAACGAATTATTTTCGATGAAAACAGGTAATTTATTTACTGTGTAAAATTTTAAATTACTCTCATAAATTTATTTGTTATTATTAATTGTGTTTTCTATTCATGAAATACACAGCTAATAAAAAAATTCGCGTTTAAATATTGTTATTTATAAACCAGCAAATAGAAATGTGATTTTAATAATGGTCTTTCGATTATCCGTCTATTTCGATTATCCGCCACCCGGTCGGTCCCGTGAGTGACGGATAATCGGAAGTTTACTGTACTGCTAATACTAAAATTTCACTTTATGTTTTGATAGCTGCCAAACTTCCAATTTTTTCAAGTCAAATAAACACATATTTGGTATCTGAAATTTTATTCAATTAATGAAAATTAAATACGTAACATATTGACACAAGAAATATTTTATTAAGTATATTTTCTTGTTCAAAATATGTCCATTTGACTTGAAAAAACCCCTGAAAGGTTGGCAGCTATGCATTTTGAAAATAGCTGTCCAATTGCCGAAAAAATTTGTCCCTCCGGGTCGGGTGTAACGTATACTTTCCATATAAGGTGCGCACGATTTTTATTTTTGAGTACCACTATTTTTTAATAGTAATCTGAGTTCTGTATAATCGTACAATCTCTGGTTTAAATAAGGCAAAGATTACTATTTGGAAATACCTATACTAAAAAATAAAATGTCGTTACTGGGCACCCGTTCTGACGGGGTTGATAAAAAAAGATTGGAATTACTTAATAGCGTTATGACCTGAAATGCATAATTAAATAACTCCGAAAAATGCAGTATTTTATAGTTTCTCATAAAATATTTCCAGAAGGTCATTGCTCTTGTTTGTACATACATGTAGTTTTCCCGACGTATTGCAGATCTACCGGTCGTATGCGAGTTGGATATGCTTTGTACGACTTTTACAGGCCCTCTCCCCGTTAAATAATAAAAAAGTTGCATTCGATGTTATTTTATATGCATTATGATGCATGAAACTACGTTCATTCTCGTTAGAGAATATTTATCTGAATGGTTAAAACTTCTAGAAACAATTACAGCTGGAAAATTCCCTTTAGCTCAGTTATATTTTTTAATTGCGCACTTTCTTATGGCGTGCAATGTAGAATTTAAAATTAAGTTTTCACAAGAATGACCATGCAAATGACAAAATGTTTTAAACAAATAAAGAATGGAATTAAAGAAAATTAAAATCTTTAAACAATTCAAAATCACTAATAAAATGTCGCCTAATGTTTTCTAATTGAAAACACTATTATCCTTAAATAAAGTACAAAATTATAATTATATGAGGTATTATTTTTTCATTTCCATTTCCATTTAAGGTATATGATACATATTCTGTTTATAACGTACATTGCGGTTTACATTTTTTCAATAATAATAAATTATATTTTCTTTTAAAATATTGTTTCGTGAATCACCTTTTGTGTTAAAATTAAACCTAGTAAATGAAAGCGGATGTTTTCACATTATGTATCGACAATGAAAAATGCAACAATTATGAAAAAAGATTAAAAATATGAGTGTATAAGTACTTTTTTGAGTTTTAAAATGCTTAAGTTTAATCCAGTTGATTGTAGAAATCAGTATAATTAAATTTTGCAAAAATAAAAAAATAACCACATAAAAATAAGGTTTATGAATATATTGTGATTTTTTTTAATCCACTGGATGACATATAGTGATTCAGTGATGCAAGCGCTGCGCCAGAAATGGCCGAGTGTCACCACTAAATTTTAATAGTATTTACCACCTTATTTAATGAAAGATTTTCTGAAGCTTAATAAAACGAAGAATTTTATTAAAATTTAGTGGTGAGATGGCCATTTGTGGCGCAGCGCTTGCATCCCTGGTAATTAAAATAATTTAAGGAGACCAATGAGTTTTAAGTACCTTTAAATCACACACACACACACATATATATTATAGAGATTCGTCTTCAATTAAACTTTTTTAATTTATTTGATTTATCTTGTGTTATTACATTGTTCGGAGAAGAGTTTATTCAATTTTTAACAATAATGCATCCAATTTTTTATTATGACCAAATTGCAGAATTGCATGTTATAAATAATAAAATATAATTCTACAGATGCTTCTAAAATTATACCTAAAACATGATGCTAAAATTGTGAAATAAAATTATTATTATTATTACCTCTAGAGGAGGAAGCTCTGGTGGTTCTGGAGCTAACATGATTTTTGTCGATGGGAGTCCAGGATGATGACGATATTGTCTGTAAAGCAATAAATAAATAAATAAATAAATATATAAATAAAAGACTTTATTCATAAAAAAATATTCTTATTCCTAAGCATAAACATTGATAAAAATTACGAGGTTTTTTTTACATATTTTAATTGATTTAATTTTGTAACAATCAAATTCTTTGAAATGAAAGCCAATTCAAGCTAGATGGCATTTTACACAGAAAAATAACTCAGTTATTGACCGAATGGTTTTATTTGAATTACAGCTTAGTTCCTAGATTTTCATAGGGCATACATGTTTACTTTGAAGAAAAAACTATGTTAACTTTTAAAAGAAGCCTATTTAGATCAATTTCACTTGCGGACGGAGTGCTACAATATGTTTTGAATATAGAAAAAATGAGTTCCGAATATGACATAAACATAATATGACATAAATCAGAGTACGACATTTTATTTTTTTATTCCAGTAGGAAACAATGTATAGCAACAGCTATATAGTCTTCTGTGTGAATGTGCCAACTCAGCGATTTACAAATATATCTTGTACAAAGATAACGATAGTCCTGTCATCGAGTTACAAATGCGCCAGAGTTTTCGTAAATATTAATCTAACTCATTGAGTCTTAAAATTTGTATTAGCTCCTTTCGTTTCACATTGATTGCAACTAACTTCTTCTTTTACAAATCTTATTATAATAACCACAAAAACAATGCAATGAATATCATATTACATTTTTCTGTATGTAATTATGTTGCCAATATTCTTGGTATAATAATTATATTAATAATGTAATATTACGTTGTTTTTCTCTTAATCCTGTTTATCCCATAAACATATTTTTATACACTTGTTCATTTCTTCCAGACTCGCCTTCAGCTGTCTGGAACCCTCATAGTTGGGTACGCTCATACAGTTTAATGGGTGTACCCCTCCGCTGTATCTCCGATGAATTTGAGGCGTGCTGCACAGTCCGACGCTCAGGTATGCCCCACACTAATTCCAACTTCAAGTCTAAACACTCGTCCAAGTTATTTTCTTTTACTTAAATAAGACTGTGTTCATTTTCAATTGCTAAAAATTTTTATAGATATTCCATGACAACTGTTATGTATTTTCCCTTTTTAAAACTTTCCAACATAGTTGAAAAGTGTTTATGAATTCGGTTTGTCTGTCTGTCTGCCGTCTGTCTGACTATGTCAGTGTCAGTACTCTAACTCGCGTAAATATATCGAATTGTCATGCAATTGATATATGATATTGAGGTTTACTATGGTATGCATTTTTCCGTTTTTCAATTGTATATTTCTCGAGTTATTCGATCGTTTTCAGAGTTTTCAATGGAAACGATTCTCACTGCATTTTACTCGATTACAGCGCCATTTACGATTTTTCGAAGAAACTGTTAAATATAAAAGTTATGTATTTTTCTCCGTAGAATGCGAATCTGCAACAAAAATGGGTGGGGGGGTATAATTTAAGATTTCAAAGTTGCTTCCTGTTCCCCCCAGGAGGGCAGAGTTGGGGGAGGGCAACTATGATATCCCTAAATAGATTTTTCAAAACTATTGAACATGCATTTTTCCGTTTTTCAATCCGATGTATATTTCTCGAGTTATTCAACCGTTTCCAGACTTTTCGGACACCCTGTATATCACTAAGATGCATTACAAGAGGCTTACTGTTCAATATTGTGTGTATAGCATTCATCGTTCATTTACAGGGACACACAAAAGATATCGGTACTGTCTGTAAAAAATAATTGCTGGAACTGCGTTGTTAGTTGCTGAACGCGTTTTTAAATTTAACTCATTTTTTGCCTATTACTTCGTGTGTATAAATTCTGTAGATCATATACAAGGTAACACAAAAGTTCTCGAGTACACTTCCGTTTATTGACAGAAATTCCAGAAGGGGAATTTTAAACTGTGCTACACGTTCCTAATTGAACTAAAATTTAGCATTCTATGTAGTATATGTACGAGTCTAGAGATCATATAATATTGTTAGGAATTCCTGAAATTGTATTTTTAAATGTGTTATGCGTTTTCTAACTTGTTTACTTAGACATAATCTTTCACCTTATTAAACGGTAAAGATTTGTAAAATTATTTTGGAAGTGTTGGAAAGTGTTACATAATCTATGCTTGGCGCATCATTTTTCGTTCTTGCTTAGAAATGTTTACGGATTATGAGTCACATTTTATTTATTTTATTTTATTTATATATTTTTGATTTTTGTTTTATTTATATCTAGAGTGTCTTCAGTGAATGCGAAAGTAAAATAAAGACAAAATATCGAACTGGTGTCCGTCAAAAAAAAGAAAAAAACAGTTAAAGCAATTTTAACACTGAAAATTGAGATGTGACTTAGCACAATACAGCATAAGTAAATAAAATAATGTTAGAGCACCGAGAAATTCACCGAATATTGTATTCTGATTTTGGTAGCATTGATTTTTTCCCCCTAATGATAGTACACTGAATGGTACAGAAACTTTTATGCAATATTTGGTAAATTTTCTGGTACATGTCTAAAGGTTGTTTTATTTACTTATACAATTTTAGTGCTGTTCATGAATATGATCATATGTTTGTGATAACAACTGTTTAATAAAAAAATTAAGGTAAATTAATCATTCCACTATTGTTTAGCTTTCATAAAATAAATGTAGAAAATGAAATTTAGCTTTTAACAAAATGAAAGAAAGGCATATAACTTCTCATCAGCGGCATGAACTTTTCACAAATATCATGTTGATGAACATGACGTGTTTAAAAAAAAAACATAAAATAAAGATGAAGAGATACAAAAAACCTTTTTAAAAATTAAATTGTTTAAAGCAGGGGTGTCCAACCACCTCTTACTACTATTTCAATATAACTTCATTCGCCTTGATTAATCGCAGAATAGTCTTCGATTAAAAAAAAGGGCAAATATTACTTTTCGGAAATACTCGTAAAAATTGGTCCCGTGGCCCGGGGTTTAAAGTATTAATAGAAATGAAATGATTTGGTGACACAGTGAAACATAGTTACTCCTCTGAAGCATAATCTTTTTTAATTGTGTTTCTGTCTCTGCATAAAAAATCTGTAAGTAACTGGGAGTCAATGTGAATCTGAAAACCGAAGTTTTGAATTTCATTCTGAATTTTGATTACATCATCATCAACCTCATTGCATTTTGCAATTCATACACACTGTTTAGTCTTTTGATTACTGATAATACAGGATATTTTATTTTAGTAGCGAAACGGATGTAATCCAGTAGAATATACCATAGAACTAGGAAGACCTATTGTTCCTAGTTCTATGGAATATACGTACTTATTTCGTATTCAACGAATTTTACTTACGCACGGCTCAATATCACTCTAAATAAGAAAGAGTGACTATTCACTCCGGAGGAGTGGATATTCACTCTATCGCAGAGTCAAAATTTGCCCAACCTCTTTAGAGTGACTATTCACTCTAGGAAAAAGTGAAATTCTTGACTCTCTGAAAGAGTGAATACTCACTCTTTCAGGAGTGAGTTTTTTCACCCCTGATAGGAGTAAATAGTCACTCTTTCAGGAGTGACTAAAATTCTTGAATAAAAAAGAGAAACTCATTTTTTACACACGCTTATTCGTAGGCGGTCACCCTCCCAAGTAGTAACCGAGCTCGTTGCTGCTTGACTTCTGCACTCGGACGAAAACTGGTACCTACAGCTTGCTATTGCCGCTTACAATTAAAAAAGCTCTTATTACATTATTTTAGCTTTGTTTCTTTTGTGATATTCGAACACACTTATTAAATTTGTGTAGAAATCATAAATATTTACGGTGTTTCTCAACTGTGTAAATAAGAAACTGAAACCTTCTTTTTGTGTCATATAATACAGAGACTGTTCGCACATTTTTTAGACAAATTTGATAAATTATTTAAAAAAATGGAATTCTTTTAGAGGGAAAAATTCTGACAACAACTTATTATGTGTAATTTATATTATCGTCTGATACTTTCAAATTTATTCTTATTTCAAGATTGCGCATGCTAAAAAAGCTGTGAATGGGAAGATGCGTTTGCGTTTTTTTTTTCTTCTTCCGAACAGAAGTATGCTAATTCCACAGTCTAAAATGATTGCAAAGCGCATAATATAAAAACTTTTTAGTGCGAAATAAACATAACAATTGATTGGAAAGTGCTATTCCAAAAATCAGTACATATACATAGTAAAAAGATACCAGATGAAAAAAAAAAGAACAAGGAAAAAAAAGAGCCCATTTCAAGGCGGAAAACGAAGTTTCAAGTAATGATTTATGACTATCGCAAATTTATCTTAACATCGAAAACATCCATCGATATCCATCGAAAGCATTACGCAGAATTAGAATCAAGAAACAAGATTATCATACAGATTATTTCAGAAAGTAATATTCATATTTTAAACGTTAAAAACAACAACGCCGAAATCGTCTAAAAAATGTGCGAACACCCGTCTGTACATTTCCGCTATGACAAAAATTCCGTTACAACAAAGCAGTTATTTATTTATTCATTCATTTTTTTCTTGCTAATAATGTTTCAATAATTAGAGCCCGATTAAGATTGTCCGAGGCCCAGGGCCTGTTTACCAAATAGGCCCGTGAAGCCGAAGTTTACTCACTGAAATACAAAGGGGCCCTCAAATTTACTTTTCAAAACTAATTTTTAGGGGGAAAATTTCAGTCAGGGTAAAAAACGTTTTTTTTTTCTTAAATTATAGCTGTTAAATTTTTCCTAAGATTATTTCCGACACATTTATACTCTTTTTTTTTTTTCCTATAATAAATGTTATAAAATCAGTGATTAAATGCAACGTTTTTCATTTCTCTTATGTTAATTTCAAACGTGCTAAAAATAACAGAAAATTTAATCTGTATAGTTATATTTTGTTTATATTCATAAAGAGGTTAGAAATGATATAAAATATGTAGAATAGGTTTTTTAAATAAAGAGGAAAATAATTAGCATTCAGAGATATTAAATTTCTGTTTATAAAATAGAAGCAAAATTGTGTTGCAGCTAAGCATATATTTACTTCAAATATTTGTTTTCCCTGCACTTTTCTTAGCATTGGCAAATCCTGTAATTTGTAAAGCATAAAATATATTTCCTATCCATAATTCTATCGATTCATTTATTATTTCAATGCCTTTTTCAGTTTTTTTTTTAAATCGTGCTACTATATATAAAGGATTTCATTTTAGCCGTTTCGTTTCGATAACGGAGATTACTCGGATTCTCATCCGTGAGCTGGCGCCATCTTGTGAATTTATTGGAAAAAACTGTTTTTCCTCACTCTTCAACGGAGTGAAATATCTCACTCTTGTCAACGGAGTGAACAGTCACTCTCGACAACGGAGTGAGATATTTCACTCTTTTCTAGAGAGTGAAAAGTTCCACTCTTTAAAGAGTGCATATTTATAAAATTCACTCCTAAAAGAGTGAAAATGCCTCTCACTCTTCCAAAGAGTCAACTTCTCACTCCTTCCAATTTTAGAGTGTAAGTCATAATGTCACGATGCCTTCGTTATATCGCCGGAAGATCATGAAAAAGCGTGATACAACTGAGGACATTAAAAAAAAATTAAGAAAGATGATAACAAAGAAGTAAATAATATTTGTGTTCAAAACGTTAGATTAGACGCATATTACATTTATCTATTTACAAAAGCCTGAAAATTTAACTGATATATTTTAAGAGAAAATACACTTGTTAGCCCCCGTGTCCCATTACCCCTCCCTCTGCCTCTCTATTTAACCGTTTTCTTCAAACTGAGTAAAGATAATAATTATCATTACTTTTAATAACTAATTACATTAATAATTACTAATTACATTAATAACTAATGAATAATAATTATTAATAACTGAATAATTAGGTCACAGTAAAACTTGTTTTTGATTAGGAATGTGCAAACTTTGAAATATATTATCGTCTGTGAACAATTATTTTATGTCAACAATCTATAATACATGTATAATGTTGCATACATTGCTCTCGGTATATCGCCGAAGATAATGAAAAAGCGGGATACAACGGAGGGCATTAAAAAATTAAGAAAGATGATAACAAATAAGTAAATAATATTAATAATGGGTAAATAATAATATAATATTAAGTAAATAATATTAGTAACAATGTATAATGCGTGGCAATGTATAATATCTGTTTCGATGAAATTTTCAGTATTACTGAAGTAGGAAACTCTGTTTACGTAATTTTTAAACGTCATCTATTAAATGACTCCAGGTATTATCAGTATAAAATAATTACTTTCAGGGAAGATGTAACTTTTGGATTAGCAAAATATCGCGGGTTTTCAAATGTGCGACGATCGGCACGTAAAATTTATTTTTTCCTCTTTCATTTATTATCCTCTTTCCACATAATGACATTACCTAGCATATCGGTATCACTCTCTCAGGTAAAATGAATGTAAATATTATGAGAAATTTGCTACAAATAAGAATATATGCTTTTATGAAAAGTTATTTTAATCTTAATTTCCAAATAACCTATTTTTATAATTTAATTGCTTTACACTCAACTCTGTGGACCCAAAGTTTTAAGTTCATCGATTAAATTTTTCACAATTTCAGGAAGTTACCTGAGCTACAAAGGCTTTTCTTTCTTTTTTATTACATTTTTTAGACCGCTGACCAGGCCCCTACCTGCCTAGCTTAACGGGTTGATGTCTAGCAGCGGTGCGATGATTCGTCTGATCTCCGCATGGCGAAGATCTGTTTAATAAAATCTATAGTCGACGTGGCTTCAGTGCGTCTTGTTGCCCAAGTTGCTTTTTCTTAGTTGGCCGGTTGCTAATTGATGTTGGATGAAACGGTTCAGCACTGCACAGTGTAGCGAAGTCATGCCGGGCGGATGGGAGATGGTGGGGTATTTACTAATTTCACGCTGCATAGCACACCCATACGTCATGCCAACACCATGTTCACTAGTTTTCCATGAAAAAATATTGCAAGTGTTTTTCTGGTAAAGAAATATAAATATCCATATCATTTTTAACACTTTAATTGCAAAGTGTTTATGAATTCGATTTGTCTGTCTGTCCGTGTTCTAAGTCACGTAAATATACTCGGATTGTCATGTAATTTATATAGTCTATTGAGGTTTACTATGACATGTTCGGTATTGAAAATGAAATGTGTAGTACTTATAGTTCCTTTACAGGGACACTCAAAAGAATTCCGTTACATGACGGTCTGTGGAGACAAATCATTTGCGGTTTATTTTAATGTTGTTACACTATTTCAAACACATTGAAATTGATATATATCACTGAGATGCATTACAAGAGGCTTGTTATAGAATATTGTGTGTGTAGCATTCATCGTTTATTTTTAGGGACCCACAAAAGTATTCGGTTAAAGAACTGTCTGTTAATAATAATTGCTGGAAGTACGTTTTCAGTTGCAGTACGCGTTTTTAAATTTAACTATTTTTTGCGTATTATTTTGTGTATATAAATTCTATAGATCATATACAGGGCAGCACAAAAGTCTCGAGTAAATTTGTGCTTATTGACGGAAATTGCTGAAGGGGAATTTTTAACTGTGCTATATGCGTTTCCTAACTGAACTAAATTTTAGCATTCTATGTAGTATACATACAAATCTATACGTCATATATAGGGCTGCAAAAAATAATTCGGATATTTTTTCCGAATATTGTAGGTAATTCCAGAAATTGGATTTTTAAATGTGTTATGCGTTTTCCAAACTGTTGTAAAGGTTCGGCTACTCTGATCACGTGATTAGGCGAGGTTTTGACTGAGATCGTAATTTTTTGTCCTCTAACTGTCCATGTGCGTAAAAGTTGATCAAGTCTCTCTTTCTCTAACTTTCGATGTATGCTGTGTGAATCTCGGAAATTGTGAGTTTCTGTTTCCTATCGATATACATGCAAATTATTGTAGCTGGTCAATCGATATTTGGGATTATAAGCTTCGAATTTACGTTTGAAAAGTGGAACTTGGATCGGGACCTCTCTCGCTACGAAGAAAGTTAGATCCTGCGATTTAACTGCTAGTCTGAAACTGCATATGAATAGTTGCTCTTGGCCCGGTCGAACGACTGCATCAGCGCTCGCCTGGTCTACCGTGTGGAATCGAAGTAGTTATTAAATGCATCTTGCTTTGTGGTTGTCTACGAAGTCGTGAGTTCATTTTATTTTGAATATTTCTATTTAAGATATTTTTGAAAGTTTTATTTTTTACGGAGTAGAGCTTCGAGTAGAAGTTTATTTATTTATTTAGTTATTTATTTTGGCCTAAGGAAAAACTAGTAGAGGCCTGCTCAATCCCTGCCCGATTAAGTGGAAATAAACAGTCTTTTTAAACTTTACCTCTGGGCTCTCCTTGTACGCCTGGCTCACCCAATACTGATGGCAATGGCCGTCACACTGTTTACTTAGACATCAGACCTTATCAAACGGTAAATATTTCTAAAAGTATTTTGGATGTGTTGGAAAGTGTTACATAATCTATGGTTGACGCATGATTTTTCGTTCTTGTTCTTTTTATACGCGAGAGGGGACAGGAGGAATGGGATAACACTTATTTTGATTAAAATAAACACTATTTTTTTTTTCGTTTCTACAAAACAGGGATTACCTATAAATCCATTTATGCATGCTACAATTTTTACAATTGCAAGATTTTAAACGTTTGTAGTACAAAAATCTCACTTTTAAAGACTAAAAGTGAATACTGAATTCTATTTCAAAATAGATTTTGACATTTATTAAATTTATAAACCAAAAATTATGAATTGTTAACAGAATTCCATATATCCTTACAAGTGACTAATTAAGTTAAACTTCTAAAGTAGTATTATTAATGTTAACGTGATAAGTCATGTACTAAATATACTACCTGGAGTGAAGAATGAGACACTGAGAGAAAGAGGGAGGTACGGTGCATGTTCCATTTCGTTTTTCTGTGTTACCAAACAGCTACAAAAAATTTATATGCACAATTTTAAATCTTTTTTTGAAATATTGAACTTTTTTTTTATAATATTTAGTTTCTAAAAAATCTCAAAATCCATTTCGAAGTAGAATTCATTACTTTGATCATGTGCCCTACGTCTCCCGCACTTGAGGAAGGATTGGGACAAAATTTTCACAATTTTTAAATTGTCTGGAATTTAAAAATTTTAAATATTTTGACTTCTTATATTTTTTAGTTTTAGATACCATTAAACATTATTATAACAGAATTGTATCCAAGACTGGGAAGAATATATTGAGTAAGAAATGTTTCACGAAAATTGTCCCATTTCTGCCGCTTTTCTCCTATATAATGTAAGATTTTGTTGAATTAGATTACTGATTATTCAGATAATCTCTAAGTTGTATAAAAAATAGGTTATTGTCTTAAAGTTTATTTGCTCTATTTGACCCTCATCATTATTCTGCATCATATGAAAATTGAGCAAGGTCATTGTCGTAAATAATACACCGTTATTTACCTATACACTAAAGTCAATTCACTAAATATTCAGGAAAAATTGTCTAGCTTTTTGCTTTGAAAGACAGTCACTGTAGTAAATTGTTTATTTAATCAGTATTATTTGTTACACGCAGAAAATATTTAGCTGTTTTTAAGTCAGAAAAAATTAAATGAACATTCTGTAAGGGTGTATGATAGAACACAATCAAAAATACGATTAATATAGCAAAATTGTAAAAATAAAATTAAGAAAATATAGTAATTATATATTGGAACATCTCCTTTTATAATTATCTTGGCATTTTAAAGTACCGTAACTTGGGGTTACTTGGACCCAAATAAAAAAAGTTTTAAATCAGTCTTCGGTGTACTGTGTTACTGGTTAGTGCTGTTAGCTGTAGAGTATTGGTAAATCACGATAAAGCTCTCAACATAATAAATACAGAACTAATTTTAAACTCTTTTTCAACATTTTCCAACATAGTTGAAAAGTACTTATGACTTCGGTTTATCTGTCCGAGCTCTAACTCCCGTAAATATACTTGTATTTCCACGATATTGATATATGTTACTAAGGTTTAGTTTAGTATGTTACCTATTGAAGTTGAAGTATGTAGCTGTTATAGTATTTATGGTTTACAGGTAAACGCAGAAGAATCTGCGGTGCATTTTAATGATGATACGATACATCAAACATAATGAAATTGATGTGCATCATTGAGATGGAATACAACATGCTTTATACAGAGTAAGTAGCATTTATAGTTCGCTTACAGGGACGCACAATTTGTTTTTTTTTTTTTTTTTTTTTTACATTAGGATCTATAAGGATTTTTTTTTTTTTCTGTATATTTCAATCATATGTTTCACTACTTGAAACATAATAAAACTGACATGCAACACTGAAGTGCATTACAACATGCATTCTTTAGATTATGGAGTGTGTAGCATTTATCGTTCTTTTACAGAGACACACAAAATAATTCGGTTACAGGACAGACTATGATGAATTATTGCTGAAACGCGTTTCTAGCTGAAAAATGATATGCATTTTTAAGTTTAACTAAATTTTTGCATTCTACGTGATGTATATAAAATCTGTAGATCATATACAGGGCTCACAAAATAATTCGTAAGTATTATCATCTATGGGCTTGAATTGCCTAAAGTGCGTTTTTAATTGTGTTATGGATTTTCCTGCTGAAATATATTTTAGTGTAATGAGACATGCTTGTCGTAAATAAAATCATATACAGGGTTGCTCAAAATAAATTGGATACACTAGTATTTATAAATGGTAATTGCTGGACGTGTGTTTTTATTTCTGTAACGCATTTTCTAGCTCAGTTAAACTTTACTATAACATATGGTGTGTAAAAATTCTGTAAAAACGGATTTACCCCAAAAAATTCGGATTAACGTCTATAAACGGGATTTCATAAAAAAGCACTTTTAACTCCTTTACGCGTTTTTAAGCTCAACCAAATTTTACTATATTATGGTGTTAGTATACTATAATATAAATTATATACGTGGCTGAACATGATACGAATATATTGTAATCTATGATGGTAATTTTCAGAAAGCAATTTTAGTTGCTTTAAGCGTTTTTCAACTGATTTACAGTTTAGCTTCTCTATATGGTATGTATAAAGAAACTATAGATCATATATGGGGCTGCACAAAAGTATTCGCATACATTACCGGCTATGAACAGCAATTTTTTAAAATGGATTTTTAACTTCGTTAGGCGTCTTTTCAATTCTTTATTTAGATATCTCCGTAAATTGCTTGAAAAATTGAAATTTCTTAAGAATATTCTCATAGTGATGGAAAGTGTTTCAAAATCTAAGCTTGATGCGTCATTTTTCGTTGTTGTTTTGTTTTGGATCGAAGTAGGATCCAAGATACACCAGTTTTCGATATAGAAAACACATTTTAAAGTCTATAGGCATAATTTAAATGCTTAATATTTTGTTATCTTGAAGAACTGCGATTTTTATTCTTTAATTCATATTATTCCACTAATTATGGTGCATTCTTTAAATTATGGAGTGTGTAGCTTTCAAAAATGTTGTTGAATATAGCTTTTAGTGCCTTTTTACAGTTATAAACTAGGAACAATAAATAATGTTATTTGTTGTCATTTAGGAGTTTAGGAGATATTCGTAGCATTGGTTTTCATTTTTGCCTAGTTTGTAGGTGTCATAAATTTGCATTGCTTTCTGTTATATTAATATGTTTTATTGCTTCTTTAAATACGTTTGACTAATTTACTCTTATCTATAAGGCCAAAATGCAGTAAGAGGTTATTTGTGAAATTAAAAAGATTGTGATACTGGGGGAATTTTTATACATATTTATATGTATTCCTCTCCCACAAAAAAAAAAATTATTGGTTTAAGTTAAAGATTACTCTAGAAACAGGTTATGTAATTTTACATTTCAATTTTAATACCGCATGTACTGAATGTTTGAAGTGAAATTTCTAGAAAGGTATAGTTGATGATATTATTAAAGATTATTACAACTAATGATGTCTACCATGGTAAAATAGTTAATGAAGCAGGCAATAACGTGAGAATATTCAGAGTCGGATGCCCGTATTTAAAAAACCAAACACAGATATGTTGATTATTTGAAAGTGAATAACTTTAAAAATACATTGTTTTATGTCTGTATTATTCAAACATTTTCTTAGTTTCAAAGTGTTTTCCATACAAATAAGGAAAATTATTATTTTACTTTTTTGCCAATTACCTTGGTAACTTGGCTATTGATTTGTGCAATGTTTCAAGAGAAAAAATTAATAGACCTTTAAATAAAATGCATTATCTTGCACAATGCTGATAAATTATGCTTAGAATAGCGGGCATGCGAGGTCTGTTTACAACAGAAGTTAAGTCAGAAGAACGCAAGACAATAGGATATTAGAAATGCCCTTTAACTTTTTTTACTTATTTATCAGCATATAATCCTAAATATTTCTAGCAGCCTTAGTGTTAAAACGGAGAGATAATTAAGGTATAATATTGTAATAATTGCTTTTTGGCAGATCAGCAAATTGCAATAAATTACTTATTAACTTGTAATGAATAAGGTATTTTGTTATACATTTGCGCTTTTTGTTTCTTATTTTATGTGTTTTAAATGGTATTTTTGCATCCGTAAAGTCTGATCTAATAATTGGTTGTAGCATTTAAAGTAATACTGCAATAAGGCATTGAGGACATAAATATCAGTGACGTTAACACTACAATGTTGATAAAGGATTTCCAAGAAAATAAGAATGTTTTTGTTCGTTTTCTCTCGAGAAAGCAATATGTCAAATAATAAACGCGAGTGAAACACGCTACTCATTTGCAGGTTCGTGATCAAAGTTAAAATGCAATTATGAATTTTATAAACATACGAAACAATATGTAGGCCGAGCAATTTAGCATAATAAATGAACGTGTGAAAAATAAATCCTTTAAATTTTTGAAGAGATCAAGATAGATGTGTGTATATGGTGTTATTGCAATTTCATAACACACTTGGCGGGAAATTTGGAAAACTTTCTGAACTGCTGAAGAATTTTAATTAGGGCAAAATTTAGTTTTGATTTCAGATGATGAATCTATATTATAAAGTAAAAACATGTCTATGAGTAACACTGACGCCATGTTGACGGTGGCAACACGTGACCAATAAATTTCGCTTTTACTGCAATTTTTTTAACTTCTAAACTTCGCACAATTTCAAATTTTACACCACCGAAAGGAGAAAAAATTATCTTTCAAATGAAATTTGTTGAAAACTGTATCTCAATTTACTGATTTTTTATAGTTCTTAAAATAATTTTCAAGCACGATTTTTCAAAAATGTATCTCTATCGCGTGCAGCTTGATTACAAAATATTAACCCGTTTGCACTCAAAATCATATAAATAATTCAGTATATGTTTCCGGCTATTTTCCGGGTATTTGTTTCCATAACGAAATTAAAACGTTATTAATAAATAAATAAAATAACAAAATAATGTAAATAAAATATAAATTTAACAGACATACATTCCATAACGAAATTAAAACTAAACTTCATCAAGAAATAAATAAAATACACATATTTAATAGACACTATGAATACTACACTTAATACACTATACTTATCGAACTACGTACGTCTTAAACCACTAAAATTATCAGAATCAAAAAGGTTACTGGACGTAGCAAAGTCTTTGGCGATTTGTTCGGCTATTAGGGGGGGGGGGGGTATTGTTAGGGGGAATCTAAAAAATACATTAAATGTAAAAAATCTATTAGAGATTCCAATAAATAAATAAATAAATAAATATATTTACGCATATTCTGTAACCCGGGAAGCCCGGGTTGGATCCCTATATACCATAAAAGTACAAAATGACTAGGGGGATAATCATAAAAAGAACATCTTAAAACTGTATAATTTCTTAAATTTCCAAATTTTAATGCACTTCTGGATTTTAATTGAGTTACTGTTATAGTTGTAAAGCGCCGATTTTCCCTGCCTTCATAAGAGGAAAAAAAGAGAAGCATGACTAATATCAAAGCATTAAAGCGCAAGATTTCGATTTCTTAACAGATCTTATGAGAAAACTTTCATGCATCTGCAAGGAGTAAATAAACACGTGCACATTTGTCATCTGATTTTTCTTGCACATAGCTTAGTAAGTCAATTAATTTCATATATCTATATTTAATCACATGATAACGATTAACTGTATAAAATTAGAACAAAATCGATTAAATATATACAATAAAGCATTTTAAACTGAATTAACATCCTAAGAAAATTTTTAAAAAGAATCGTTGCAAGATTTGATAAAAGTTTGAAAGTATCAATGCTGTCCATCTGTTTGGTCAGCAATGTTTAAAACTAATTTAAGAATAACATGAACCATAATGGTTAATTATGGATAGAAATGGTACCATATGGTACAGTATATGAATACGTATAGTTAATGAAATAAGTTTCTAAAGCTTAACATGGACGGACCTTCAAGGATTATGTGAATTTAAGTGCGCATTAATGAAAAATGCACAACTCATGACATCACGTTGTGCTTCAATGCAAGCATTTAGAGATAAACTGACATTCAGAATACAATCTTTAATGAATGTTTGTTCCTAAATATTTAAACAAGATGACTTATCAGTGACATGAATTTTCGTAATATTCGTTATTTTCAAACATTAAGCTAACAGCAACTCATATTACGTAATTACTTAAGAAACTTATTATCTATAGTAAATATAAACCATGCATTTCTTGTAGTGCTGAAAATAAGTCATAGCAATTTAAATATATTCCGAAAATATGTTTAATCAAGATGGAAGTCCTCATTTTTTAAATTATCAATCTAGAAATGTAAAATATTTTATGTCATGATAATGTTTATGCCACAAAAGTATTTTTTAATATTACGGCTATTTAAAAGAGTTAAAACGACTAGTAATGAGGCTCCTAATTTATAAAAAATAAAAGCAATTGACTTAGCAATCAGAGACTATTAGCTGAAGAATTCGGCTACTTCTTAAAATTATTAGATGTAAACGTAAATTATGTTATATACTATCATTATACAGTATAATTATCCAATTATTTCTAGTTCGTAACCGAAAATGCATTTTCAGATAGCAAAGCTTTCTGATAGAATGAAGAAGATAGTAAAAAACTATTGCAGATTTTTATCATGCTACTTAAATTTAACACCGTCTCTAATACAATTTTTTTTAAAATTTGAATTTTAACAATTCTCTAAAAAATAAAATCAGCTTAAACTTTTGTGGTGGCATTGAAACAATAACCTTCCTCAGGCAATAATATATTTAAATTCGCTAACTTTATCGTGGTTCTCTATAAGTAAATGAATAAAAACGTACTTTACAGGTACGATTACAATTTTCAAGTAAAAACTGTCTGTCTCACTTTACCTAGTAAGCATCAGTGGTTTGGGCGCTGGCTATTTAGCTGGAAAGTTAAATATATATATATTAGTCAAGAGGTGTCGGTTTCGAATCCTGTTCAGGCTATGATGTTCATAGTGGATCGAATTTCGGTTTAAACGGAACCCAGTCTATTTAGCCATCGTTTGAAAAAAGAAAACCGTAGAGCTTCAATATAAACCAACCACTAGGTATGAACAAAGCATTTTTTACAAAAATTAGCGATTTCAGGATTAAACGAACAAGCAGCCCATCATCATACGCCATAAAGTGTTATAAGTCTGTTTGTGGTGTGTATCCTTTTTTAAAATTCACCAATGGAATCACCGTGCAAAAGTTATTTACGAACATGAAATAACAATTCCTACGTACGGGTTGGATCATGAACTTTCTCTTTTTTGAAGCTAATAATGCACACACATATACTGTACTATATCTAACTACACATATATATATATATATATATATAATTTGGTCAGTTACTTCTGTTTCAATGGTTAATTTTTGCAATAAGTTTATATATATATATATATATATATATATATAGTTAGATTTTTAGATGAGTTTGATTTTTGTTAATATACTAACTGTTCTGATAGGGTTGTTAATTGTCTTGACTAATATTTATTTTGAAACGAGTAAAAAGATTTACCGCTTTGTCAAACATTGCCCTGTGGGAATGGTTGTCACTTATTTGCATGATAAAAGAAGGAATAACTACTGCAGGTGGCCATCACTTCATCTTAGCTCCAATAAACGGTACATACAGCACTTTCCGAATCGTTGATTGTCTGTCAATTCTACTATTAATAACATAAAGTTAGTTTGCCTTTATAAGAATCTGACAGCTGGAAGCTTTAACTGGTTCCATCGGTTTACTGGATTGGAAAAATTGCACAAGTTTGATTGGTCAGAGACGAGCAACAGATGACAGAGACCATGCTGTGCATGATGTACAAAAAAAGAATGTTACTGTGGATATTGGTATTCTATGGACACTACACGATAGGGAATCATTTACTGTTATTTCTGCAGTTAAAAAATTCTAATAATCTTTCATTGACTTTTGATGTCAATTTATTAGCCACACACAGGGTGGCTTATTCTTTCAATCTCTATCATTTTTCATGTTTATGAAAAGTCACAGCAATCCATCGTTGCCACAGATTAATCTCGGAAAATGAAACATTTGAAGTTACTTAAAAAATTAATAACTCGAAAAGTATTTGTCACAAAATTGTTTTACAAACTGCGTTAGAATGGTAAAAAATTGTATTTTTCTTGTTATAAATTTCAAATCTAATGATTATGTCGTTTTTCAAATATTAGATTTCAAAAATTACAAAACTTCACAGTGGAGTACCGTAGCGAAACTTTTACGCGTAAAAAGATAATGATAAAGGCATTGTGGCTCGACGTGTATCGTGTATACTGGCCATAGCATGAGTAACGAATTATAGTAAACTTATTATTCTGTTAAAATATAAAAGTGAATTATGTATATACATTTTTAAAAAATAAAGAAAAACATTTTATCACAAACATCAACAAAATTTTTTCTTCTATTTATTCCCTTATTCCAAAGATATCGTTTTATCGTCTGCTGCCATAGCAACATGAATTAAATTTCATTAAAAAAATTGCTCAGTGGTAGAAAAATATTTTTCTAAATCGAATGGTTATTGAACAACTCAACACTTTAACAGGGAAATTTTTATTTGTTATTTAGATATTTTAAAATTGTTTGTTGTCATTGCATTTTTATTCTGAGTTACAGCTAGTTTATTTATTTTTTAAAGAAAAGCCGTGTGTGGCAATCTATATTCGGCCTTATAGCAGAATTTTCCCCTCTTGTTTGATTTATTTTTTTGTATGTTTTGCTCGCTTATGAGAAATGCAATTTCAATTTTTAATAATTTTGTTTTGGTTGCCCTACTAACATTTTTATCTCACAAGGATTAATTATATGCTCATTTTTATTTTAAAGTGGATTTTGAACTACTAATAGTAAAAGTGGGACTCAAACCCTCTATCTCTTGCTTTGTGGTCAACTACTAATGATGTGCCCTAGATGATGACAAAATTGTGGAAATCATTAGAAAAAAGTAATATATATCTGAGGTTTTCAAGGCCCATAAAACTATAATACATTTTATTTTATCATTTTTTGCAAATTTTAAAATGCATTTATTTTTACTTTCCCCTTTAATTTAACCTTAACCTAGCAACTATATTTCAAAGAATATCAAAATAATAAAACTCAAATAACTCAGACTATTTTGCTACAATATTTTATTCGCAAAATAAAATATTTTTGGGTGATTTTAATATTTTATTGAAATAAATGAGTATTTATTTTGATACAAGTTACCTTTTAACTACTATAGAATGATAACCGAAACATTTTTACATGAAATATTATTCATTTTCTGGAAGAGATGTGGATTTTTCGTGGTTTCAAACTAGTATTATTTTTAAAATAAGATATAATATGTCGTACAGCGAGATGGTTAATCTAAAGAAATTAGCATAGTAAAACGCATCCATATAGCCTGAAATAGCACAATTACTGGAAACTGAGATCATAAAAAGTTATCACAAAAAATATTTTACAGCGCTAAATCACGGTTGCTATTTAGTGAATTGGCAGTGGGCACGATTATGAATAATTACCCAATAGGTTTAAAAGTTTCCAAATAAGCCTATTTTGGGGAGATTTTAGTATGCTATTGCCATCGAGTTAGATCAGGATGTACTTAGGTAAAATAAATATTATAGAATGACCATCAAAACTGTTTTTCCGAAACAAAAATTGTAATAACACTAGATTTCTGAAATAGATATAAATGAAATATAATAGATTCAGTTTACATTTCCATAAGTTGCTTTTGTACACGAGATATTATTCAACTTACCTATCAGATGCGAGTGTTTCGTGGTTGGCAGGTAAGTAAATATTGCTATTTAGGTATTAGGATAACATGAAATTATTTTCGAAATTTTTGTTATCCTAATAAAACCACTGTGTAGAACGAAATCCAAGATATAATAGAATCATTCACACAAACAATTGGAAATCACGAATATAGCCCCCCTGAAGAAATGTATTTTTTAATCTAAAAAGTAGAATAAGAAGTTCATAAGAATGTCAGAATATTATTCCATAAACCGTGTTTATAATTTAACGTTTCTAATTTCTGAAACCTTCGAATTGTTTTATATGCGTATAAACATATATGTAGTAATTTAAAAAAAATAATTTTCGGATTGTAAGTTGTTAAATATTGTGAAAAGTGAGATTAAAAAACATCGACTTTCAGAGCTGACGTTGAGGCTCCTGATCTGTAGATTTACTAGTTTATTTTGTAGCCAACTCTGTTTGTGATGCAATAAGCAAGCGAAATGTTAATTTTAAAAGAAATTAATATGAAAGAATGTGTTACTTTTAATTCTTAAGTCCTTTTTGGATATTTTAGCTCTGTGAATTCAAGATTATATTAATTTGTGACGAAGATTTGAGCATTCAAGGCATAGATATCTAATGAGTATATTTTGTATTTGGTAGCACCATTTACCGAATGCGAATAGAAACAAATGTTATTTTCTTACACCAAAAATTTTGGGTATATGTTTCAAAACTTTTTTCCCCTTAGAATAATAATTAAATAAAAGCAGTTTTTCTTACATTTTTTTGTTTTACCTCTACATTTCATATTTGTTTCGAGCATACAATAAAAGGAGGAGGAATTTTCTGTAAACTATCGCCTATGTTCATCCCTTTGTATAAATAATAATCTGTTGATTGATACTGGATACCATACTAAATACCATACTAAATAATTTGAACTAATATATATATATATATATATATTTTTTTTTTTTTTCAGAAAATTTCTTGAAAATTTTCGTACTTCACTAGAAAATTTTCAAACATCTAAAATTATTATTACAAGAAATAAAAAAAATCTGTTATAATAATCTACACATGAAATTAAAAACAAACAACCTTTTTACGTCTCGTATAAGGGAAAAAGGCTACCAGGCATGCAGTTTTATCCAAGATAATTTAATTGAATCTGTAATCAATTACTTTTATATAAAGAGATATATATTACAAATATATGAAAAGTCCTTTTATATGATATTCTCTGCAAAATAAATAAACTTAGCTAGTTATTTGTTTTTATTCTACTTATTACTGTTTAGCCTGATCAAATTTTTTTTTATTAAACTTATAGATACAAATATATATATATGTACTTTTTTCGTTATTCAAGTAACTTTTTGTAAAGAATTTTACTGTAACGCAAAATTTTGTAAAAATGAACATGTTATGACTGTAACAGTATTTATAATCATTGGGCCTAATTTTGTAAACTAACGAAACCATAAAATCGAAATAGTAATTTGAAATTTGTGATGTTTATTTTCTAAAAATTAAACACCACAAGTATAAGCACTTTCAATACTTTTTCCTTTTCTTTTTCTTTTTTTTCGTTATTGAAAACAGCGTTTTAGCGAGGACAGAACATCGACGCGATTGCTACGTCATGTGATCCTTTTGGCCAATCAGATATGCACGTTTCAACCCTAGGTTGACTAACCGCTGCTCTGAAGTTATCCATGAATACGAAATATTAACGGCCGGTTAGATTTGCTTACTTGAGGTTACTCAACTGAGAGTTGAACTGCCAGTTGAAAAATGGCGTAGAATTGACCGGTAAAACGTGTAAATCCGTCGAAAACCGGAAGTCGAAAAAAAAATTCTATTGCAATACTTTCTTCTATTAAAGATAGAAGAAAGTAAAAATGTAAGTTCATTTTATACTGCTGCTTATTTTCAAATCATCATATTAGTAACATTGTTTACAAATGGAATAATGAAAATGTTGAATTTGAACATTTTGCTTCATTTTCTGTATTTTGGAATCGTATCAAAAAATCAATTCAGGCTGTTTTACTGGCATATTTTTGTTATTATATATCTTTTAAGTTATATTTAAAAAAATTCTTTTGAAAAGTATTAAGTAATTCAAGTGCTTTATCTAGTTTAATTACTTAACAGAAATTTAAAAAAAAATCCTTTTTTCCTTGTTTTAAAAACACCTCTTTCACTACAAAATATTAGGATTGATTTTCAAAGATCTTCTACTTTTTTTGTCACTTTTGTAACTTATTATTGAACATTTTGCTTCATTTTCTGTATTTTGGAATCGTATAGAAACAAATCAATTCAGGTTGTTTTACTTGTATATCTTAGTTATAATATAGTTACTAGATATTTCTTAAGGAATATTTTTAAAAATCTTTTAAAAAGTATTAAGTAATTAAAATGCTGTGTTTTAAACAAATCTCTCTCACTATAAAATATCAGGAATGATTTTCAAAGATCTTCTATTTCTTTTATCACTTTTGTAACTTATTATTTTACAGTAAATGGACATAATTAATAAATATATGGAGTCGTAAATAGCACGTGTAGCCTGTTTAATATAAAGGTAACACGAAAAGAATATAAAGTATGTGGAAAGAATTTCCATTCTCCTTAAAACTTAATTTGATATGTGATTGATTGATTATATGAACTTCATGACTTTTCAGGCCTTTTCTCGTTTACTTCATCAATTTTCTTATATTTTTTTCTTTTCGTTTTATAACATCGCTTGATTTTCATTTAACAAAAAATGAAAAAAAAAAAAAAAAAAAAAAAAAAGCCTGTAATTTTATCAAATTTCTTCAATGAAATTTTAATGCATTAGTGAGACATATATATTTGTATAAAAGCCCGTCTAAAAATCATTTATAGAACTGAAAAAAAACAAAAAAAAAACTAATGTTAGATTTATTACATTCATAGCACGTTATTTATTTTTATCCTGCTTTTTAATATTACTATAATTTTTGGGATTCAAAGCAAGGTGGCAAGAATTATTTATTAACAGAATGAAAAAAACTTGTCAAAGTTTGGAAGAACTCTTTAGCTATAAATGACGACAGTATTGGAAAATATATTTGACTCGTTATTTACAGGACAAATTAATACCTCATAAATGCCTTGTAACTTGAAATTGTGCAATTAAGATCAGTCATATTATTGCCACCAGGGTGGTGCAAAATTTTAATTAGATTAACTATTGAAAACTAACGATTAAAAGTTTAATCATGACTAATGATTGACCATTGAACTTTATCGTCAATCTTAAGTCATGATTAAACTTTTAATTTTATATTTATTTCGAATTAATATTTCCTCTTCAAATATTGTTTTGTTGGAAAATGTGATGTTTAGTTATGAATTAATTATACAAAAGGAAACATACTTTCTCAATAATTATAGAAAATTTTAAATTGTCTCCTTCATTTTCATATTTATAACGGTTCCACGCAGATAACATAAAAATAAATTCTTTTGATAAATTCTTTAGTACTTTATAAAGATCTGAGTCAAGGAAACAATTTAATGCTGTAAAAGTCTTAATTGACAGAAAAAATAATAGTTTTTGCATTTGATTATCTTGAACTAAAAGTAAGTGTCCGTGTAAACAAAAGTTAATGCGTATTTCTTCAATTGTGCAAAACGGAAACCATATAAATAATAAAGAAATACTTCAAGGCGAAATGTACCTGCCAAACATGAAATTTTTGTAAGAAAATAAAGAATATATAAAATTAATTAAGTAAAACCAGCTTATTCAGTAAAATTTTCACAGAGAAATAATGGAATTGTGAAACTTTATTTTCTGTTTCCGGATTTGTTTGATTAAGATTCTGGACAATAAACTAGATTTTAAAACATGTGGTGAAAAGCAATGAGAAAAGTCCTTCCGCCCTGTACCGGGAGGAAAAGGTAGCTTCCATACTCTATAGAACTTCAAACAGCTATATCTTAGCCGTTTTTTAAGATAAAGCCAAAACAAAATATGCTCCGGAATCCTTGTGTCGTGATCTAACAGTTAACGAAAACAACTTTTTTAATTTATAATTTTATTATACATCTTATTGAATTATTTAAAAAAATTAAATTTTTTAACTGGCCGTTGTTTTGAAACAAGATGGCGCATGATGCTGGCCAACGAACTCCATCAAGACTTTGGTATGTTCTGTACACATGATTAGTCCCATTCATATCGGTTCATAAATACGGGAGTTACAGCATAACAAAAATAAGGTTATTTCAAAATGTCAGCCTCCCTAGAATTTCAAACTGCCATATCTCAGCCATTTTTTAAGATAAAACAAAAACAAAAAATGCTCCGGAATCCTTGTATCACATTCTAACACTTAAAAGAATTTTTACAATTTATAATTTTTATTGTGCATCTTTTTGAATTTTTAAAATTTTAAAAATTTTAACTGGCCGCCATTTTGAAACAAGATGGCGGATGAAGCTCACAAACAAACTCGGTCAAGACCTTGTTATGTCCTATACACATACTCAGTAACATCCAAATCCGTTCATAAATAAGAGAGTTACAGCATGACAAATGTCAGATATATATATATATATATATATATATATATATATATATATATAAATCAACATTTCAACGGAGAGTGGTTTTGAGGTCTGGGGGTCATGATCGGTGAAAATATACCAAAATTTTCTGAAATTGCTTTCCTCCGAACGGCTGCAATAGGTAGCTTTTTGTATTGAAAGCTACCTAAAATTAATAAAGGCTGAAGTTTTATTGGTTATTTTTTTATACATCAAAAACGTTCGGGTGTGTCCATTACAGATATATTTACGCATATGTTTCATCAGGGTTTGTACGCTTGTACCACAATTTTTTAATAGAATTTTTCTATTTAATAGTGAAATAGAAGAAGTTGTAGACGCCTCGTTTAATTACATGGTTTGTAATACTTTTCTGCATTTAGATAAGGCGGAAAATTCTATTAAAAAATTGTGGTAAAAAGTACGAACCCTGTTCATTGATATATGTTTTTAGAGAATGCAAAAAAGTAAGCTTTTTTCAAAAAACAAACTGTGCATTTGTGACGATTCATCACCACCGGGCCAGGTGAATATATCGGAACCTGACGTGAACTTATTAAATAGGATTGTTATTTATATTTATATTTGTATTTTATTTTCTTGTTGCAGGTTAGATTCAGATTTGAATATTGTATCGAGTCGAGTAACTAGATTTTATCATAACCAGACGTGGCCTAGTTTGTGTAAAACCTGGATACCACACCCGATACAAGATTCTACTAATTCGAATCCTATCTACAACAGTCAAAAGAAAAAGAATCCAGCCAACACAATAAAATATTACCGGAAGAAAAAAAAGGCCTACTAAGGTCGGATAGAGTTCCGGTAAAATGTGGTCACCCGTCCCAATGCAGAATCGTCACAAACGGTGCACTTTTTACAAATTGGTCATACTGTGACTTCACAAAGTAGTCACAGAGTGACGTCACAAAAAGGCTTAAAAACGACTTCACATTTAAGTCACAGTGATTTCACATCTACATCACGTGATGTCACATCGACACTCACAAAGTCACGACGTGACGTCACAGTGATGTTGTCGTGATGTCACAATGTTATGCGAGGCATGTCTGGGAAAACACCCCAAATTTGACTACTTACGCACAGACGTGCTGTCGCTAAAAACCGTACTGTAAGAGTAAAAACTATCTTCATTGAGATTTTATAAATGAGAAAAAAACTATTACTCTTTGTAAAAGAGCGTACTTCAATATTAAAACTTCCCTTCGTAAAACTTAGGTTACGAAAATTGCTTATTAAAAATATAAGTGTGTGCATATATGTCAAAAAAGGTTCTGAAGAGAAGAAGCCATACAACTAATAATCATATTTAACTTGTCATCTAAACGTAAGCATGTTGAGTTGTTGCAACAGCTACAATTTTCCTCAGCATCTAATTTTGATACCTGTTCGTCTTCAATTCATTAATAAATATGTATGATCCAGAAATTAAGAGAAATTTTGAAGTAACTAATTGAAAGAAGCAAAAGTAGAATGCGAATCAAAACATCAGAGACGTATGACATCGGCACATATCTTTCATATGTATTTGATTTATTGATGACATAACAAACAGCCTCCAGGAAGCACTCACCTTCAATTGAAATTACTCGGATGAGCCTTATTACAAACAAGTACAAATAGAACAGTAAGAATGAGTGCAGATTCATCAGTCTAATAATAGAAATGAAAATAGCTTTTTTCAATCAAAGGAGCATCTCATTTGATTTTGAAGGCATAATTTATACTTTCAATCCTTTTAAAAGCAACATGCTTTGATGGATCCGACAAATAACGCTATTTAATGTGGTTGTGTTATCGAGGTTTCTTAAATAAATAATTTAAGTAGATGAACGAATGAATTAAACAGATAATCTCTTATAAAACATCTCTTTACAGCTTAAGGAAATAACATTCAACTGTTTCAGGTTATTATGAGTTAAAAATAAGAATTTCCCCCATTAACAGTATGCGATTTTTATTATTTAAATTATATTGTTGAAAATACATGGAAAGTGCTAAAGATAATCATAAGAGCTTTGTTTTATTGCATGAGGTTAGTTTGCATAGAGGTTCCATAGACTGTCATGAATTTCAATATATTCCGCTGAGGGCTGTTGATGGATCCGTCAAATAACGCTACTAAATCTGCCTGTGTTATCGAGGTTTCTTAAATAAATAATTTAAGTACACGAATGAATTAATTAAGCAGATAATCTCTTAGAAAATACCTCTTTATATCTTAAGGAAATAGCATTCAGATATTTCAGGTTACGAGTTAAAAATAAAATTCCCCCCTGATTAAAATATAGGAAATGGTGGGGTAATAAAAGACGGGCCAAAAAACCCCCACCTGAAATATATATTTAAAATATTAAAATAAAATACTAAAATATTGTTTTTACCTTTAACTTATTACTACCGATCCAATAAAAAGTTATTAGTAATTCAAGATTTTCCGATAATAAAATTTTGTAGAGCAAAATGGGTTAAAATTTTAGATATAGTTCATTCATCTGCGTTTGACTGATAAGATGCTAATTTATATTTTACTTTGTAAAATATTAAAAGTTATTATAAGAAAATAGTTTCAGCAATGTATTTTCAACATAACCTAGAATATTTGAGTTTTGTTTTACATGGACTAGTCTAAGTACGCTATGCTATTTTATTTTATCTTTATTGCATCGACAAGGTTTAGTTTTTTTTCTTAAATGCAAGCTTAAATATGTATGGCTGCCAGAGTGGGAAAAGTTTTAATCATGACTGAAAGTACTTTGAGTACATATTTGTTGCTATTTCATATATAGATATATACATTTCTTAATATATATAACAGTATCAACAAAGATGTTACGTAGAATACCCTATCCATGATTATAATTTGCTCAATTCCGGCCTTCGCTAACTATGATTTAACCCATAATTTGTATTCTTTTGCTGCGTCTAAAAAAGTGTACTTTCACTTTAAATTACTCATAATTATTCAAGAATTTTTTACAATAAAATTTTGTGAAATAAAATTTATAGGGAAACGTGGGGTAGTAAGATACAGGGGTAGTAAATTTATGTATACCGTTTCAAATTTAGTCACTTACTTCAATCTATGCTTAATGTCTGTATATTCATGGTTTGCATCAACCATATATCTAGAGATTTACATTAATTTATATAATAAATTAAAAAAAAACTTTTTTGTATTTTAACATTCTGTATCTCAAAAGCATTTTTTTAAATTCTGACAAGCTGTGTTGAAAAAGCATTTTTATACGTTCCTAAGGGTTAACCCATTTAGTTTTATCATAGTCTTTATATGAAGATTAGAAGACTAGCCTCTTATTACCCTACAGGGGGTAATAAAAGACAAAATATTTCCGTAAAATTTGAACTTTTTTCAAACGTTAAATATTGGCTTTAAAAGTTCTTAAATCTTCATAAAAATTGTGGAATGAAATGCCTTTTTGGCAAGATCCTTTTCTCATTAGAATTTTTTTTGTCTCTTATTATTCCACCTTCCCCTACTTGTTTTTTGTTATATAAATTATATTGTAGAAAAATATAGAAAGTGCTAAAAAAAATCGTAAGCACTCTGTTTTATTGCATGGTGTAAGTTTGCATGGGGAATATAGCCTTGAACTATCAGCCTTGAACTTCAGAATATTCTGCTGAAAATTATTAATTATTCTTCTAAGCACCGAGGCTATGGATCAATATATACTGTAGACTAAAATTTAACATTAGGAAATAAAAGTTTACGTTAAAATCATAAAATTTTAATAATCTATTTAATAAATGCATTATCTCTCTCTTTCTTTCCTTTTTTTTTTTTTTTTTTTTTTTTTTTTTTTTGACTGAAATGTTAATCAAATTTTTGCGCTGATTTAAGAAAGGATGAAGTTGTTCAACCTGAATGTTAAGTATGAATTTTTGCTTAGTATTTGTCTTGAAATTTTTTTACAGCTTGGATGTTATAATGGAATTTGGAAAAAAATATCTAGACTGTTTCCTATTGTAACCGAAGGAGATTGACAAGGACAAAGTAATCAATTTTTTTAAACTAAATTATTTCAAATGCAGTTTTGAAGAGATGTGTAATAAATAAATTTTTAAGGAGTTCACAATTTTCTCATTTCTCCAGGTCTGCAGGTATTTTAACAGCATAAGTATTATATTCAAGCATAGACTAGACTCAAAGTAATTTAACTATAGAATAAAATAGTTTAAAATTTCTGCATTTTAATTGGTTTACACAATTAATGAACTTTATCTTCCAGAAATAAACATCATTCCTGTGTAGAAGAAGAGAAAGTAGCCATAGACTAGACTTTTAATAGTAAAACATGATTTTGTATCTGTTAAAATGTTATCTATTGATCACTTTTAGGATGGTTTAGGAATTGAAATTTAACATATTAGCAAATTTTGGTTGCTTTTCTAAAAAAAGTGATATAATAATTCCAAAATATATATTAATGTAATAAACAATCTTTGATATTTAATATGTAAGTGCACGACTAATTGTCATAATATCATCAACAGGCCCGCACCAAAGGTAGTCAGGCGCCAAACACTTCACAGCGCCGACAGGCCCTTCATAGGCGCTTTCATTTACGATTTTAATGCTCCGGGGATCGATAGAAATATGTACAAAATGTAAATTTTTATTTTTATGACAAATTCAAATTGTCATTCACAAATTAGTATTTCTTTATTATTATTTCTCATAAAAACTTATACTATCTATATTTATTTCACTCTAAACCATTTTATTTTAGCATTTTTTCGTAAGAGAAATAAAATGTATAACCTAGATCTTTGTGCGGTGCTACTATGTAAATGGCACACTAATTTTCGCTTAACGCTTTTAAGGGCAAAGTATTTCTGTTGTTAGGATGTTGAAACGATAGAATGACACCAGAATTTGCGAATAAATTTATCTGAAAATAAGTAAAAGCTTTTCTTTAAGTACATTATAAAAGCAAAATTTTATTCTGAAATTCTGGTGCTATAGTGATATTTGGGATTTAAGATTAAGCGGTATATATAATATACCATCGCCCTTTAAGGGGTTAATGTGCAATAGCGAGCACTGAAGCAACAAATTAAAGTGACATTCAAATTTTTAGACGTTAATTGTGGTTATTTGATCATTAAACTTATTATTTTTTACAGCTTTTGAACCTTAGGTATAAAAAAAATATATGTCTTATTAATTTTTAAATTTTATTAAGTAGTCTCTCTCCTTCTCTCTAAATAAATAGTTAAATCTAAAGATGCAGTGAAGGTAAAAAACAAAGTTTAACGGGCAAAAAGATTCCACAATTAAATTTTGTTCATCTATACAGGATGTTGTCAGCGCAACCTTTCTTTGAATTAAAAACATTACATGATAATTTTCTTCGACTGTAATGAGATGCTGATTCAGTGAAAAGTTTAAACTAAAAAAAGCGCTAAGCACAGAGCTGATGGACAGAATAGCTTATTATTGGATTTTGTATGAAATAGCATAATGTCGATGGAACTTTATGTCAAATTGCCTCATAGAGTTTGATCAATACGCGACATTACTTTGTTTCTAGTTTACGGAGATAGTTTTATTAGGTATAAATTAAATTGCATTGAAAATTGTAGAAAACATCGATGTCGCAGGCCTTCAAAATTTTCTGATTTTATTTAAATTTTAAATTGAAACCAGCCAAATTTCGATCTTTTTTTTTTCTTTAAGTCAGAAAACGAGAGAAGAAACATAAATTAAATTGACAAACATTTAATTTAATTCCTTAAAAAAAGATTAATTATAACCAAAATAGTTGTCGTTTTGTACCTGCCAAACTCTCTAATGTTTTTCCATACAAATAAACATGTTTAAAACAGAAAATTTATTTAATAAGATATGTCTTAGTCTTGCTTCTATTTGGTGTTTATTTAATTAAAAAAAAAACGGAAGGTTTTGAAGCTTTGTCGTTCAATAATAAGTTTTGAAATATCTTCCTATTAAAATCTTTGACAATTTAAAGACAAGGCAAATAACATTTTGATTTCTCTTCCCCCCTCCCCCGCGTTTCACTGAATATGAAAATAAGTGTAACGCATTTGAGCTATTTTTTTTCTGTCTATGTGCGTGTGTGTGTGTTTTATTTCGAATGGAGTATCGCTTGTCTCTCTTAAATCTACTGTAAAACATAAACCTTTTAATGGTTATGTAAAGGATTAATGTGTTATTTGATTTCTTTAAAAAATTCTACATATTTATAATTTGTATATAAATACATTCCATAATATGTATTCCTTTAAAAAAATCATATTTCTACTTTTGCTGCAAAGTTTTTACAAATCTTATTTCCTTTTCCTTATGCAAATTTTGCAATTCATAACATATCCAGTGAATAAATGTAAATAAAATTTGATGTAATTACTCCTAATTGATGATAATAGATATTTTTAAAACTTTATTTAGATATAATACTTTTTGAGTTTGGTTAATTTGAACACGTGTAAATTATTTTTTCTCTCGTATTAACATTAGTAAAGATTCTCAGAAGTGCTGAATTTTAATATATTATAAGATGCAGAGTAGATTATTTATTACAGAAAAGTATTATTGTATCAAGCCATTCTCAAAATTTCATATTCGTGTTTCTTTTCTGTTATTTGACGTAAAGTACATCCCTTCTAAATGTTTTTTTTAACCCCTCTGCTAAAACAAAGAGTAACATATGATAGAAATAAACAGATTAAAATTAAAAATACAAATTATTTTGTATTCATTATGTATTTTTGCCTTCCTTTTTTTATAGTTTTGTTGTAATTTTCAGCATTACCCCGGCAGGTGTTTTGAGGTAAATTATTCTGAAACAATCCGTTATTGAGAATGATAATTGGCATGAAAATAGTTATCGTTTTAATAATAAGTTTAAAATAAAATCCCTATTAAAATATTGTACGGAAGAAATAAAAAGCAAAACAAATAAAATTTAAAAGTATTTATTTTGTTTCCGTTCCACAGTGTTAAAGTAAATAACATAAATGTGAAATTTCTCTCTCTCTCTCTTGCTCTCTCTCTCCCTGTATGTGTTTAATTGACAGTATAATCAATACAATCAGAGACAGTATAATTAGATATTTTGAGGCCGCAAAAGCAAGTAAAATAGAATTTTAAGTTTTATGTTACTTACGTTTATTATATATACGAGCAGGGAAGACCGAGCTATGCTCGGTCAAAATTAAATTTGAGTTCAAATATCATAACCATGACCAAAATGACCCACTAATTGAATTTTCTCGAACATGTGACTTAGCCCAACAGTCTTCTCGTGCCCGAAAACCATAGGATGCAAAATTTAGTGTAAATAGTCTGAGCCGTTTTTAAGATAAAATAGCTTGACCCATAATGACCCATGACCAAAATGATCCACTAATCGAAATTTCTCGAACATGTGACCTAGCCTAATAGTCTTCTTGTTCCCTAAACCTGTAGGGTTCTAAATTTATTTCAAATCCTCTGAACCGTTTTTAAGATAAAATAGCTTGACCCATAATAACCCATGACCAAAATGACTCATGACCAAAATGGCCCACTAATTGAATTTTCTCGAACATGTGACCTAGCCCAACAGTCTTCTCGTGCCCGAAAACCATTGGATGCAAAATTTAGTGTAAATTGAGCCGCTTTTTAGATCTTGACTCACAATGACCCAGAAATGACCTACTAATCGCATTTTCTCGGACATGTGACCTAGCCCAATGATTTTATCGTGCTCGAAACTCGTAGGACACAAAATTTAATCAAAATCGTTAGAGCCATTTTTTAGATCAAATTAATTTGACCCGCGTTGACCCAAAAATGACCCAATAATTGAAAGTTCTCGAACATGTGACCCAGCCCAATAGTCTTCTCGTGCCAGAAAATGGTCGGATACAAAATTTCGTCAAAATCGTTTGAACCGTTTTTTAGATGCAATTAGCTAGACCATGGCCCAAAATGACCCACTAATTGAATTTTCTCGAACATGTGACTTCGCCCAACAGTCTTCTAGTGCCCAAAAACCATAGGATGCAAAATTTAGTGTAAATAGTCTGAGCCGTTTTTAAAATAAAATAGCTTGACCCTAATGACCCACTAATCGAAATTTCTCGAACATGTGACCTAGCCTAATAGTCTTCTTGTTCCCTAAACCTGTAGGGTGCTAAATTTATTTCAAATTCTCTGAACCGTTTTTAAGATAAAATAGCTTGACCCATAATGACCCATTACCAAAATGACCCACTAATTGAATTTTATCGAACATGTGACCTAGCCCAACAGTCTTCTCGTGCTCGAAAACCATTGGATGCAAAATTTAGTGTAAATTGAGTCGCTTTTTAGATCTTGAGCCACAATGACCAAAAAATGACCCACTAATCGAATTTTCTCGAACATGTGACCTAGCCCAATGATTTTCGCGTGCCCGAAACTCGTAGGATACAAAATTTAATCAAAAACGTTAGAGCCGTTTTTTAGATAAAATTAATTTGACCCGCTTTGACCCAAAAATGACCCACTAATCGAAAGTTCTCGAACATCTGACCCAGCCCAAGTCTTCTCCTGCCCGAAAATAGTCGGATACAAAATTTCGTCAAAATCGTTTGAACCGTTTTTTAGATACAATTAGCTTGACCATGACCCAAAATGACCCAAAATGACTCACTAATTGAATTTTCTCCAACATGTGACCTAGCCCAACAGTCTTCTCGTGCCCGAAAACCATTGGATGCAAAATTTAGTGTAAATTGAGCCGCTTTTTAGATCTTGACCCACAATGACCCAGAAATGACCCACTAATCGAATTTTCTCGGACATGTGACCTAGCCCAATGATTTTATCGTGCTCGAAACTGGTAGGACACAAAATTTAATCAAAATCGTTGGAGCCGTTTTTTAGATAAAATTAATTTGACCCGCTTTGACCCAAAAATGACCCACTAATCGAAAGTTCTCGAACATGTGACCCAGCCCAATAGTCTTCTCGTGCCCGAAAATAGTCGGATGCAAAATTTCGTCAAAATCGTTTGAACCGTTTTTTAGATACAATTAGCTTGACCATGACCCAAAATGACCCACTAATTGAATTTTCTCGAACATGTGACCTAGCCCAACAGTCTTCTCGTGCCCGAAAACCATTGGATACAAAATTTAGTGTAAATTGAGCCGCTTTTTAGATCTTGACCCACAATGACCCAGAAGTGACCTACTAATCGAATTTTCTCGGACATGTGACCTAGCCCAATGATTTTATCGTGCTCGAAACTCGTAGGACACAAAATTTAATCAAAATCGTTAGAGCCGTTTTTTAGATAAAATTAATTTGACCCGCGTTGACCCAAAAATGACCCACTAATCTAAAGTTCTCGAACACGTGACCCAGCCCAATAGTCTTCTCGTGCCCGAAAATGGTCGGATACAAAATTTCCTCAAAATCGTTTGAACCGTTTTTTAGATACAATTAGCTAGACCATGACCCAAAATGACCCGAAATGACCTACTAATCGAGATTTCTCGAACATGTGACCTAGCGCAATGGTTTTCTGGTGCCCCAAAACGATAGGATACGAAATTTCGTCAAAATCGTTAGAGCCGTTTTTAAGATAAAATTTGCATATATAACCACACACAAGATTTGCTCGTATTAGAATATATGATATATATATACCGGGTGGTTATAAAATAAGTATCCCTATTTGAAGCTATCTGTAGCTTGAAGGAATAACCCGAATGAAACCAAAATTTGTACACATACTATTTGAGAAGGGGGAAGAAGAATGGAGCAATAAAAACAAATAATTGCAATAATCGCCGACAGATGGCGCTTTTGTGTGTAAAATGTAATGTGCAATAATAGTAACCGAACACGTTACAGGGCCTGTTGGCCGTAACTCCTCCAAAAAAATACGGACCAAGAATGAAACTTGCAGTAAAGCCACACCACACAGTGATTTTTGGAGAGTGTAGGGGTATTTCGGGAATAACAGTTCGAGGCTCCAAAGCCCATATTCTGCAGTTCTGCGTATTGACTCCCATTCATATGAAAATGGGTTACATCTCCCCATAAAATCTTCCATGGGAAGGCATCATCCACCTCCATTCGTGCTAAAAACGTTAAAACAAAATCCAGTCTCTGCTGCGCGGCACCTGGTAACAATTGTTGATGGCAACTAATTTTAAACGGATAAAATGGGATTACCTTTCTTAGGACTTTTCAAACAGTAGCATATGGAATATCCAAATTTCGGGCAACTCCATGTGCACTAGGACCGCCTTCCGGAATCCCTGATGACTCCACAATCGCAGTGGCAATTCCTTCTTGCATGCGGAGAGGTACTGGTTTCCCCTCTCTCTCTCTTCCACATTTTAAGGTAAACGATCCAGTCTCCTCGAATTTTCTTTACCATTCTTCTCACTGCACACGGTTTCAAAGGACCTTTTCTTTTACGCATTCCTTTCACACGCCTGAATTCACGTAAAGCAGCTGCACTGTTTGGGCTGTTAACGTAGAATAGTTTTTAAATTAAAGCGCGATCTGGTAAACTGAGAGCCATGTCGTACAACGTTAATGGCAGAAATGACCGCGTTTTGAGTTTACTAATGATTACAACGGCGTTTGCACCGACAAGACCCGTAGCGCCATCTGTTGCCGATTATTGTAACTATTTTTTTATTGTTCCATTCTTCTTCCCCCTTCTCGAATAGTATGTGTACAAATTTTGGTTTCATTTGGGTTATTAATTCAAGCTACAGACAGCTTCAAATAGGGATACTTATTTTATAACCACCCTGTATATACATAACCACACACAAGATTTGCTCGTATTCGAATATATGATATACATATGTGACTTATTTATATATTTTATAATTGTATATTTAACGTTTCAAAAATACATACCAATTTTATAAATCATTTAATAAATTTTTCAACTCTGTAGTCCAGGCGCCAGATAGCGTTGTTGCGGCTTTGATCAACAATACTTCTATTTTAAATTTTAACTTTCTTATACCTTAACGAAGGGAACTCAGATCCCCCTGATTCAGTATAATTATGCATAATAGATGTTTTGGTGTAAAACACGGGCTAATTTTCTTACATTTTGATCGTACTTCCCCTAGAAATGTATAATTGTTGTTATGAATTGAAGAAGTTAACTTAGGACGCAGAGACAATTTAAAATGCGGATTCCCTGCGTTACATTGTTAAAATATTAAAACACGAATGCAATTAGATATTTTACCCATATCAAGCAAGTAACTGCCAACTTCTTTAATAAGTTTTCGGAATCGTTTCGGTGCAAATGATTTTATTTCAATGATCATTTCTCTAATGTACAACTTTATTTATTCAAAAATTGAAACATGCATGACTGTAAATAATGAAAATCGAAATTTTTACTTTCTTGAATATTTGCGTTTTAGTTATTTCTTTGATGTTACCAATATAATGGAAAATCTTTTCATACCTAATTTTTTATCGTATCAAAGATAGTAAAAAGGATTTATTTCTTCACAAAGAATAAACAAGTTATCTAGAATTCATTTAACTATTAAAAGTTATTAAATAAATGTCAGTTCGAATAAAATAAATTTTGCAGTTCTCTATCAAAAATTTATACGTTAATTTTGCCTTCTAAAATGCCTTGTGTTTGTACTTGTTAGTAATACTGTAATATAATACAGTTTTAATAAAACATAATAATATTATAATATAATATAGTATAATAAAAGTATAATAATAAACATTAAAAATTATATAGTTATTTTCTTCGCATTATTATACAACTTTTTGCACTTATTGAAATCATTTCCAAATTAATATAACCATTCTATATTATTTTTTCATTAACTTAAAAAGTTTGACAACATAACTCATCAACTTAACAACTTAAACATATTAACTTAAAATTTTGAAACACGGGCGTTTTCTCTTGTTTCAAAAGAATGCAAATTTTCTTTAAAAAATTGCATTAAAAAAAATGCGAAGTCATCTTTATTTCGAATTTGTAGAATTAGGTTGTAATTATACATGTTTTATAATGTGTGAGTTAAAAGAATGAATTTATTAGAAAACATTTAAATAAATATAAATAATTGTGAATAAAGTTTGAAATTCAACGAATTAAACAAGACCTGTACTCCCTAATTTTCAATAAATTTGAAATTAAATGAACTAAATTAATAAAATATATAATTGTATCAACAGAGGCAGGTAATGTTTCGCTAGAAAATATTCGATCTGAAATTAAAAAGTATTAGAAATACAATGTATTGATATCATTTTTATTACTAATGAAGATTTTAATGAGTCTGATGTGTTGCGAAAAAAAAAATCTTTCCGAAACATTCTTATGGTATCTATTCATATTCTTTTAATATCTTTTATGTACTTCTGGCAACGGAATAAACCTAAAAATTGCCTGTGATTTTTCTTAAAATATGTTTTTATTACCATTGAGTGAACGACACTTCAAAAACGTCATTTAAAGTCAGTATTTGTGAATATCATCTATAACATAATTACAAGTATGTGATATCGCAATATGGACTAGATTTGAAAGGCATGAACTATTAAAGTCCATTAAGAATTTTTAAATATATTTTCATATTTAGCCACGTCCTTGACGACTCGAATATTTTTCATTGACATTTATGTTTTTACGAAGGTTTTACTTTGTATGTTTTTCAGTATTATTTTAAAAAATGAACATGTTGACATATTCTACCCTTGGCTTGCGTAAATATCCGTCAATCAATGATGAAATAAGACTTCTACTATACATATCAATTCCTGGTCTAGATTATTATGTTCCTAAAACTCGATTGCTGTTGCTGTTTTTTATTAGGATACTTTCGAGGACAAGTTTTATATCCAGAGAAAGCTATTTAATTAGTCTCGCATTAATCATTGAAGCTCAGTCCAATGTATAGCATTCAAACTTGACAAGAGGTTTTGAAGAGCATGCTATAGAAACCAGGTTTTTTACAATGGTGTAGATCAGATGTGTAGCTAAAGAAGACGCATGTTACTTAAAGGTATTCAAGGTCTTAGCTTGATTATACCTAACCAAGATGCGCCGCGCGGTTTGGTTCTTAAAGCCTTTCATACTTTTTGACCGAAATTTGATTTCTGTTCTTTTAGCATGTCACTTTCATGTTTGTATCAGTAGGTTCTTGAATAGACACGAATATGCATCAAGTTTAAAATTAGATTTCTAGTCATTATCTTGGGATCTGTTAATCAATATTATAATATATTCAGTATCAGTCATTTTCTTTTTTTATCAGAATTCGGCATCAAGATTTATATTCAGAAAATTGGAATTTAAAGCTTGTAAAACAATTGTATTAAGAGGGTTTTTTTCATATATATCGCCAAACCTGGTTGACAATCACCATATGCAATATCGTCATGGCGATGTTGTCTAAAATGATAAACTTTGGTGAAAAAATGAAGGCAATTCATTCAAAGCAAACATATAATAGATCTGAAATAAGTTGGTGCTGAAAAAATATTCGCTAAACTTTAATTGAATACGAAAGGTAAAATTTGGAATCCCTTAGATTACAGAGAGTGATACATTTTAATCGTAGACGTCAAATTTTTGCATTTTATAAGTAAATTTTCAGAATTAAAACTTTCTACTAGCAATAGGTAAGGAAATATATCATAACATATGAGATTCTAATGTATTTCCTATGAAGATAGAGTAAAATATTTCTGACATTGTGCATTAAGTGAGGAATTTTTTTAGATATATGTACTTAGATAAAAATTATTTAATATTAATTTAATAATAATGTGAAAAAATAGCTTTATTTCTTATCTTCAGATTATTGATATCGAGATTCAAAATCAAAATTTTAGAGTTCACAATTTATTATGATAACGAAGTCAATTATATCCACATCAGTACATAAATATAGAAAAAGCTATATATTATTTCTATTCTTCCTGATATAATGAAGTAAAGATCAAGAGACTTTACGTTTTTGAACGCAGTTATTCTAAAATTATATCTCAATTCAAAACTAATGAAAAAACCATTGTCCCTCATACTTCCGGTTTTTTTAGAATTTGTTCATATTTCGAATTGCATCTTTAAGAAATGAATTTGTAATTTAAGAAAAATCTTAAATGTTAGACCTTTTTATCATATGAGAGCACATATGCGACATTTTGTGTTATAATTAAGTAATATTTTTACTTAAAAATGTTTTAAAATACTATAAATACATTTAGTATATGGAAAATTATTAATGAATGATATTTTAAGCTTTATGTAATGCCAGTAAGATAATGTATTGGAAATTCGCAATACAATATACAAATAAAAAATAAACTCCAAAATTATTTTCGTTATCTTTTTATTTAATAATTTAAAAGTGTTACATTTTGAATAATGTTTCTTCTTAAAGCGGCCTGAAAAATACAATAAAATGAAAACCGATTTATTATCATAAATTACAGTTTCAATTTAACTTATTTTTATCATAAATTTAATTTTTTTAAACGATTGTTTTAAGTTTGCGACAATCTGAATAACTATTTCAGTAAAAAGTTTCTTTTTTTTTTAGTGTGAGCGCTGTTAGCTCTTTTAATAATGCCGTAGATTCTACCATAAAACACGAAAACTTAAATTTTATACTTTTTTCCCTTAAAATAATAGGGTAAGTCTAAAGCAGAAAATCGGAATAGATTTATAAGCAAAGGTACAGAAAGCTTTTTTCAAAAATACCATCGTCTTCGTTTTCAATTAGAAGATTTATCTTTTTTTTTTTTTTTTTTTTTTTACAAATATTTAAATAATTATCATATTTTATAAAGAAATGATATTATATCAGTTATTTCACAATCTAAAATTCAATCCCTTCTTCTTTCTTTCCTGTGTTGATATGATGCAAACTTACAGCTACACTCTCAATGCGAAGAACTAGCCTGACAATGCACAGAAACAATCACTGTTAAATGAAAGTAACTGATGTAATTTTACATTATAGTATCTGTGTCAAAAAAAAAAAAAAAAAAAAAAAAAAAAAAAAAACACCTGCCTTTACTCACAGGTAGTTTACGGTAAAATCACACCAAAGGGTCATCAGGATTAAACTCGTAATAACGTATTTTTAAGAATAACAATGCTATTTTTGAAATAGGCGTAATCTACATATTAAAAATGACGCCAACTTTTTTTTAAAAATGGTAACACCCATTTTTGACACCATATTTGAGTTTTTTGGATCAAGATAGCTTGAAGAAAGGCATACTTTACATACTTTTTAGTAAATCTTCATAGAATTATAAAAGAAAATAAATTACGCGGTTATCTACAAATTTAGAAAAATTAAATTAAAATCTCGTAGGAAAAACTTCCAGTGTCACACCAGTAACATTGTAAAGACAACTTATGTATAAAATAAACTTAAAGAAACTCTCATCGTCCAAATTTTATTTAGATGAATATCTCGCACAAATTTTCTGGTTGTTGTTTTCGATTTTCTGATATGTGATTGAACGGCAACAGAATATGGTCCCTTTAAACCTTTGAAAAGTAAAAATTTGTTATATCTCGCAAAATAATGACTAGAATGAACTGTAAACGTACTGTTTTTGACGATGCCCATTCTGTTTATGTAAAATTTGATATAGGTCATATATTTATATTCATGATTTTTACTTTCTTCCATCTTTACCAGAAGAAAGTATTGGATTCATGAAAATTTTCGACTTCCGGTTTCCGACAGATTTATACGTTTTAGAAGGTCCTGAACACTAGTTGACTCTTTTTAGAACATGTCTGTCTGTGAACCTGTCTGTCTGTATGTGACAAAAATTTTGTGGGCCTTCTAGCTCAAGAACTAATGCACGGAATTTAATCAAATTTTAGATTCAGTTGGACCTTGATATAAATTGGTGCTGATTAATTTTGGGTGTAAACCGTCCAACAGGTGGAGCTGCACTTTTTCGTGATTTTTATGATAGCTATATTTCAAGAACTAATGCACAGATTTTCATCAAACTTCAGACTCAGTTAGACCTTGATATAAATTAGTGCTGATTCGTTTTTGGTGTATGTGAAACCTGTATGAGGTAGAAGAAAGTTTTGGGATTGGCATATCCAACCAGTTTAAATATGAATTTATTAATAATTTTCATAATTAAAATTATGCTTTTGAGTAAAAAAAATGCCTAGAATATATTTGGGTCTATTCAATGTATCTAACTGAAAACAAAATATTTAAATCGGATGATTTTTTAGGGAAAATATGAAGTGAAGTTTGTCACGTGAATTTAACATTAGTATCTTGTAACTTTTCTAATTCAATGAAAATTTAACAAAAATACATAACTAATATATTTTTCTGGGATAATTGGATCCAAGGATCTCAAACAAAGCATCAAACGTGGTTGTAATCATTGGAAAAAATCGAAGTTAGTAATTTTTTTTAATATGCAGATGACCCCTTTTTCAAATATTGTATCCATATTCTGAAAGAAGACATTATTCCGAGTCCAAATGACACCTTTGGGTCTGATATATATATAAAACGATACACCTGACTTTATTCACAGATCGTTTACGATAAAATTCTTTCAGAACATAAATGCAATTTTTGGAATAGGGGTAGTCTACATATTAAAGTTTTCACAAACACACATTTTGGACACTTTATTTGCGTTCCTTGAATCAAATTAGCCTGGAAAAGTATATAGTTTCTGTATTGACTATGTCTGACCATGAGAAGTCAATATTATGACCTCTCGATGGAGTTTGAAGAGGTCAAAATTTGAGGATGCTAGTGTTAAATTCACTAGAAAAACTTTAATTTATATCTTACCTAAAATTCATCTAATTTAAAATTTTTGTTTTCAGTGAGATACATATAAATGGGCCCAAACATATTCTAGGCCTTTTTTTGTACTCAAAAGCATAATTTTAATTGCGAAAATTATTAATAAAATTCATATCAAAAGTAAATATGAATTATCACCTAATTGTCACCCTTTTTATGTAAAGATAATAGGAATTGTCAAATAAGTGGATGTGTAAGTTTACAGTTCGTCCCACTTGTTATTTTTCGAGATATAGCGAA
This sequence comes from Maratus michaelseni, assembly GCA_963931845.1. NCBI lineage: Eukaryota > Metazoa > Arthropoda > Arachnida > Araneae > Salticidae > Maratus > Maratus michaelseni. The sequence continues at coordinate 334,839,708 of OZ007586.1, read as the reverse complement.
ATTTTACCTTTTGAATGTCTAAAGTAGGTGTTTGCAACCTGTGGGCAACGGGCCACCAAGCTACCACTATTTTAGTATAGAAAAATTTGCCTCATTTAATGACAGAAACTTTCTGCTTAAATAAGACGAATATTACCTTTCGGAATTTGTGGTGGCTAACGACTTTCGGACAGAGAGGTTCAAGACACCTAGTCTCAAGGGACCAGAAAAGTCCCCGTACAACTTCAAAAAATTATTACAAAAAAAATAATAGGCCTACAGCATAAATTAATTACAACAGTGCATAGAGTAACTTAAAAAGTTTTTTTTTCTACTGCCTTAGTAAACTTCAACATGAGATCCTTTCGTAGCACGAAGAATATCAAGACGATATTCCAATTCAATCCACGAACTTTTTCATGCTAACATCAACAGTAGCTACTGCTGTTTGGATCTTTTGTTTCAATTCCATGAGACTATTAACTTTTGTTCAGATTTCATCAAACAGTTGTAACTACTGTTGATGTTAGCATGCTGAAACGCACGTGGATGGTATTGGAATATAGACTTGATATTCTTCGTGCAACGAAAGGATCTCATGTACAAGTATACTAAGGTAGTAGAAAAAACTTTTTAAGTTACTCTATGTACTGTTGTAATTATTTTTGCTGTAGGCCTATTATTTTTTTGTAATAAATTTTTGAAGTTGTACGGAGACTTTTAGGACACCCTGTAGATTACCTTTTTTTAAAACTTTTAAAATAGTTTAGTGAAGGTTTAATATTTTGACAAAAAATTACGGCTATACGACAAAATAATTGTTAAAGCTAAAAAATATCATTTAAACAAATCTAGAAAAAATATTAACATGTCATATTTGATGTGTATGATGAAAGTCATTTCAGAAAATGTTCAAATTACATGATTAAAAGAAAAAAAATACAAATTTTAATTTGATTATTAGCATACATATGCCAGAAATTCGGAATTCATGATCCTAATTTTCTCTTATATAAAGCTGTTGAAAATGGATTTCCTTAAATTTACTCTATATTAAGATAGTCTTTATTATCCCAGAAATAATATTTTCAAAACTTATTTAAGCATGTTTATTACTCGCTATTCACTAGAAAATGTTTCTAATTTTAGGACATTTGTGCGTAAAGCATAAAATTTGGTTTTCCCTTCCTTATTTTCAACAATTGTTTCGATCTGATAGACAAAATTAACCTTGGAACACGCCGATATTATCTAAAACTCCGATGTCACGTTCATACAATTGAAATGTATGAAAATTTTGCTTTTGTTAACTCTTAAATATAGTGTGCTTCACGAAGTATAGGATTTGTGAGCGGAAAAGTATATAGGTGAAAAAAAAGGGGGGGGGGCTATTTCATTGATAAGATTGTTATTGTTTTATTTCCCCAAATAACGTAAAAAAATTAATAAATAAACGGGTGCATTTCATTATACCTTTCTTGAAGGATCTTAAAATAATTTTTGTGAGTGCTTGATACTCTCTGTTTTCAGTATCGCATGTCTCTTATCAGCAAAATAAAAAAGTAAATGGAAAGTCATAATCACGGTAAGTAGAATATTCTACTTATCATGATCATAATTCTGATCTGCTGTCAGATGATCTGACAGTTATACTATAGGGTCAGCTTCTAATCTTTTACAAGTTTAAGTCTGCGTAAAAGAATGGGAATTTTAATAAATTTACACGTAAGGAGAAAATATGTTGCTATAATGAAGATATCGATAGTGCGATCCATTTAATTGCAAACAATTTTGTATTTTTAGAAGCAAATCAAAAAGTTACCAAGTATTAATCTTAACTTGGAGAAATATCGGAATTATTTTGTACATTATTTAATCAATGTTTGGTCCTTTATTTTTTAAAATATACTCGTGTAGCCAGTAGTACTAAACAACATATTCTCGATTTTGATGACGTTGGTATAGTATTAGAAATATTTCCGATGAAACTCTAATACTATTAGGGAAATAATTAGACTAATTTAGAAAAGTAGGAATATCAATATATCCATGGTATTAATTTTTTTTTAAATAGTTCTTCTTTTATGCCAACGGATAGAGTACACTGTTTATTTGGACAAATATTGCTTTTCAACTAGCGTTAGTAATTTTTTAGTTTGCATTTGAAATTTCATTTAGGTGGCGGTGGTGGTGGTGGTATGATAATGACGGCCGATTATCTACACAAAGTATATAGGCCCGTGGGGGGGGGGGGTCTTTCTAAGGGAATCTAATCCGTATTTATGCAAGGATAACCAATTCAAGGTTCGAAGAAAACCACGTAAACACCGAACGATTAGGATGACGGGCGCGATTGGATTCCTTTAGGAAGACTCCAAATAGTATGAATTAATTTTAATTGAATTCCAGTGAATGGCTATTAAAATGAACTTTAATCAATAGAATTTGTTTTACGAGAATGGTATGGAATTAAATTTTCGATATATTCGAATTGTAAAAAATATTGTTTACGATCTATGCTTCTTTTTCATACTAACGGAGCTTTGTACGTTTCGGTGGTTTGTATTTCCCAAACAAACCTCAAATTAAACGAATCTGGGGTTGGGGAACATGTCTTTAGCAGCGTACACTCGTGCGGGCTACGCCTGCTTAGGTATAGAATCAACCGAACCTTAAATTACTGTGATTTTTTTATTTTGATCCCTATTAAATTCAAATTTTCAGCATCGTCGTTCACGTTGCTATAGCAACCAATTTGGTATTATTTCAACTTGAATTTAATCAAGGCAAAAAATTACCAGGAGGTTTTTTTCAGTTTAAAAAAAATTGTCAAAAAATCCTCACGAAACGCGAAAAACCGCTAAAAATCACATAAAAATTTTTTCTAAAACTTCGGGAAAGATTAATAAATCGCAGAGGACAAACTTTTCTATACTGGGCTAAAAGATTGAAACCGGATTCTTTTTACGACTGTCAAAATATCGCAGCGAAATGCTAAAAATCGCCTGAAAAATTCAAAAATCGCAGACTAACTTTACGATATTAGATTGAATTGCAGAGGACAAAACTTACTATATTGGGCTAAAATATTCAACCGGATTCCTTTTACGAATGTTAAAAAATCTCCACGAAACGCGAAAACAATTTTAAAAATCGCACAAAAAATTCGCGAAAAATTCAAAAATCGCTATACGAATTCCAAATAAACTTTATTGAAAAGAGGACAAAATTTACAATATTGGGCTAAAACATTGAAACCGTATTATTTTTTATTAATGTAGAAAATTCGTCACGAAACGCGAAAAAAATGCTAAATATCGCATAAAAAATTAAATTAAGGAAAAATCTAATAAAAAAAAAATACAAAAACTGGCATCGAGTTGTATCGCTGCGTACAGCGAACTCTTCAGAACACAGCACGTACACAGAGAGAGAGACAGGTCTATACAGACAAACAGAAATGCCTATGTTTATTATTATAGACAGATTAAAAAGGATTTAAGGAGTCTCAGGAGTCTTACTTTTTCACCGAAGATGAAATTTAACATCATGTCACATTTAATTTTTTTCTCATTCCCTATAAAACACAAATTCCCTATAAAACATAAAATTTTTACCACTGATAGCTTAATATATGTTCTATATAGCATAATTGTTTTAACATTCTACAATTGATATTTTACCTTTTTTTTAATCTTTAATTTTGATAAAAAAAAATCAAATTGTCTTTTGCCTTGTATCTACTGCGCGCAAAACTATTGGTTCTAGAACCCCAAATAATAATGATAATGATGTAAAACAATTGTACCTCGAACGTATACTTCATTTTTAAGCAATTAAAAAAATGTATATTTTAAATTTTAAATTTAAATTATAAAATGTTGAAAAAAATTATTTTTTTGTTGAAAAATTCTAATTTTAAATAATCAAAGCAATTATAATACTAAATTTAAAGTATGAGCTATTCCCTGCATCAAAGTGAATGTAGCTTCCAAATTTCATACAAATTGGTTAATAATTTTTTGAGAAATGTTGCGCACAATAGATGCAAGTCAATAATAATATTTTTTTTTTTTTTAAATCAAAATTAAACATTTAAAAAAAGTAAAATATATGATGTATAATATTGAAATATTTATTCTACATAGAGCACATAATAAGCTGTCAGTAGTAAAATTTTTATGCAATTTGTGTTGTATAGAGAATCAGAAATAAAATTAAATGTAACATAGTGCTAAATTGCACATTCAGTGAAAAAGTAATGAATTATACCTCTGGGGGTGCCTAGTCAGGTGAAGGGCTCATCACCTGATCAAGGTTTTAAATTACGAGATCAATTCCATTCTCTTCTTTAATTTTTGCTTTTTTTAAATATGCCAATTCAACAAAATTAAATAGAAACCTTGAACCGGAAAACAAAGAGAACTGTAGCAAATTACTGGAGAGCACTGTAGTGATGCCAACAAGGCTGGCGGATCACAGCCATGCTGTGATCAGGTGGATATCGTCTCGCGCGCAGGTACTAACTCCTCAAGCTAGGCACTCATGCCCGGCAGGTAGGAGCCTGGTTAGCGGTATATAAAAAAAATGACTCCTGAGACCTCTTAAAGAAAAAGGGAACTTTGGAAAATAACACTTACTAAATTGTCTATTTTCGATTTCATTTCACTATCAGCTCTTTTCCATTGTTATTTTTATTGCTGTATATAGATTTACATTTTAAGGTTTTCAATTAAAAATTGTAACTTTAAAAAATATTTTTTCTTTTGTAATTTCTTGAATTTTAAATAGAATATGTATATTCACGAAGCATGCAGCAAAAATTTCTTATTTCTTACATAGACTGTTTATTTTGAAAGCCAGGAAGTTCATTTAAAGTTTGGAAAATAAAACTTTATGAACGATTTAATGCGACTTTCTCATTTAGGAATAATTTATATTCCATATTAAAAGTTTCTACTAGTTTTTCCCATTGAAAAAAATGGTCAATAGATTAAAACAGATTTTCATTGATTACTCAATATTCAAATATCTTGAAAAACGAAAAAGAAACTTTTCTCACTTTCAAAATAAATGGTGCATATTATTTATGATATAATTGCCTATTTTTTAAAAGTTCGTTGTTAAAAAAAAAAAAAAATCATATTGTAACTTGGAAAGAAAATATACGATTGTTTATTAAAATAAATGCTCCATAGTATTTATAAAATGATTGCCTATTGAAAAGGCACGTTAATAAAAGTGCATATTTTAATCTAAAAGAAGATATACGATTGTTTATTAAAATAAGTTTCAACAGGCTCAAAAATAGCTTACGGTTAAATGATTCGAAACAATAATACGCAAAAACTGATTTGAAACGATACATTTTTATTTGACTTCTGATGAGATAAATAATCAATAAAAGTAAGGAAAATCAGTAAAAACTGCATCTTCTGTTTAAAAGATCCGTTCAATGAACTGCCCAGCTAACGGGTCTAGGTCATTACTCCCTCAAAATTGTCATCAAGCTTTCTTCCTCTTGAGTCAGGACGTCAGGACTTGGTCTTTCCCTCCAAGTCTAATGTGTAACCACATTCAGCCTCAAACTGTGTGAAAAAGACCAAAAAAACTGAAGAAGCGCGACCATTGGAGCAAGACCAAAGTTCGCTTTAAATCAGTGAAGCGTATCTTAGATCTAAATTAGGCTCACGATTAACATTATAAGATGGCTCATCTATCCAGAAATATTTGTAGTCACTTGAATCAACATTAGTAATAATAAATGGTATGATCATAAAGAAAATTCTATTGCGTGAATTTCTATTGTTTGCTCATTTTTTAATGGAATGGTAATTTACACATCCCTAAAGCAAATTACGCATATAATCTGCCGCTAAATAAGATCTTAATTCAGAACGATGAAGCATACCTTATTATAACAATTTTATGTTTTAGATAAGATTTGATGTATTTTGTGTGTGTTGTACTTAAACAGATGGATTAAATAATATTTTACTTTGAATTTTCAAGCTAAATGGATCGTTGTACTAATTATATGTTGAACATTAATGAGTCATTGATTATTGAATTAATTACGGATGCATTTTTCTTTTTCATATGTTTACATTTCTTGAAATTTCATTTTACACGTGTTCTTGGTAATAAGAAAGAAATATTATTTTTTTATTATCCTGTTTTAAATTCTGTAAACATTAGATTTTTTAAAGCTACAGCCGAACATTTTACCATTGAATTTCATTTCATTTTTCGAATTTTAGCTTCAGATTGACACAGTTTCAAATACTAAGTAAATATTTGCCCTTACGTATTAAAAAAATATTTTAAGAAACGAAAACCATTTCATCGGATGTTATTGAAAAGTGTATAAACAATTTTATTGTTTATAAGGAAAATAAAATAAAATAATATACTTTCAAATTATTACATTAAACATACAGAATTTGGAAAAAAGCATAAGTCTCATTTCAATGCATATAGTAATTAAAAAATGTTTTTAAAAAACTTGAAAAATGCAGAAAAATAATCTCTTTTAAGATCTTTTTTAAATTTTCTGATCACATAAAAGTGAAATTTGCCAAAGTAAAATACAAAGAAAATCAAATTGAAAGTTTGCCGTTTAAACTTTTCTATCATTAACACTAGAACTACCGGAAATTTTACTCAAGTTTTTTTAAACTATTTCACACCAGAAATTTTATTTAAAACTACTTAACTTATTTATTTAATTTATTTCTGTGAGTTTTATATTTAATTTATTTAAAAAAGAAATTTCTGGTTCGAATCGGAATATATTCCTTTGGTAACCGTCAAAATGACGGCTCATGGTAGTTCTAGTGTTAATAAACTATTGATCATTACACTCTAAAATCTAAAAATTCTGTTAACATATTTTGCTAGTTTGTATTATTCTGTTCTTAGCTTATTAAATTTATTAGTGAGGACTAAGGGGTAGAAAATATGTTATCTCCCGTATCCCGTAACACACAAAAATGCAATATTCTCTATGACGGCTCTTTCAAGAAAAAATAATAAGTGTAAGAACATGATATTTGTGATTCAAGAAGTATATAAGAAAGCATACAACATCACATAAATTAGGGATGATTCAGTTTCATTTAAACCACTTTATTCAATTCATTTTTAACTTGAAGGTATGTTATTTATTAAAATGGCTAAAGCTTGGAAATTTCTAACTTCTTCAAATATTCTTAGTTCATTAAGTTTATTAAGAATGAAAAATAAAATAAAATATACGTTAAGTTTAGATGCGAAAGTAATGAAAAATAATTACCAAAAAAAAAGTTATATTAACTAATAAATAATTCACTGAATCAGATTAAAAACTGATTAAAATTAAATTAAACTATATAAAAGTCATTAACTTAAAAAAGTATTTTACTCTACAAAATAAATTTAAGGTTTTAAAGATTTAAAATAAAAATAAAACTATTACTTTACAAAAATATTATAGTTCACAAATAAAAGAAAAACAATAATTCATTAATTTCATTAATTAATAGCCTGTTTTACTGGAACTTAAATCTACGGTGTATATTGTCAATGAATATAATTGATATATGTGTCCTATATCCAACTTCAAATATACATGAAAATAAAATGATGAAGAGGAGGGGTTATTAGCATTATCATTTTTTTCTGTTAGAGGTTTCCCATATTCAGCTTTCTCGATTTAAGTGCGGTCATGGTACTTACTGCGTGAAACAGAGCGAATAGCAGAAACTACGCTAATAATAGCAATGGAGAAGAACCAAGCAATCTTTCACTTGCACTAACGCAGATCTTATTATTTGGGATAATTTCGCTATCGTGATCTATTACCATATTAAACTCATGCAAGAAGTCATTAAAATTTTTATAATATTGTTATGAACATCTTTTTAAAATATTAGTTCAAAGCTTTATATATAGTAGATTTGTTGTCTATTGTTTTTTAAGAAAAAAAAAAACAACTTTTAAACATTATAAGAATATGTTGAATGTAAATAAATTTTACATTTCCTCCTTTTATCAGGCTGTTATTAATTCTACTTATATAGATATTGTTATCACACTTCTGGTTATGACGATAAAATGTATTATTTAAAGCATTAAAAATAAAATAAAGTTTAAATATTCATATAATGATAATTCAAATCAAACATTAATATACAGTCAAACCTCGTTAACACGAACACGCTTAACGCGAATTACTTTTAGCACGAACAGAATCCGATTGCCCCTTCCAGTTGTATGTAATGTATTTAAGTTCAGATAACACGAACTACTTTTAACACGAACAAAAAAAGTTTATTTTCATTTGATATTATATTGAAATACTTTAAAGTAAATAAAATAAAAACTTACAAAAGTACTTTAAAATTATATTTAACCTTTTCACTCCCAGATACAATATAGTAGATCCAGATATACGTATCCACTGAGAGTGAAGGCGTCAAGAAATTTTGAACAATCAGATTAAAAAAAAAAACCTCTCCTTTCTCTCCCTATCTTTCTCTTTTATTAAGCGTTTTCCGATATGAAGAACAACGTTTATGATTAATAGTTTTTTAACATCTTCTATTTACCAAAAATTATTATTATTAAAATTCCAATGATTGTTGTAATTTTAAACTGCGTAAAACGAAACTCTTTTTTTAGGAAACAATTATAAAAACTGATAAAATGTATTTAAAGGAACTTTAGTACTTTAGACAAACTAACTATACTTTATACTTTATACTTACTTATAATATATACTTTAATGCTTCAAAAAAATCGAAATTACATTTTTGATATTAGATGAAGACCATTTTAGTTCTGAAAATTATGGTACACAATTTATGTTTCAGGATTTTGTGTTTCAAAATTATTATACAAAGAATGGATGTATTTCTTTACGTTTTCCATTAATTCAAAAGCTTTAAGTAGACTCACTATCCTTTTAATAACTTTTTCAATTGTATTTTACAATATCATTTTGGCACATTATTAAATGATTTGAGGAAGGAAAATGACTTTATGAAGAAATTAGACAATTCTATTGGCACAGTTTGAAAAATTTTATTTAAAAAAAAAAAAATACTTCTTCTCCTACAGATATCAATATTTTGTAACAGTTTATATATATATATATATATATATATATATATATACTGTTTTCAAAAGTGTTGTCTATAAGGATCATATTACCGAACAGTTAATTAGTTAAAGAGAAAAAAAAGTCATCACATATGTATAATATAATAAAAAATGTTATATACTTGAAAATTTATCTTTAAAAAATAAACTATTTATATTACTGAAAATCCGGTTATTAATTTTATAAAACGCACCAAGGAAAATGGTCTTAAAAAAAAACATAAAAAAATCTATTGAGAAATATATGTTGAAGTTTTAACATTTTGAAGTACTAATATATTGAAAGAACACAAACTGAAGAAAATGAATTTAAAAAATGTTATTCTGCATTATTTAAAGAGAAATCGATACAGTAAAAACCCCTTTTCGCGTATTTATAATTATCGGATCTTGACGATTTTTTTTTTCAGAATTTACTAGAGCTGTTTAAATACATTTTAAGTAAAAAATTGATATTTTCGTCCTTTTTCACTAAATGAAGGATAGCGAGTTCCCTAAAACGCTTTTATCTCAGAATACTAATTTTGACATTCGCATAGGATTTCTTGTGTCTTTATGAAGTGTCTTGAATTCAAAAGTCCCAAATATTACAATTCGCTATAGGCCTAACTAAAATATTTTATAAAAATAAATACTTAATATTACAATTTCAAAATTAATATGAAGAAAATGAATATTGTTAGACGTTTTTAAAACAACATCCGGCATAAATGTATTTTTCTAAAATATCTCTGAATTTTTAATTCAATTTTCAGCAAATATTATAAGTTACGACAGTTTCAGATCCTTTCATTTACTGGTTTAAAATTTAAAAAACTAGTTTAAAATTTTTGAATTAAAAGAAAACGCATAGAAACACAAATTTGGCATCAAAATGTTCAGAACTAGCTTGCATTAATATAAAATTTGAAATTTCGATTTTTAAACGTCTTAAAGGTAAAAGGTCTAAAAGGTCTTCTTAAATTTACGATGATTTAAAAAAATCTTTTTACAAGAAGCAAAATTCTTTTTTCATTTATTCAGTTTTTAGCTCTTTCGTAACGAGCGTCTTGTACACAATTTTTAATCTTTTAGAACTAGTACTTTAAAAGAGAAATTTTTGTCTTATATAATTACACAAATTCTGTGATTAAATAAGATGAAAAGTACAATAAAGAAATTACTGGTCGGAAAAATCAAAAATTGTGCGCACCCTATACGTCACATATACGCGACGCTAGTCGTGAAGGGGTTAAATTAAATTAAGCATTTATTTTTAAGAATTCTGGATAAAAATAAAATTAGATAGTGCGAAAAAGCACCTGAAATTTCAAGGCTAACTTCCTGGATATATTCGATAATTCGTTTAACACCTTGTCACAGTATCTCTTGTCTTTACGAAATCCTGTTTCAATACATTTTTACAAGAATGATCTCTCGATCTCACGCAAGCTTCGCAGAAACATAAGATTCAACAAGCATCAAGCAAGATGCAAATAACTATCTTTTGAAACAATATTCGAAATAGGGAAAGAATATCAAATTTGACCTTTGACCAAAGTTCATCTTGCAAGTGCCTTCCTCGACTATTCTTCTTTGTCTCTGCAGACAAGGCCATCTGTTGGCTTTTCATCAACACCAAGATTTTTCATTCCTGTCACGAAGCATCATAACTGATTGGAAGTAATATTCTATTCTGTGATCCAGGTTGTCCCCAGATATAGAAATCCCATTTATAGAAATACATCCCATAGTGTACAGAGTTCGATTTTCTATAAATTGTGCGCAGATAAGAGTTTTCTTGTTATCTTATTAGAATAAATTGTGAATTTTTATTAAGGCTATATTCCTTAGAGCAAAAAAGTCACGAAAAGATTTTTGAAAGGAAGAGCATAGTTTCTTTAAAAACATTTTTTAATATTTTGAGCATCCTTTTATTTAATTTAAAGTAATATACAATACAGGAATTAAGCCTGCAGCAAGAGTGCCAAGGAAATACACCGCGAGATTGTCTAAGTATCGACTTCGATTCTCTTTGGCTATTTATCCACATTCTACTCATATTTAGAAATACACCCCATAGTACCGAGTTCGATTGTTTCTCAATATTTTTCCGCAGCTAACGGATATTAGTAAATATGGAATAAAACACGCAAATTATGCGCAGATAAAGACTCCTCTCGCTATCTTATTAAACTAATTTTTATTAGACATATATTTTTTGCAGCGAAAAATATGCGAGTTATAACTCTCACTCAAAGGTTTCCGAAAACATTAAATTTATTAATTACTATTTATTAATTATTACTCCCACTACCCTTAATTTTTTCATAATTTTAGTTTCAGTAGATTCGGAAATAGGAGGGGGCATATTTTCCCAGCATACTTTCAACGATATCTCTAAAAATATAATACGCAAAATTAAAACAAATATATTTTTGAGTTCAATGTTACGAGATCTTTCGAACGATACCCTACACGATACATAGAATGAAAGATTTTTTTTTTCAAGTGACTTAATTAATATCTCGGCTAATTAAATGTTTCACATTTTTTAAAAAATATATTGAATGCATTTGCAGTTTTAAAATATTACAAATTATTTAAAATATTTTTATTTCGTTATAATACTTTAAATGTTTTTGAATTAGTAATATTTTGTTTGACATCCAGATTATTACTAGATTTATACCATTTAAGCGGAGATATGAAAACAAAAATAAGAAACCAAGTGTAAAAAATCTTCAAAAGATAGTTTATTTTTTATAATAGTAAGAACAGAGTATATGAGAATTTCTTTTAAGAAGTTTGGTGGTATAGAATCATAATTTCGGAGGAAGTAAAGAAATAATTTTTTATTTAATGTTATTCGCTATAAATATTGCGAAAGATCACCATATAAATACTGTATAATCAAGATACGTATATTTCCTGAAAAGCATTGTTTAAAATACTTCTAGATGTTTTACTCTCGATATTGCAAAATGTAACTGAACTAGTAACTCATAAAAAAAAAAAAAAAAAAAAAAAGGCCTTAAAAATTCTAGCAGTGGAATTAAAGAAATCTTTAAACACCTATATGTTACAATATGGCTATTCAATTTCTATTAGTTTAAATGTCGGGTTTTCATTCGTACATTTACTAAGTTTTATATTTTCGAGGCAACCCATTAGCGTAAATAAGCTAAGTTAAAACTCTAAAAAATTATTTAACATTTTTAAAGTTCTGGGTCTATTCTTTCGAGATACATTATTATTTTTTATATCTATTGTAAATTGTCATGAATTTTAAGAGTGCGACAATAGTTGCGAAAATGTAAAACAGCTGACATTGATGTAATTTTTTCTTGGAAACTTTTGAAGCATTTTTTATACATTTTTAAAATTGTTTTGGCACTAGCTAAGCTATAAATTGATTTGTCGGCAAAAAAAAAAAAAAAAAAAAAAGTTATGCAATCTCGCAAACAAATCTTGCAGACTAGGATTTCTTAAAATTAACTTAATAATTGCATTTTATATTTATATTCGTTGCTGAACAATCAATTTATAGTTTAGCTACTTCCTAAACTATAAAAAAATATATTGAAATCGCTTCAGTGGTTTCCGAGATAAAGGTACATCAATGTCAGATATTTTATATGCTATTTCACAACTGTTGTAGCCCCATTAAACCCGCTGACTTATCACGAACGAAGGGATAATAACATTATTAAGCATCTCCTATTTTATTTTATCTGTATTAAGCATTTGATGGTCAAATTTCCAGAGCGATATTTGTTCTTAAAGCAATTCTATCTGCAAAATTGCCTTTTCACTTTAAAAGTATACATATTAGATTCAAATTTTATATATTAATGCTGTACATCCAAGTTATAAAGTAACTAATATTTTCAAGACAAAATATTTTTTTATAAACTGTCTCTGTTTTACAGCTCATCCAGAAGAAGAAAAATAGTTACATGAATCAATATACAATTGTTATCATTTACAGTTTCATCTACATTCAAATATTCACTGTTAAAAATTTGCAGCAAACTGTCCAGTCATTTGACCGTTTTTATAGAAAACGGTTACATAACCGTAATTTAACTCTATTCTGACCATATTATTGCCCATATTATGGTCAGAATAAAGTTAAATTACGGTTATGTAACCGCTGTCTATAAAACGGACAGTTTGCTGCAAACTTTTAACAGTGTTTATTATTCTTTAATCATTATTACAAGTTACTTTTATAACTTTATAACAAGGCTATAATATCAAGTTCAAATTAGTGACTATTGTCTTTAATTTCAAAACAAAATAGAATTTCTTTTTCCTTCTTAATTGCCATGAAAATTTTACCCCGTTTGTTTCGCACTCCTTTCTGAAGAAAATGATATTTTAATAAAATGTATGAGAAATTGTATATCAGCATTTTTATCATAATTGATATTTTTATGTTCATTATGAAAAATTTCATTCATTTAGAACTTCACTTTTCAAGATTCTTCTGCTGTAAAAGAATAGAAAGGGCAAATGTGAATGATAAATATTATATACATTTTATATAATTTTGAAGGAAAAAATTGTTCATGCATGAATGATAAAATGTATTTAAAGTTTTGACACCTAGTAATTATGAATAACCACGTGATATTTTGATGCTATTAATGCTAGCAAAAAGGAACGTATTACGTTTATAAACTGACTACAAATAACCGTATCTTGAAATCTACTTATGTTCAATGCATTATTTGAAAGATTTTTTCTTAATTAATCAAAATTTAGATATAATGCATCTAATAAGTTTCCTTGCAATGAATGACATTTTGACATGGTAAATTTTCTGCTTACGAGGATAACATTATCAACGCTGTTCTTTTATCAATAAGGGAAAAATCATAATGTTAAACTCTGTTTGGGAGTCGAAAAAAAACCCCACAATAATTTGGAACGTTTATAATGTAACAATAATGAAGATAATCTTTGCTTTCCTTATATCCTTAAAAGATAAATAATAACTTTTCAATGAAACTATTTGAATAAACGCATCACTGTGAAACTCTAAATAAATAAATAAATAAACTTGAAATCTATATTAAAAACAATCTAAAATTACTCTTTTGACCATAAAGATGCATAATGTTTAATGAATCTTTACCAGAAAAACGTAAATTATTCTGCTGGGTATAGACTTAGGAATTTTAAACTAAAAAGTATATTTAAAAGTACTTCAAAAATCAAGGTATGTTCAAATTCTACATGTCTGGTGTATCAAATCGCTTCTGAATGTGAATTACTTTGAACTTGATGCTAAGACCCTCAACCTTCTACTATATGGTTCTTTATTTTAAAGGTTTTTCTAAGAAAAAACATAAAGAGCGATATAGAAAGTGCAATACAGAAAAATGGATTCTTTTCAAATGATGTGCGTGAAAAATCAAATAAATACTGAAGAAATTATACTGAAGCCATCAAATTCATGTAACAATTGTATTTTATATTTTTATTTTTTGCCGAACGAACAATTTTACAAAAAAGTAATAAATTTTGGACCAAAACACGTACTATGCTTTCTTCATATGTAACACGTAATGGCTAAATGCACAATATATGGAAAAACGAGTGAGTGACTCTGAAAAAACAGCGCCCCTTTTTACATAGTGTTTAAACGAAAACTTATGAGTAATGTCGGAGGAATTTTCCGATATGAAGCATGCTTTGTCGGCTATTTTATTTTTTGGCATCAAGAACAAAACTTTTTTAAATGTATAATTGTCCTATATTGCTGCATAACTATATTAGCAGCACAGTGAATGCAGTAAATATTAAAAAGCGATATAACTGAATGTTCGTGATATATGAACAAATTTAATTGTATTCGTAGTTTTAATAGTTTTCTCAGTGATCACCCCAGTTACGTATTCTGAAGATAAAATACGGTAACTTTTAAATATTCAGGCCATCAGAAAAAGTGGTTTTCTCGAATGGCATAAAAACAAAGTTTATATTTAACTTTTTAAATCTATATAATTGTATACAATCTCCTTCGAGCAATTATTTGTCAAAAATGCATTAAAATTTTACATACGTGCTTCATACAAAGTTTCCTATCAGTAGAAATAATATAAAAACACTTATTTAATTTACTTTAGATTTATAAAACCATGGACTATTTATAGTACTATATTTATGCTTTCAGGCATAATGTATTTGTATAATTCTAATTTTAAAATCATATAGCTTTATTACACCTTAACATCTAAGATTAGTATTTAGTTTTAAGATATCATTTAGATGATATTGTTTTGATATCATAGAATTAAGCATGAATTATGATCGATAAGACGATCTTTTGAATTACAAGCAATGGCATTATTTTTTTCTTGAAATTTCAAGAAGCCGTTATTAATCGTACTTTACAGTGAATCAATAATGTATTTAGGGTAACCTTTGTTTAAAAGAGTAAAATTTAAAAAAAAAATCTTTCCTAAACGTATTAATATTTTATTCAGTACATGTGTCACATTTCGTCATCTAAATCGTGTGTAAAAGAGTGATAAAATATTTATTCTAACAAATTTGTAAACATTTACATTTTTTCTTCAACTTAAAGAGTGTCAATAAACTGGAATGGAATTTTCCAGTTTCAGAAATATATAACAGGAGGATTTAAAAACTTACAAATTGTATTAACTGATGTTTATGCAGCATATGTGTATGAGCATATTCTTCTGCATTTCAAAGTAAAAGCTTTTGTTTTTTAGGCTATTTTATCGATACAGTAAATTTATCAATAGAATAATTCTTTATACAGCTGGATATTTGAATATTTACTTCAGTCAAAATAAAAAATATGCATATAAAATAAAAAATAAAAAAACAACCTTATTACAAATTTAGGAAAAAAAGATGAATGATTGAAATTTTATTATTATCTATTTACGTATACTATCTCCTTGTCAAAAAGTAACAGTTTCTGAATATTAACACATATTTACTCAAAAAATATTTATAGATGGTTCTTATCGAGATTCTAGAAAACCGGTAAAATTTAGAATTTCATATATCACTGTCTGACAAGTGAATAGTTTTACTACGAACAAGCATACATTTGGATACAATTAAGTTGAAAAGCGTAGCCAGTTTTTTTGCACCATCGATGGTCACGTAAGTGTCATAAACTGCTTCATTTTCGATCTTCGTTTAACACATGTTCTGCTATCAACCATCATAAATGATATGAAATGACGAATTCATCGCTTATCTGAATGCGTTTCGAATATCAGGAACTGGTTACTGATGAACCATTCGTTTTTGAGGGATTTTTTCTTTAATGTGCTCTAACACATCCTCTTGGTCTCTAAGAGATACATAAATCATGCTCACATTTATGAGATTTATGAAAAGGTGAATTTAAAATAGAACAGATTTGCAATCCATTTTCCAAAGCTCTGATTCTGTCACAAGTTTTAGCAATGCAAGTGATAAATTTCAAAAATGAGTATTTTCGGTGAATACTTCGTTTAAATTCAATAAAAGCAACCGTTTGGGTGTGGTTCTTTCTTCATAACTTTAATTCAGTGCTATCAGATAAGTGATCTATGTGATAAAAAAGTTTTTTTCTTTTGTAATTTGCAGATCAAAGAAAAGAAAGCAAACTTATTATGCACTAAGCACAAAATTACAGTAATTAATTACAGTAATTAATAAGCAAAAAATTACAGTAATTAAAATATAGAACTTCTACAAATATGAGAAACACTTACAATATTATATATCAGGTGATTCGAAATAGATCTCTCGGCGATTATTTTTTAAACCTCTGATGATAGTAACATACTTAGTTACAAAATTATAGAAAACAAATACAGATTTTAGATATGGCAATTGTTTTACAATTGTATATATAATAATGTACGAAATTTAATTTTTTATACGGTGTCTGGGTCCTATAAGTTATATTTAGAAAACTATTCTCCTGCTTCTAAGGAGATGAAAAAAATTTCATTCTTTAGCGACCAAAACCTACTGAGTTATGACTTTATGCATTTTATAAAATTTTGGTGTTCTCTGGCACTAAAAGCGGATATTTCCGTTTCTAGTGCCAAAAATTCTCAAATTAATTCGGGTAACAACTATCCTGATGCAAAATAAAAGAATCTATCAAAAAAAAAAAAAAAAAAATGAACGCAAGCATTATTCTGAACTACAAGTAATGGCATCACCATCAATCAACATAGAATATGGCCTAATCCAATGTAATTGAACTATTTGCGAACATAACTTGCCATTTTTAATGGTTGACTGACTAATGAGGAACATTTCTAATAATCTAATCATCAAATTCATGATTCACTGAGTACCAGAGAAACAGAGACCGTGGTTTTCCGAAACATCCCAACTTGCCCTCAAATAACAATAGATTCTCTTATTTTTTTACTTTCGTTTTCTTTTTTTGTAAAACCTGACACTTATACAAACTCGCTAATTATTTTCGTAAGTTTAATACGTTTACGACTAGCAAAATTTGGTAATCATATAGCGTCACCATTTTGTTTGGTTTAAGAGACGGTTGATAGAATTGTTTATGTGTCGGATGTTAAAAAACAGTATCATTATACATTATTAGTTTCAAAGTTTAAAATGAACACCACGACCTGTAATTCGTTCAGAAATGGCTCTGTGTGTATATGTATGTTTGTTAATAAAATAAATATTTCGAAAAAGTGATAATTCCACATTTCAAGATTTTAAAATCATATCTTTTTGAAAAATGTTCTTTTGCAAACATTTGTATATATACAGTATTTTCCGGTTTGTAAGTCGACCCCGAAATAAGAGAGAAATAACACGACCTTACGTTTGAATACCAATATTTTCGAATAGATTTATTCACACGTTTTAATCGTAAAATTCGTGATAATTTTTTTCTATTATTTGAAGGAATCGGACGGAATACGGAAATACTGGTATTCAAATGGAAGAGCATGTTAATTCTCTCGATTAGGGGTCGATTTATTACACCGGAAAATACGATACATACAAAAAAAATCGCATATTCTTACATGTATGCATGCATTCTTATATATATATATATATATTATTTCTACTTTGTAGTTATCTGATACCTTGTTATAAGAATTCCCAATTATTGGTACACTATTTGCTTCACGTGATTCATTCTATGAATTTTACTATTCCCATTGTTTATATGTGTTACATTTATTTCGTTGTCAATAAATTATTACTTCCTAAATCATAATTTCAAGTTTCAGTTGGTGTTTTGGTAATGTTTCATTAATGGTTATATATTAGCATTCAAATTATTATGCTGCATATGCGCAAATAATTATGAATGTAAGTAATTTATGATGTCTTTATATTTTGATATCTTTTCATTTTGAATTTCAACAATTCATCTTGATTTATATATTCTTATGCATTTTGGTATCGTATATATTTTTAAATATATATAATGGTGCTAATTGATTTTAGCAATCTTTCAAATATTGTACGCTTTGAACTCTGCTGTATTTGCGCATTATCATTGTGTATTTTTTAATTTTTATTTTTTAATTTTTATTTTTTTATATTATTTCTACTTTGTAGTTATCTGATACCTTGCTATAAGAATTCCCAATTATTGGTACATTATTTGCATCACGTGATTCATTCAAATGTTGAAACCAGATTTCAGCAATTACTGTTTATAGCCGTAAAGGTATACTTGAATTCTGTGTTCATCTTTGTATATGATCTATATATCTGTATATACACTATAAGGTGTGTTAAAATTTAGCTTTGTTACAAAAGTCACAGTCGGAAATTCCCCTTCAGCAATTTCCAGTAACAGACGGAAATACTCTCGAATAATTTTGTACAGCCCTGCATATTATCAACAGATTTGCATACACTCCTCATATAAAACAAAAAATTATTTCAGGGAAATAACGCACAGCACAACTCGAATCATACCTTCAGAAATTAATATCCATAGACGGCAATGTATCCGGCTCTTGCGTAGCCCTATATATGAATTCATTTATATTTTACAAAATTCTCTTAGATGACTGGAGAATAACTCTCTAAATATAATTCAGCTGGAAAATGCATAACTCAATTAAAAAAACATCTTTAAGCAATTCATGCTCATACATATGAATTACTTATGAATGATTTTGTGTAGCCCTGTATAGATTACAGAATTTATACCCATCACGTAGTATGCAAAAGTTTAGTTAAACTTAAAAACGCATACTAAATCGGAAAACGCACGTGCAGCTTTTATCGTCAATATGCGGTATTGTAACCGAAATTTTTTGCGTCCCTGTAAATGAACGGTTTTCGTTATATTCTACGATAAGCATCTTGTAGGGGACCTCAATAATGTATATAAATTTCATTATCTTTGAAGTAGTGTAACATTTATTAAAATGCTCTCCAAACATTTTCCCTCGTAGATCATTATGTAACCGAATCCTTTTAAATGACCCTGTAAATGAACGTTAAATGTTTTTCATACCATATGCTACAGAAAGCACGTTTTAAAGCACTTCATAAATGTATATCAATTTCATTATGTTTGAAATGCTGTAACATCATTAAAATACACCGTAAACGATTATTCCCCCATTGATCATAATGTAACATGATTATTTTGGGTGTCCCTGTAAACGAACTATAAATGTTACACACTTTATTCTCAATAGGAAACATGCCACTATACTTTAACAATATAAATCAATTACATGGAAATACGAGTATATTTACACGAGTTAGAGCACGGAGAAGCAGGCGTCAGATATACGGCAGACAGACAAACCGAATTCATAAACACTTTTCAGCTAAGTCGGAAATTGTTAAAAAGTGACATATTAAATCTAGAGTTTACGCCATCCGCATCAAATCCATGATTTATCATAGCGGTTTTCACGCATGTTATTCACTGTCAAGCAAATGCATCCTTATCTGTCTCACTTTTTTAAGAATATTTGCCAAATATTGAACTTTTGACTTAGAAGACACAGACTTTCTTCCTGGATTCATTCGGCATGTTTATTTCAAGGAAGCACTAGAGAATGTAATAATATGTTTGTTCTACATCTATTCTTCTATCATTCTTTTTATTTAACTGTAAGATAGCGGTTGTAGTAAATATACAAGCATAAACTTAGAGCTATTGTTACAATAAAGTAAGAAAAAAACCCTTGAAAAGATTTTTGTCGCTCGTCCATGATTTTTTTACCACTGCAATAACCCATTAATCGTATTAAGTAGCCTAAAGAAATCAAAAAGGCTCCTAAGCCGATTACATTCAATTTTACTTTTAATTACTAATATACTAATAATAATCTGTACGTTATGTTAATTTAAATTAATTGGAGAAATAATGTAAGAAAGTTACCCCTGTCGAAACAAAATTCGACAAAAGCCTGGCGATTGCATTTACTATATTAAATTACGTTGTAGAGCCGTAACAGGTTATTGACAATACTCAATAAATAATTTGGATGTTTGAATTTTAAGCAACTTTTAAAGTTTCAATTTGAAATGGAACAGCTTATAACCAAGGAAAAATTGATTTGAAAGAAAACATTTATCGACGACGTATGCAATCAATAAGTTTGCTTGCGAATTTCTTTAAAAATTGGAAATATTTTTCTTTTAACAAAAATCTTCGTATTTTCATAGAAAAATGCTATTATTAGATATTTTATCTTTCAAATCCATTTTTGTGTCTCATAAAACTATTAATAATTATGTACAATAATAATTCGAAACGCTATTAATGGCAATAATGTAACGCTTCTTATTCTACAACTATTAATAAAATACTTGACTATGTAATCTAGCAAGTAAAGCATTTAGTTTTTAAATTATAATATCGTGTATTGTAATAATTTTTTATGTTTACAACCCTTTACTTGCTACGATATGTTACTCATTTATCAAAATTTTTCAATCATAATCTCAAATATATGAAAGAAATTAACATACCTTTAGAAATTGGAAAAATAAAGAAATTAAAAAAAAAAAAATCTTATTAGCTTTCTTATGCAGCAGTATATAAACCTTTCAAAACCATCAGGATGCTATAAATACCCTTGAAGGGCGGTGGGACATATATGTTCCACTTAATTTTAATTCCCAAATGCCACAATTGCACCAGAATTTTGAAAGAAAATTTTGCTTTTATATCTTACGCGAAGAAAAGCTGTTACCTATTTCCCCTGAAAGGATTAAGCAAAATTAATAAATATCGATTTGGCACCATTTTATATTGCTTAGTTTTTTTTAAACTTATGTTTAGCATACTGTTGATCGAGTACGAATTTACTCAACACATCACTAAACTGTTCATTTTATCTATCCTATGATAGTACCTAAACATATATATGTATATAAATTGAAAATTATGTAGACATATAAAAATCTAAAAGCGCATCCCACCAAATACAATTAGACAGATAAAAGTATTTCAAAGCTTAAAAAAGTAAATAAATAGCAATAATAATAATGAAAAGATTTTTTTTTTAAATCACCGCTCAATGATGCTTTAAGAAAATCTCGGGTTTTTTTTTTTTTTAATAATAAAATTATATTTAGGTAGTAAAAACGAACTATTTTATAAATTTAACTAAATATCGAAAAGGAAATTTGTAGGAAGAAAGTAATTTTGGAAAACAACTTTTATTTTCTTTAAAATATTGTAGAATTTTAGCAAATTTCAGATGCCTCAATTTTAAATAAATTAATTGCACAATTAATTTTGCTTGAGAAGATGAATTGTAATTATAAAATTTTGGTACACTTAAATGTCATATGAATCGCATTTAACTTACTGTTTTAAAATATTAGTCTTTCCACTTTAGCAAGGGAACTGAAACATTATATTTTATAGCATTAACTTCCTCTTTTATACAAACAAATTTCATAAAGCATCAGAGCGGTCCGTATTTATCTTTTTAATGTTTAGATGAAATAAAATTGCATTCTTTAAGGTTAGTTTTAGAAATATTAGCGATTTTACTTTCACAGTATAACGATACATTCATAATTTGCCGTGTTTTTACGAAATCAAATTATCCAGTTACAAGTCTCCGTCTTCAGGGATGCGAACGAGTTTGTTTCTATAAAATCTTTTTAACATGTGGCCTTTTATTACGTTCGCGCAAGCTTTTAGTAAAATATTCCAATCTCCGAAAACATATAAAATATTACTATACAAAATAAACTTCAGAACTCAGAAAGAATCCTAAAATTAAATAGTTAAAAACTTTTTAGTTACTAAAATATCCCTAAAATGAGACTGTTAAGTGGTTAAAGAAAGAAAGAAAAAAGCTCCACATTCGATTTATTTTGCATCCAGAATACCAAAATTAAATATAAATTTAATATCGCGATTATATAAAGCGATATTAAAAAGTATTATGTATCATTTTATGACATTCATCCTTTTAATATTAAAACCCTGAAATCACTGATGAAACTAGCATGCAGGCTAGTAAGCGGAACTGATGGGTAGGTGTCAGGCAAAAGCCAGCGAGCCGGTAAGTGAGTCAGTAGGGAAGATGGAGAGTGAGAGAGGCTTTTAAGCTGGAAAAGAGGTCAATACCACAAACGAGGGAAGAATTCCGTAAGAAGGCCATATCAAAAGATTACGCTGATTCTTCTCGGATTTAGTGAGATGGCTATTATTTGAGAGTGTCTCTAATGATGTAATTGTGAGCGGAATCCACGAGAGGGCTAGGGAATTTTTTTTCAGGAAATTGCTTGTTTATGAAAGTTGGCTCACAAAGGATTGGGTATCCCTGGGTTAAAGCAATTTTCAGTTATTGCGGTAAACTTTTTTTAGATGATCCCTCGATTAAGTTTCTATTAGTGCGCAAAGCACGAAATAGGGGATGATTTTTTTTCCAGCAAGATGTCGTCGAATTTTTGAAAATGAAATTGCAGAAAATGCCGAATAAAGAAATAACATTAAAGAATTTTAAGAA
Source organism: Maratus michaelseni (assembly GCA_963931845.1). Classification (NCBI taxonomy): domain Eukaryota; kingdom Metazoa; phylum Arthropoda; class Arachnida; order Araneae; family Salticidae; genus Maratus; species Maratus michaelseni. Next base: position 334,816,627 of record OZ007586.1, on the reverse strand, counting down.
AAATTTCAAAAATTAGAGTTCTTCAGATAGCATTTGATGAATATAGACCCAGACATCAGTGGAATTATGCAAGTGTACCAAGGATTAGAAAATAAAATTTTGTGTTACCGAAAGATGTATTATTTAAAAAAAAGAGAAAAATACTGCGCATTTGACAATAGATAAGTTTTCATTTAAATAAATTAAAATGTATGTAAGTTTAGAGTAATCAAATTGTATTACAATACGTTTTAAATCAAATTATGTAAATTAAGAAAAGTAATAACCGAATGTTAAGTAAGCTAACATAAATAACCTACAGAATTGTAGTAATGCAAAATAAAAATAAAAATTGACTTTTCAATGTTTCTCGATTGTTACTGATTAAACTAGTTCCTATCTTTATGTTAATGGGAATTCATGAAAATTAGATAAACTTAACTTAAAATTTCAAATCAAGCTGTAACACGTACTTTCTAATAATAACACAGCAAAAACAATATCACAGTACATTATTACATTGTCTATTTATGTAAATTGGGTTTTTGAGAAAGTTGGCTGTGAATCTATTTAAATTTTTCCCATTCAATGTATGTTTTTATTAGTGCAGTAATATCGTGGGATTAATTTAACGCACTAATCGAGATCCATTCTTTGAATTTAAAAATTGTAACTACTTCTCCAACCCCATAATTTATGAAATAAAAAATAATTTTAAAAACGTAATATTAAGGATTTAGGTAATTGAAATTTTTCATATTTTAAATATTTTTGTTTTTGAATTATGTGTAAATGGGAAATACATTAAAAATATGGGAAAAGTTTAAACTTACATATTACTCGATACATAACTTATATACAGTTTGAATAATGAACTTTTCAAAGATTAATGCTAAGTTTTGTAGAAAGATTTTCTTAGTATCCACATAAGTATTAAAATTTTAGAAACAATTTTTTTCTTCCCGTTCGAAAGGTCAAAATCCTTTAAGTACTAATCTTCAGTTTTGTTGAATGGCTTTATTAATATACATATGAATTTGAATTTAAGCAAATTTGCATATTTAACTAAAGAAACCATTTATGCTAGAAATCACTTGGACAAAGGGAAAGTATTTAATATGTATTATTTATATAAAAAGATTTTTTTAAACAGAGAAAATATTTTAAAGCATTAAAATTTCTGCCTATGAAAAACTGTAAAACTGATAAGTTCATTAAAATGAGTCTTTTTAAGACAATAGAAAATGTTACAGAAATGAATTTGGCAACATGGCTGTGATTTAAATTCCCCTCACCTGCAGCCTACACTTTTTAATTAACACTATCATTTAAAAAGAAAAAAAACCTAACCAAATACTAAAATGAAAGAAACATTATTTACAATACAGGTCAAGAGAAATCTTTTTCAATTAGAAAGTTAATTTTTTTAAACGGTATAGTAATGAACATGATTAAATGTAATATTACATAGAATTTCTTTTCGTTTATACAATTATGAACAGTATTTTTGAGAATATCGTATGGTTAAGAAAAATGGGGTAATTAGATAAGTAGTAATATAGGATTTACTAATCCAAGTTCGTTTTTAACAACTATTTTAAAGTGCTGTATAGCTACATTGTATTTTATAAGAAGAATTTGTTTTAACCCAAGCACTTGTGATTAATATTAGTGAGAAAATCATGTTATTGGTGAAAATTAAAAAGCGCAAAATTAACTATTATTGCATTTACTAATCATGGTATCTTATAAAATCATGAAAGATATTCATATTATTAAAAAATTAAAACGCATTTAATTAACGTATCTTCAAAGAAATTACTATGGATGAACTACAGTGATAAGGGTGAATAAACCGTGAATACCTGAACCGAAATAACGTACCAGACACTTTCCATTCGGAAGGTGTATTTTCATGGTGAATGAAAATTAGTAACAGAAAACTATAACCCAAATTAGTGTCTTAAATAAATAGAAGGTTTGATAAAATTTAGTAACAAAATAACATGAAATTTATTGAACTGAAACATTTTCAAATTTGTAATTAATTTTAAAAAGCATAAAGTAAATTATATGTTTTTATCAACAGAACAGAAATAGAAAATGTTTCGAGAAATTTCCCAATGAACAGTAATGAACAATTTTAAGTTACAGTTAATATTAATATGATTTTGCAAAATGAGGGTAATTAATCCGTTACATTTCTAACTTAACAGAAATAGATGTAGAAGGAATTTTTGAAGCATTTTTAAATTACGAATTTTTTATGTTTACGGAATAATCCTCAATTTTCCTATAATGCTACACAACGTTTATATGGTTTAAACACAGGAATTGTATTGAAAGAGCAATATAAAACCACGGTATTATTATGGTTATTATTCAATATTTATTATAATAGTAGAATAAACGCACCTTTTCTTTCAAGAATTTTAAAAAATTGAATATCGCCCCTTAATTTTAAAATAATTTAAATCCATGGCTTCTAAATTTAATTTTACTTGTGTAAACAAGTGCAGGTCTCCTTGAGTTAAAAAATGCAATTTTTAACCATACTCCAGTGTCAACGTAAACGATCTTATTATATTTTTATTGCCTGGGAATTGTATTAGTGCTGTAAACAAGATACACAATACCAACGCTCTTAAATATGCTTACGATCAATTTTATGGCATAGCCCTTGTGCCCGTTCATAAAACCTATACAAATATCCGTCACGGAAATTTTAACTTAAAAGTTTCTTTTGTAGATATCTACTTTGCCGTGAGAGGTTTTGATCAAGAAATACCATAGTTCCCGCCCCCGAGGTCAAGAGAAACACAAATGTTATTTAGGTGAAATTTTGGTGCGAAACGAAAAAGGGGAGTCCTCTCGGAAAAAGTTCTCGAATTTTCTCGGACGTACGGAATAAAAAATGGGGAAGTGTCAGTGGCCAGTCAATTAACCGTGTTTTGAAGTGGAGAGATGATTTTTTTTTTCTTTACGGAACTAATTTTTGGAGAGCCAGTTGAACAGATGTGAAGAATTGTGAAATTGTTCAGACCCAGAGTTTTACCGAACTAAAGCCAATATAGGGCGCAGAGTTGACCTCCACCCTTCCCCCAGAGAGACAGTGTCCAGTCATCCTTCGTAGTGAAGCAGGCCCTCCAAAAAAGATCTTTAAAATATTTTAATCGAAGGTGGAGAAATATGTGGGTGGGAAGAGCTTCGACTAATTTCATGGTATAAAAAAAGTGTCTATGATCGCAGTGCTGCGGTCTCGAGGAGTTAGCCTTCATCTCTAGGACGTATTGTGAATCTAGTAAATGTTTGAGCTTATGTTAAAAATAATCGAGGGAATGAACCCACCACAGCCGAGCAAAGTAGTCCGACCGTCTTTTCTCATACAGATGAATGATGTCCAGTAGCCCACAAATAGAGCGGACTTAATTGTTCCCGTAGAAAGAAATCCGTGTATTTGGAAAGTGAATCTCGTCGCTGAAAATATCGCTGGTGATGCATCTCAAAGGGTTTTTTTAAAAGAGTTGACTGAACTCACGGCGATATAAATGAATCAATGATACTCCAAACATTGAATATAAATAAGTCAATTATTATTATTTTTTTTTATGTAAGCTTAGATTGGCTCAATATTAGTGCCTGTGCGACGGATGATGTATAATTAGTATATACATGAGAGATTTATCTTTATTTTTGTGATTGTTTTATTTTTATTTATTTATTTATTTATTTTGCAATTGCATTATGTACTCCCTTCTAATTGAAAGTTGATTCAAAATGATTTTTAAACAAGTAAAATGTGATTTGAATTAAACTATATCAAATGCTATATTGAATTTGAAATAATTTTTGTTGTAAATACATAAGTATTTTTTAAAAATAATATGTCCTTTTTGAGTGCTTATTCACACTTTTAATATTTTAAAGGAATCTTTCAGGGACTGTTTAAATTTTGATGTTGAAAAGACATATGACTTATAAAAAGAGTTAATATTAATTTTGTTTAGGATGGGGGATGAGCAGCAGAATTTAAATTTAAGCTTTAAAATTATTTTCTGAAACAAAAGCTACTTCATTTTAATTTGAAGTGTATAAATTTAAAATTATGAATAATAGGATTTAAAGTTGGGTCTTTATTATCAGAAATATTTTTGCCTGTTAAATAATAAGTGTAATATATATATATATATATAATAAATCGACAAGTAAAATAAAATAATTAAATAATTTGTATCAATTTAATGAATTGAAGATTAAAAAAATAATTTCAGCATCATTTTTTTGAGTTAATACTAATTTACCAATTGTTTTCAAAGTACTTAGGAATTTTCTCTACTCTGAGAATGTTTTTTTTTTATTAGTATTATCTTTGAAATATAGTAGAATTGAAAGGAAAATAATCTTTTGCGTGATGTATAAAAAATTATTATTTTAAAAGTGTTTTTTTTTTTTAAATCTTGTTTGAAATATCATAATGAATCGTATCAAGAAATGTTATGTTAACTACTTTGTAAAACTACATGACTTTTACCGATTGCATACATATTCTCATTTTTTAAAACTTAGCTCAAATCTATTACCTTTAAAAGTTTTTGGAGATTTAGATGGATATATTATTTAAAATCTAAGATTCACAAATCTGATAAAGAAATCACATGTGCGACTTGCCATATATATATATAGCTCAATCCAATTGTTAAGGATGGTTTTCGTTTATTTTAAAATTTTCTCCATATTATTTTCTTTAGTTAAAACCATTATCGAGATGTGGTGGGTTATTAGGTGTTAATAAAAATTCCAACACAATATAATAATAAAAATAATAATGTTAATAATAATAATAATAATAATAGCAATAACAATAACAATAAAAATAACAATGGCTAAAATCAGATACAGCATACAAGGGAAAGAACAGAATGAATATGAGTGGAATGTATGAAACTATGTAAATATATCCCACTCTTCGGGAAGAGTAAAATATTTTGCGTAAAATGAAACAAGTCGATACATTTCTAGATAACAGAAACCCATATATAGTCCGAATTTAGCTGTATATATGTATAATAAACCAGAAAAAAGGCCAAATAACATAAATTAAGAATTGAAAATACAAAACACGCTATCCTAAGAGAAACAGACAGAAATGCAGCCCGCTAACAAATGGAATGAAGTATAGAATTTCAATGCTAAAATGATGCATCACTACATGGCTGTTTTATTGAACTCCGAAAAGTGCATTATTATCATTAGTCGTCTTTCAAAGAAAATTACTATAACATTTATTTTCCCCAGAAATAAAAATAAAGTTAAAAAAACACAGTAAAAATAGTTTTCGTACAAAATATAACTAAAAATAAGAACAGTAACGGGTAGTTTCGTACGGGAAAAAAAAATATGATGATTAGAAGTGATATTTTATAAAGCTAACGTTGAGTAAAATATTTGAACCATTCGTTACAAACATTATATGAATGGCAGAGTTGTCAAATTTCAACTCAAGCCATTTTTTGAAGCTGCATGTTACTAGGAAATCTCAAATACTTACTTCATTTGCCTTGTAGTAACTGCAATATTGATTCTAATTTTCATTATTCTAACCTATATGTTTACGTACCATTTACCCATTTTTGTACTGTTTATATACATCTGTGTCTAAGATGCATTATTGATGACTACGGTGATTCCAAAATAGACGATTTAAAAATTTGAAATATTGTCAGAAATAATCCATAGTTTTTTGTATATTTTGACGATTAATACTAGTAAAAGATTATTTGAGACCTCAGTGAATAATAAAATATAAACATCAACTATCTATGACACTAAGAAATCAATAACTATTCTCACTTAAAAACTTTTAATGAAATTTCGTGCTTATAGCAAGTTTGGGTATATTATTAAAAAATACAAATTGATTTTTCTGATAAATACAATTTTACATTTCCGGATTAGAAGAGAGAAAATAAATTATTAATGGCAAGGTACACTTTATTTTAATAAGAAATTTAAATTAAATATGCGCAATGTGAGAACCATTAGCTGCAATACGCATGCACTAACATGTATTTACATACATAGCTGCAGATGGTGGATACATTCAGCATACTTAACTCGAATTTCTTATTAAATAAATTGTACGTTACATGTGCTAGTTTTATCAGAAAATATACATCAGCCTTATATTGCCACTATTCTATGAGCAATTAGTGTCGTATTTAAACCGTTGATTGACTATAAAAAAATATTTCCGAGATTCTAATATAGATATTTTTACATGTAATGCATCGTTTCATACTAAATTGAGGATGCTCTACACTTTTTTAATTGACGGTTTTTAGGTATCTCTTACATTTTTCAACAAAGAATCTATAACGTCCACATTTCGCCGCTAGAAGAGCTGCAGTCAGTCTCATATTATAGTGCATAGTCATTTTTCTAAAGGCAGGTACTAGTTTCACGATTCTAGCTTTATCCATTAAAGATATATTTGAGTGTATTCCGACTTTATTTTGCATCCATGGATAGTGGCGAATCTCACGTAAAATAGGTGTTTCCAACCTTGATTTTTTTTAACCTTATATGGAAGAAGCCGATAACTAAACAAAAGTTTTTTTTGTCAATTATGGTATGCTCTTTACAGTGGTATTAATGTAATCAAATCGGCAGTGCTCTTTTTGAAATATAGTATGCTTCTGAGAATGTGCTTGAATTTATGAATTTAATTTTTCAGAGGATTTCAAAGATGAATAAATTAATAAATATTTAGGTAGGGAGGAAACGAATTGAGTAGCTCTATGTCATGTCTGTAGGTAATTAATTGGTAAAGTGGTAAACTTTTAAAGTAATAGTTTAGTTGTTCCTGCTTGTTAAAGTAAAGGTCAAATTCATCACGACAGGCTTTATGGTCTAATTTGAGGCCAAATGATGATGAATGTATTGATTTCTGATCTTTATTACTGCAATTCTGTTTTTCAGCTAAAAACGTTGTACTATATCACATATTTTCAATTTGTAAGGTTTCTTTTATCATGAGCCGTAAGATGACAAACTTGGCGATTTATTCGTTTTTCCTGCTATAGTGAAATAGTGAACTTTAAATAAGTACCCTTCACCCCTGGTGTCCCTACTAGTATTAGTATACTAGTACCTAGTACTAGTATATTACTCTGACGCCGAGAATTTCCAGATGTCCATCTTAGACCTATATGTGCGTTCTTTTGCAATTGCATCAAAACTGAAGGGGATCGAGCAGGGACCACATCCAAATTTAGGCCACTTGACATGGAATGGCGTAGCAATGACTACGTATGATATTCTCCTCAAGACGTTTCTTACTATTGCATTGGATGTATGGAACACACATAGATTAGTACATTTTTCTAAAGAAATATGAGAAAACTAAAAATTTATTTTGCGATTTTACGAAATTTTTACTCGTTATATCCAAGCTTTCGTGGTATCAATATATATTTTTCTGTAATGTATTATTATGTTAGGGCAACAATTTCCTTTATTTTTGCTCGTTAAATCCGAGTTTGACTGTACATTTTTTGTGTGTACAAAGAATTTCTTTTACAAGAGAATTAAATGTACTCTGTTGAAAACACTCAACTGAAGAATAATTTTCCATTTAAGAATCAGTTTCTAATTATATTTGAACTGTATGGACATAAAATAGTATTTTTCTGCAGTAAAATAAACGTCTCGTGATCTTCCCGCTTTTAATACTGCTTTTGGTGATTTCTAAAGATGTTTCAAAAGAAAGAATCATAAATATTTCTTGTCTATTGGAAAATATGAAAAATCATTTTTCAACTGCGCGGTGAGTTCAAATGCTTTCTTAATCTTCATCGATCATATCTCTAATCATATCATACCATGCATTTCATATCATACATTTCATCGATCATAAATAGTCATTTATGTAACTTAATGGATCCTAAAATCGGACGAAAACAAACCTCTCATTGAACGAATACATTTCAACATTTTACTAAAATTAACTCAACCAAAATAAATGGCCGTGTTAAAACACACGATGCTTTTAAAATCTCTTAGTAATAAGCTTATAAAAAAGAAATTGTTATTTTAGTTTCTATCCACTTAACTCATGGCAGCCATTCATCTTTTTCATAACGGATTGACAGGCACGGGGAAATACGTCATTGGACAAAAGATACAAAGCCAAATACAAAAAGCTTATTTACAAAAGCTTTCAACTGTCATTTTACCAAGATATTTATGTACTTGCTATAGCTCCTAGTTGTTTCATTAGGTCACTCGTTATTTTAGATCTTTTCGTGTGTATTAAAAAATACTGACAGTTTTTGTTGTTTATATTTTACACTTAGTAAATCTGTTTTCAAATTTAATAATTTCGTAAATGTACAGTAATTGAGTTCTTGGAAATGAGTTCATCGCATTTCAAGGTGAAACTAACATAGAATAAAAGTTATTAAGAAAAGGGTATTTTTGTTAATTTCGTACTCAAATAATAAACCGGAATAAATGTGAGTAGAAAATGTTTATCTATTATTCAACAACACATATTTATCTCTCTAAAACCAAATTCGAGGTTTCATTATGTTTGCATATTAAAATTTTATTTATATTAATGATCTTAGATTAATAACATTCAAATCGCCATTGAAGCGTCACAAATGAAGTTTCATAGTGTATCTTTGTTTTCTCATAGTTCTTCTCTTAAATTACTTTAATCGTATTATTTATTAAAATATTAAAAATCAGAATATTATGCATACACTATACACTCATGTAATGTTGAATTTATTTTTCATAAAATATATAGTAAAAATTTTAAGTTATGATGCAACACTATGTGGAAAATACCAGAATTAAAGCAATTAGTTTATTTACTCATAAAAAATATTGGCTATGTATGAAGTTCACCTAATTTATTTGTAACTTTAAATGTAATTATTACTTTGAGGTACATCTTTATTTGGAAACATAGGATAACTCTCAGTATTTTCACAAGGCATTTATGTACCGATTGTAAAATGTTCCAGCCTATCTGTATTTTTTTTTGTTATGTTTTTACGAACAAAAAATATCTACAGTAATTTAAATAAGTTTTCATTACTATGCTCCTTATTTCTACTTCATATATATAAATAAACCTTGCAGTATTAGTACACTGACTATTTTTTTTTTTTTAAAGATAGTCTGCAGGAGGTTAGACTTTGTAAGAAGTAGCTTTATAAGAGTTGGTATGTAGTGAAAGGTAGAAAGATTTCTAGATTTAGATTCTACTTTGCAACTGGTGGAAAAAATTCGAATTTATCCTACAAATTCATATGTGTCTAAGTGTAAGACGTTTTCAATGAGCTTGCATGAGACATTTTATGCCTTTAGTTGTGTCCAGTTGTGTTCTTTAGTTGTTGGCCATGTCCAGAAAAATATTTCGGAGGGGAATTTGTGCTTCAAAAATTTTTTTTATTACCTTATTTCAGAATTTGTTTACTAATTTAATAATGAAGTTAAAGGTTTATGAAGTTTTATTGAGAAATCGAATAATTCAAATACATAATTATTTAAAAAGAAAATTTATCCTTGCGCGTTCTTCATTGCAAATAAACTTATAATCACATTTGTGTTGATGCTGCATCGCCGGTGCATTGACATTAGAGTCAACAAAATTAATGTTTTTTGGAGTTTTGTACAGATGGTTTATTGTCAAAAATGTCTTATCAGGAGCATTTGTTGGTATAGCTAAATTTTCCAAAATTTCTGAAATTTTGTAGCTATTTGAAAATAAGACATTCACTCAATACTTTAAGAGTTTCAGTTAAACAAGTTGGACGATCTATATCACACTAATTGTAAATTAATAGCGTTGAAATTTTGCTTTTGCAAAGTCCCATTCGGAAAATGCTATATGAATTTAAAGACTTGCTATGAATTGCATTCATTTTTACAACATATTGGAGGAATCAAACAAGAAAGAGATACTAGCGAAGAATTTTGAATTTTTAGTCTTGATTGTCTTTTGACTGAAAATTAACGGCATATTTTCAGTCATCCTTTTAGAAATTTCGGATGGGTATCAAACAATGGGTTTATCCCCCATTGGCAACGATCTTGATTGTATAAAGAAACTTAAAAAAATTATTTGTATAATAATTTGCCTTCTGGTAATATATTTTTAAAAAAAACGACAAAATTGAAAGAGATCAACAGTTGCATTTTTTTGCATAAGGTATTTCGATTATTTGCTTTTGCACTTCTATAAAAACATTTTGTTTGTAACCTTCGAAATTGATTATACCAGACAGCTATTCACCGAACTTCGTTTGATCATTTTTCTTTTGCTATCTTTGCTTCATGAAAGCAAAGGCTTTCCGCATTGCTGGTAATTCGACAGTATAATTTTTCTTACAAATACATTTGTGTAATAATTTTCCTTCTATTAATACATTTAAAACGGAATAAAAATGGATATATAAAAAATATTTTTTTTATGTATAAAGTAATTAATAAAATTAAAAGTTATCAACAGTTACATTTTTTATGAGTTACTTCGATTATTTGCTTTTACATTTTTTAAAACTGCTTTTTTATCAGTTTGTAACCTTTAAAATTGACTGTAGCTGATAGTTATTCACAGCACCTCGTTTGATCATTTTTCTTTTGTTATCTTTGCTTCATGAAAGAAAAGGTTTTCCTCATTGCAGGTAATTCGACAGTAGAAGAAATGTTCATTTGTGAATCAAGACTAAAAAGCATGAAGACATACTAATAAGTTTCAAGTTTCCTATTTCCGTGGTGAATCGAGCGACCCATAATCTAAATACGACTTTTCTTTAAATACAAGCACAATAACAAAGTGGCGACATTCAGTCTATTGTTCCCATGGCGCGTGTCTCAACAAGAATGGCCTCGAAAATTTTTGGTGAAACAATAAAATTGTCCAAATCTTCAGAGTTTCAACTAACCTCTATTTAGAGAGGACACGAGTTTCAGTAATCTATACCTGAATATGTTGGTTTATCTGTCTTTTAATCAATATTCTTCCTTTAGATTTTTTTTTTCTTTACGTAGACGATCAGTTTGTAATTGTTGAAACTTTTCTTGCAAGAAATGGATGTGGGAGAATTTAAAAACATTTAAATATAAATAAGGAGAGTGGGTGTATGTAATTTATACACTTAGTAACTTTAATTTTAAGGGATGGTAGACTTCGAAAAGAGCAAAAATACGAATTAGTGTGTTTGTGTTATATTTTATTGCACAAAGTTTTAAAATACCAATATATTGTCATATACTTGGAAGAAAATATATTTTTATACTTCTTAGAAACTTATTTTTTTTTAATTCGACAGACAATTATTTAAAGAAAGACAAAAAACTGACACGAAACTGAATTTTCATAAAAAAAATCACATGTTAATAAATTTATTGCTAATTTGAGGATTTTAATAAATCAACATTCTAATACGGATACACAGATGTTTTGTAGTATGTATCGTTAGCGATAATGAGAATTTTGAAAAATAAAACAAAATGCTTGGAACATTTTAAAGATGTATAGACTGTGGGAAATGTATTTTGAGGAAAATACATTTAAAATACATTATGGTATGTCATTTTCCTTACTTACCTTTATAAGAAGTATGAAAATGCGCTTTCTGTCAAGTATATGGAAATGCATTGATATTTTTTAAATTTTAACCAAAAACAAAAGTAGTATTTCTGCTCTTTTTGAAGTCATTGACTTCAAGAGATATAAGAAAATGAATGAATTGAGTACCCTAACAAAAATAATTATAGAAAGCAATCCCTCTCGTAACTGAGCTGAAGAACATTTGAATCTATTTAATAGTTGTAGCTGTGATACCTAGGTACTTTTAATTTCTTGTTGGTCATGCTAATTTTCACAAAGACACATAGAACATACAGCTAAAAATGTATATCCAAAATTAAATCTTTACAAGAAATGGAACAATAATGATATATTTTCTTATAATCTGAAAGTTTGGTTGATTTTTCTGCTACAAAATAAAAATTCTAACGTTGAATGTTTCATCCATATATTTCGGATATCAGTGCCAGATTTTTTATATATTAAAGCACGTACGTAATCAATATGTCAACTTCATGCTCTTTTACTTCCAATTGTATTTGAATTCCGCCCCTTTTAATTGATTTTAAGAGTATATTGATTCTAGGGGTGTATTTTTAGAAATTTTTAATAATAGGTATTTCTTTCTTTGTATAAATCCAAACTATAAACTATTCTTGTAACACCGGGCTACCATCAAGATACTTTTTTTAAACTGCATGGAAGTTTATCTTTTGAAAGAAAAATTTTGTAGCATAAAAAAATCTTTGTCAATTAAGCAATTATTGTTAAGTCACAATACTTTTTAACATTATTCGAAAGCAAATTTCCACTGAGCTGCCTAAACTTCCTATTTGAAGTATGCTATGTTTATTGATAGCAATGAAGTTTTATTATTTCTTTTATTCGTTTTTTGCAACTTCTCCGCAATTATTGAAATAGAAAATATTATTTTCCCTAAAAATTTCACTAATGTCAATAAACATTACAAGAGATGCGATTAAATATTTTACTTTTCCCTAATCCCTCTTTCTTTATTAGAGAGCAAGTACAAATAAGTTGACATGATTTATTTTTTACCTGTTACAATATGGTTTTATTTTATGAATAAAGCTAGAAAATAGTAGTGGAAGGTCATTAAAGATTTTCTCGTAAAAGATTGTGAAGGTTTCCACAGAACTGCTTAATTCCTTCATAATAAAGCTTTTAAGCAATTTGGAACGTGTTTTGTCCAGTTGCTATAACGATAGTTAGCGTGAAAGAGCGTGTGTTATAAATGCTTTAGATAATGGCTTCTTAGAAGGATGTGACACCTTCATTGAAAAAAAATTTCAACAAGATATAAAAAGGTTGTATTGTAGAAGGATGCAGCACATTTTATTGAACATAAAATTTGCCATTCAATGTAGTGCTTCATTTTGAAATCCAAGGGGGTAATTATGAGAGAAGGTTTTTTTAAATTGTATGAAAGATTAGTTTTCGCATATACGATGGTATGAAGATGCGCACATACGTATATCTATCTAACATCAATCTGTATTTTAGAGTGTCTTTGCATTTTTATCCGGAGAGTTTTTGTTTCTTCATATTCTGAAAAATTTGTTAACGGAAAAGAGAAATGAATTCTCTTTGAAAATCAACCTATGTTAATTTTGTTTTCTGTTGTTAAAATTCATTTTATGTTGAGAACATTAAAATGCAATTATTAAGGGAAGATATAATTCCTATTTTTACTGTAATGCAAGTTATTTGTGAAAATTAAGTATAATATGAAAAAATTTAAAAGCTTCAGAAGAGAAAGATTTTCATGACGTTTGTACACTTTATAAATGTATGATACCAGATAAATACTTATGTATAACTTCTTTGGAAAAAAAAATATAAGAAATCGCTAATTTAATAAACAAATTAAAAAATGTATTTTAATGTTTCTTTTTTTTAAATGTATTTATTAAAAGACATTTCAATCAAATATCGATTGTATTTTCATACTGGAAAATTGTTCCACATTTTTCTATTTAGCAAAAATTCAAATGAAAGTTTAATTTCTGACGAATAAATGTCGGAACGTATTAGTTCCAAATATCAATTAATAAAAGATTTTTTTTTTTTAATTTCATGTAAAATAAATATAATTCTTTATAATGCAATCGATTTAAAAAATTTATAAAATGAACATTTGTTATTAAAAAAACAAATAATCCGGATTATAGTTTTGATTTTAAGATATACAGAAACTAGTCATAATAAGTCGTTTAAGAATTTTTTTTATTTTTTATACGTGTGATTAATTACAAAATAGTTTTCACAGTCACCAATTCAATTTATAGAAATCTTCGATATTATGATACAAAGGAAAAACAATACGATATTATCGTGCTATGCTAAGACAAATTTAGAACCTCAGATTTTACGAAAATTATCTTTGATAGGTAAAATTTCCCTATTGAATTTTATAAATAGATTCAAATCAATCACAAGTCTTTAGCTAGTGGTTAGTCTGCTTCAAATATTTGGCAATTCCATTCAAAAATTATATGTAGAAATCCTAAAGACAGGATGAGTGTATAGAAAGAAGATGGAGGTGAAGATTTTATTATATATAGCGCAATTTTGGCCATATTGATGCAAGAGCAATACCATGAAAATTAACGGAAAGGGAGCCAAATTCTCATTTTCCTGCACGGAAACATCTATAAATCGTCCACAGACACCCTGCTGGGATCGCGCATAAGAAAATTGTACAATTTTGTTAAGTACATTGTGCTTGTGACCAGCACACGAATCATCGCGTTCGCAAGACCTGACTGTACAACAAGCAAATTTTTAATACGAGTAGTAAAACAAGTTTTACAAGCATATTATGTAGTCCTAGGAAAACAAATTTAAAGGGAAGCATAGAGCTTAGTGCACTACGATTAACAGCGTATTTTACGGAATGTGTTTAATCTGCAATTGTATCACACAATGATGCTATTGAATTTTATTATTCTTTAATCATATTGTTATGTCTAGAAATATGAAAGATTCATTTAAAGAGATTTTTTGTATTTCCTTTATATAGGGGCCTTAGCATAACTCAGTCCTAAAATGCAATTCCATTGCAAGAATTATAATGGTCATGAAAATGAAACCGCGACTAATGAGACATTTTCTAATCTACAGTTAGTTTGCTTTTCTTTAACTCGCAAAATTTGTCTCTGCTAAATTAACATTTTTCTTTGTTTCTAAATTTTCCAGTATGTTTACTATTTTTAATTTGCCAGCGGTGGATGAAGACGCCATAATGTTTTTTCCAAGCTAATTTATCTTCTGAAAGAATGTGGGGAAACTCTTATAATATTCAATAATGAGTTGAAAAAAAAATACAAGCAGTTGTAAAAATAAAACAAAATTGTTCCCATGGTGAACTTGTTCAACGGCTTAAAAATATCTTTCCTTAAGGCATTGGCAAAAATAAATTTGAATATGTATGCACTTCCAAATGTATATTATTTATAATATGGCTTATTTATGCATATATTAAATAGATTGTTTTTCAATATATGTATTTAATTCTGTAAATATTAAATAAATTGTTTGTGCGTTTGATACAACATTGATCTTTATTTCATAACGATATCAGAATCTGATGAGGTTTTAAAATGTAAATAATTATGAAAACTGGAAAGTGCTTTTCAAAATTTTGTTTTTCCCGCCACATTCAAACTAACCATTTTCAATATCGTGCCAAGTCCACTATAACAAATAAGCACTGATTTTTTTTATTAAAAAAAAAAACAAAAAACACTATAACAGACATGTTGTTGTTCATTTAAATTAATGAAGCTCCTCTTCTGCAGTTTCAAATGTACTGTAGAAACTGCTAAAACCCTACTTCAATTAAAACCATTAGAAGTCTGATAGATAACAAAATGGGTCGTAAATGGCAGTAATAGGACTAGAAAGTGATATTATATACAAGAAGAAAGAAAAATCTACGACTATTCTAAAAAGCTATATTTCATCGAAAGTGATAGTTTTGATTGCATTTATGATCCTAAACGTTTCTTCAGCTACACGTTACGTGTTGATAATAACAAACGTAGTTTTTCATTTATAAAAACTAGATAAACAAATAACTGTAATAAAGCCAATCCAATGTTGCGTGGAAAAAGGCGTGGTGGAGATAGCGGCTGTTCTTCTCCGATGAACGTGAGCAAGTCAGTGAGCCATGGGATGTTTTATGTGAAAAAAGAGGCTAAAAAAGCTCCCAAAATACCTACAGGGTTTGTTATTCAGACCGAATCCCCAAACTGGTGAAAAGATTTGGGTGAGCAACAATAAAAGTACGGACGTTCTGCCACAACATTTTCTTCTAGTTAAAAAATTTTAATGTTTGACCTCGTTAAAGTGATGAATCTGTAATTTTTCAACAAGTTTATGTTTAATTCAGTTTGAAGTTTTTGAAAATGTTTTTCCTCCATTAACTATTTTTAAGTATTTCCTTAAATAAAATTGTTTAGAGTCTCGTTTTATTTGTAATTCAGTATAAATATATAAGAAACATAAAAAGAAAATTCCTTTTGAATTTCTTGAAGAAAAGGTTAGAATTCTAAACTTCTAAAGGATAAAGCATATTTGTAAAGCCCTAGTGTATAATATACATGTTAAACAAACCGTTCCCCTACATTGTTACTACGTAAAAAAACGTAAAGAAATGGTAGAAAAACATGTCTGAATTAAACAAATCGAGCAAAACAGCAATTAAATAAAACAACCGCCTTTTTTTAAAAAATCTGATAAAAATGAGAACATTCGAAAAACACACTTTCATGTAATTATAGTAGTTTCCTTAAACATATAGCGTGTTTTAATATTGTTTCGCAAATTGAACAAAAATATACATCAAATAAATAGTCCACAAATTTTCTCTCTGTATGGTGTTTCATTTTTAATTCTAAAGTTGCTAAATTTAATTTAAAATATGATCCTCAGTAGAGAAATAACATTGTCTAAATATTTGTTAAAATTTTCATGACACATTTCTCAAGTATTTAAAGTACATATGCTAAATAATGTTTTTAGATTTTTTTCATCTTTTACCTGAATTTTCATTTTGAAAAATTATTCATATTTGAATCTTAGACTTTCATTTATAAAAACTTTCTGATGATAGACATACGTCATTGGAAAAACTTGCACGAAAATGGGTTTGGTATATCATTGATTGTAACTGGGCAACCTTTAACGTGCAAACTTTTGCGTTAAGATATAATACGAAAGTTTAATGTGTAACTACACTTATACCACTTATCTAAAAGTATCTGTGAAATTCAAGCAAGAAATATCTCTAAAGCATGGCTGGTATAAATATGTGAAAAATCTGTTTAAGAATAAGTTTTTCTTTATATATTCGTGATATACAATTCATTACATATGCAAACATGTTTACGTTTGTACGTAAAATTGGTACTTTTCTGTAAGAAAATGTAATGTCTTGTAATTTCTTTTTCTGACAGAAACTCGTCTTCAGAATACATTGATTTCAATTAGAAATCAGTGCATTTAAGAAAACTACAGGGCAAGCAAACGTATATTGTCGTTTCTAATGCGTAAAAAATATATTTAACAGCTAACTTTACATTTAAGCAAATTTAAATAAAGAGCTATAACAAAAAATCATTAATTGTAATCAGTGCGCCATTAGTTTTACAATGCTAAAAATTCAAGATTCGTGACCTATATTTCATGCATCACAGTTATCTAAAAATTTATTCGATTAAAATCAACTCTTCAGAATTAATTCTTTACAGGCTGACTAATATATTCCATTAGTAAATTTGATATAAATGAATAAAATATTTATTAAAAACAATGAAAATATTCAACATTTATAGAAAAAAAATGAAATTTTAATACTGAAATTCAGGCAGTTTTGCAACCACAAAAACTTATTTTTAGTTGCAATTTATGAGTAGTAAATACATTAGAAATAAACATACATCTAATTTTATTAGCTTATAAAAATATTGAAGTTCCAGAAGATTATATGTTTAAATCATAACACATATCACACTTTAAAAGCATATTCTATTTCTTTTTTAAAGTTTACATCGTTGACAAAAAAGTTGGTATACATTGCAGATATAATCATTTTATACATGAATAACACTCTAATTTGTCTGAAAAGGAATTATTTTTACATTGCGCTCAAATAAAATAAACACAGTTTTAAGGAAAACGCATTTAAAGTTAAAAATAAAATAAAGCCACTGTTAAAGCACATACTTTCAATTTAAATTTGGCCTGTTCTAATTTGAATATTTTTCATGCAGTTTATTCAGAAATGTATAAATTTTTAAGAAATATGAAAAACAGGCTTAAAACATGACTCGCCTTAAATCTGTTTAAATAAATCTATTCAATGAAATATCGTCCAATAAGAGGAGAGGTACTTTATACAAAAGACTTTCTAAAATTTTCTGCTCTGAATTCTCATTTTTTCGAAAAAAAAAAAATCTTTCAAAACTCTAAAAAGTTACACAAATACAGTCCGAAATGGAGCAACAGAATATGGCTGTTTCCAGTGCTTTAGAGAATGTGAACTAATGAAGGAGTCATGTGCATTTTGAACGGGTAGCTTAGTTTTTTTAAAATTATATTGGCTATAATTCCGTTTTACTAGTAAGGCAAACATATTTACAGATTTTTAAAATATGTGAAAGATTTTTTTCCCCTTCCACATTTGGGTATTAAAATAGTTGTTTAAGCTGAAAACGTTTATATAAAACTTAATATTATGCTTAAAACTCAACAAGCAAGTATGATATTTGGGCCCATTTTTAATGTAATTTTTGATGTTCATCGGTTTTCCTTTACTTATATGTATGTAATTATATACGATAAGGAAATGGTTAGGTATCGTCTGGCACGGGGCACTCCTCACAATAGAACCCCATTCTCAATCCCCCTCAATTTTACCCCAACTCGGAGTCCTGATGGGATACAACTCTGTGAGAAGCTGCATATTAGGCAGTTTATCGCACTTTTGGCTAAATACTTTCTCCTGGTAAATAGTACATCTTTAATAACGCAGAAATATGCTTAGAAATAACATTTCAGTTGTAGTAATCTTAGCTGGAATTGCAGATATAGAATTGTATGCAACAAGTAAAATAGTATTGATTATCATATTATTAAAACTGAGTATTCGAAAAAATTATAAATTATTTATTATAAATAATTATAATTTTATTGGGGTTACAAGGAATCTTCAAAAAATTTTGACAATGGATGTTTAAAACTAATTTTTGAGATATGTTTGTCATGAACAGGCAGTTTTACTCTATGTAATAGGCCTTACACTATTTAATAAGGCTTTATTCTAGGTGTATGTAATACTAATTTTTCCTAAATGAAATGATAAAAATCATTCTTGGCTGAATCATGAAAACCTTTGCTCAATTTTTTTTTTCAGAAATTAAAATAATACTTGTTTGGGCAAAATTGCATTGAATTGTACTTTATCATATAAGATATTCACCTTCATTTATTTTTTTGTTTACTGTTATCTTTAAAATAAGGGTAACTTTTACTTTCTTTAAAATTAAATTAATTTCATATTATTAAGTAAAAAAAAAAAACATAAATAAATTAAACAAGCAAACAAACAGAAGTGGAGAGAGGAGGAGGTAGAAAAAAGTTTTAATATCACAGAATACGAGAGTAATTTTTATATAAATTAAAATTAATTTAATTTCAAAATATTCAGTTCAAAGCAATGGACATTACTAATCTAATGAGAATAGTAATCTAATGAAATAAAATAATAGATTACTACTTTAAATATAAATATTTAAATTTAGTTACATTATTTACATTTAAATAATAAAAGCTAACTTCAGTGATATGCATAATGGATGTTAAACGATATACTATATTGCGTAAAAATGAACGTTATTTTGTTTTTGTTTTTTATAAAATATAAAAAAATCATAAATACATATTTATAAAATACTACATAACAGGTAATTGAAAATTTTCACTTAAAATTTCACGCATATCCAGTGACAAATAATTAGATAACGTATTTAATAATAAAAGTTATATTAATTATGCTTTTTACGCATATTTTATTGCTTTAATTTCATAACATTTTTTTTTCGCCACCTATGTTGACGTTGTCAGGCTTATAATCAGCAGAGAGAAAAATTCAACTCAGAGTTAGAAGTCTGAACTGACCGAACTTCCAGGCCCAGGCCCAGCTCGGTCCGAGCAAAAGCTATCTTGGCCTGGTCAGTGTTAAAATAAACCCGGCCCGGCCCGTTTGAAAGATCAGCGACCTTGGCGAAGTCCGTTCGATCATGGTTTGCCAAAGAAATAAGGCAGCAGTTCCGGTGAACTTTCACACCCCACCCGACTCGACCTTTGGAGAGGAAAAAGCAATTAAAGCGGACCTCGTGAAACTCCGCGAAGGAAATACACATTTGGTACGCAAGAAAAAAAATATGCAAATGCCAGTATTTAAGGCAAGGTAATGATTCTATGAAAACAATAAGGAGGAAATTTTAATCAGGCAAGATTTTTTACCGCTATTTTCTTGTGATATTTAAATTTAGCCTACGCGCTACCTTAGAGCCATACATTCTAAATTTTTAAATAGTTTTTTGTTTTTCATTATTTATTTCAGCACAAATTAAACTTTAAATTTAGTTTTTTAATTGACGTAATTGTTGCACTCTTTCATTGAGAAGCGCAAAAAACTTTCTCGTTTTTGCAATAAAACATATAAGCTGAGATAATTACATTAAATTGGCGAAATTAATTTGACAAACAAAGCCCAGTGATCATTATCTCTCATTCTCTGTTTCTTTTTTTTCTTTTAAGAATGACAATTTAACGGAATAATCACTAAATACAGCAAAAACTTAAAATGGAACATGTCTAAAGCAGAATCCTGTGTTAAACGGGAAAATCTCATGGTTCCAAGTGAATAGATTTCCATACAATTATACCTGTTAAGACGGAATATCCTTTAAATGAGTTTTTTTTCGGTCTCAAACGATTTCGTCTTAGGAGATTTTATTGTGTAAGCGAAGAGGATGAAATAGAAATAGTTTAATTTGCGTGTTTTTCAGATTTCTTAGGCATATCTGAAATAAAAGGACCGAAAACAAATTTCTTAAAAGATTGTCTTTAACATTAGGAAAAAAAAAGAAAAGCAAGAAAGGAAAGAGAAAGAAAAAAAAAAAATTAGAGGTCACCGTTCTTACCACAATATAGATCGTACGCAGTGAACCATTCTCTAACATCAGTGCTAAAAAACAATTAAAAAAAATTAAAGTTTTGTGGAGCATGTGAAATTATTTTAGAATAATACGAGTAAAATAGATGAGGTTTATATTTTGGTAGTTTTATTATACATTTCGCAGTTATATTTAGACAAAACATTGGAAGGGGAAGAAATCCTACTTTTTTTTTCCCTTTTTTTTTTTTTTTTACAGAAAAAAAAGACATGTATATTTCAATTTGAAATTGAAATAAAAGAAATGAAGTAAACAATGAAAGCCAGTTGTTGAATGAATATGTGCTTTGAAAACATTTAAATTTAAAGACAGGTTTGTTTTAATTTAAATGTTTGTAATTAATATGAACTTTTGAACAATTGTATATTTATGTAAACTAGAACTAAGAGGAAATGTCCTTTAGAGGTCTTTCAACGATAATGAAGAAAAGAGATGCCGAAAAGTCAATAACCTAAGAAGAAACCACAGCCAATTTTTGTGAACTACATGAGGTAATGAACTTTGAATGAATTTATTTATCCTAATGTTATGATTCTTGTCGGGTGCGGGGTAGAAAAATATAGAATTAATCAAACAGAGAGGGTGGGGGGAGCTCTGCTTTTAAAAAGGTTCAGCTGTTTAAAAAATACCTTCTAAGTACGAAAGGAATTTTTGCTTTTGCGACAACCATCTTACACTGTAAACAAGAACGAAAAATCATGCGTCAAGCATAGATTATGTAACACTTTCCAACGCTTCCAAAATAATTTTACGAGTCATACTCTTTAATAAGCTAAAAGATAACATCTAAGTAATCCGAATACTTTTATTCAGCCCTGTATAGGATCTATAGATTTGTATATATACTACATAGGATGCTAAATTTTAGTTCAGTTAGGAAACACGTAGCACAGTTTAAAATTCTCCGTCTGGAGTTAAATAATACGGAAATGTGTTCCCGAACTTTTGTGCTTCCCTGTATAGGATCTACAGAATTTATACACACCACGTAATAGACAAAAAGCGATTTAAAATTAAAATAGCGTTCAGTAACTTAAAACGCACTTCCAGGAATTATTGTTAACATACAGTAGAGAATTCTTTTGTGTGTCCCTGTAAATGAACGATGACTGCTATACACACAATATTCTGTAGTAAGTCTCTTGTAATGAACCTTATATAAATTTCATTGCGTTTAAAATAGGGAAACATTATTTAAATAAACCGCAGACGATTTTTCTCCATAGACGTAATGTAACGGAATTCTTTTGACTGTCCCTGTAAAGTAAGTATAAGTGCTATGCACACCCTATTCCATATTAAGCTTCTTCTAATGCACCTTAGTGATATATATAAATTTCAGTGCGTTTAAAATAGTGAAACATTATTTAAATAAACCGCAAATGATTTTCCCCCATAGACCGCAATGTAACGGAATTCTTTTGAGTGTCCCTGTAAAAAAACTATAAGTGCTACACACTTCCATTGAAATAGGGAACATGCTATAGATAACGATTATAACATATAAAAATTGCAGGGCAATCCGAGCATATTTACGGGAGTTAGAGCACGGACAGACGGCAGACGGCAGACGGCCAGACGGCAGACGGCCAGACGGCCAGACGGCAGACGGCCAGACGGCCAGACAAACCGAAGTCATAAACACTTTTCAACTAGGTTGGAAAGTGTTAAAAATGACCAATGTTTTTTATTTTATGAAAATATACTATAACCACGAACGAAAATATAATATAATCTTCCGAGTTATCCGATATTCCGAAAAGTGTGTTCCATTGTCTTTTGAATCCCCAGAAAGCAATAAATTTACAAAATTTAAAGAATTATTTATAAAAACAAAATTTCTCTAGCTGCCCGAATTTTTCAGAAACGTTTCCGAATAGTTTTTATAGTGTATTAAAAGTTTCCTCAGCCTGGAATACCTATTTATCGAATGTCATCCATTCTCAAATAAACGTTTACAGCTGCATAAGATAATTTATACATAAAAGAATAAAGAAATAGTCTTAATTTTAATGTTAATGTTAACGCTGTTCATTTTGCATGTTTGTCTGTTGAACATATTTGTTGAACATGAAAATGTTTATTTGAGAATGGAGATAGCATCGGAAAAAACTATATTCCGGGCTTAGAAAACTGATTAATACACTTTAAAAGCTACTCATAAACGTTTCCGAAAATTACGGGCAGCTAGAAAAATTTTGTTTTTCTAAATGATTCTTTAAATCTCCAAATGCCATTGATGTCTGTGGTTTCTAAAGATAAAGAAACACTGTTCAGAATCATGGTTAACCAGGATGAGTTTATATTATAAATTTATTCGTCATTATATTATATTTTCGTAGATTCAGAAACATTCGTCATTTTTTACAGTGTATTACATAGCGGGATGATTTCACAGTTTGGTTGTAATGTTATGCAAAAATAATTTTATTTCATTTGACATTAGTTACTTCATAAATGTCAGTTTTGTTTTAATATTTAAGTTGCTAGAAACTTTTTTAAAAGTTAATTTTAGCTTTGTTAAGGATACCATGAGAGGTATTTTTCAAGTAGGATATTCTAGAGAAATCAGTGGATATTAGCAATTGATAATCCATTTTGAGAGGGGATTATTGTACCTTCGGCCAAGAAAAGAAAAACAAGAAAGAAAAACCATGCATCAAGCATAGATTAGGAAACACTTTTCAACACTTCCAGAATACTACAACAAACCTTCGCTGTTTAATAAAATAAATAAGATACTTAAGTAAATATTTTAGAAAACACAAAATATATTTGGAAACCAGATTTCCGCAATTACCGTCCATAGCCAGAAAAGTACTCCAATTATTTTGTGCAGCCCTGTATACAATCTATAGATTTGTATATACTCTATATAGTATGCTACAATTTGTTTAATAAAAAAACACATAACACAGTTGAAAATTCACCTTCAACAGTTTCTACCAAAAGACGGAAACATATATGAATTCTTTTGTACAGCCCTGTATTATCCTTAAGTTTTTTATACACGCCACCTACTAAGCTAAAGTTTAATTCAGGTAAAATCACGCTGAAAACTACTGAAATCACACTTCCAGAAATTATCATACATCATGTATCCAGTTCTTTGTGTGGCCCTGTATATGATTTTAATTATATTCTACAAACATGTCATAGTATACTAAGACATGTTTGTCTTACGTTCAATGCATAGCTTGAATAAAAAACCTCTTTAAACCATTTACGCTGATACACAGTAATATTTACGAATTATTTTATGTAGCCCTGTATATGATCGATAGCATTTATAAACACCAACATAGTATGCAAAAATTTAGTTAAACTTAAAAACGCACGCCTGACAGAAAGCGCACTTAGACAGTACTTCGGATACAGTACTGTATCCGAAATTTTTTGTGTGTCCCTGTAAATGATCGATAAATGCTATGCACATCATATTATACAACAAATATCTTATAATAAAACTCAATAATGTATATCAGTTTCATTATATTTGATATAGTTTAACACAATAAAAACCCTCTGAAAACAGTTTTTCCTCGTAGACCATTATGTACACGTATACTTTTGCATGTCCCTGTAAATGAATGCTATGCACACCGTATTCTATAGTAAGCCTCTTGTAGTGCACCACAGAGATATATATCTATTTCAATATGTTTGAAATAGTGTAACATTGTTAAAATACACCGCAAACAATTTTCCCCCATAGACTGTAATATAACTGAGCTCTTTTGCTTACCTTTGTAAACTAATTATAAGTGCTACACGTGCATATTCGATAGTAAGCATCTTGTACTGCATTTCAGTGATGTACTATATCAATTTCGATATATTTAAAATAGTGTAACATCATTAAAATACACTGTAAAGGATTCCCCCCCCCCCCCCGTACATCGCAATGTAACGGAATTCTTTTGAGTGTCCCCGTAAGCGAAGTATAAGTGCTACATACTTCATTTCCAATACCGAACACGCCATTGCAAACTTTAATAACATATATCAATTGCATGGTAATCAGAGTATATTTACGTGAGTTAGAGCACAGACAGACAAACCAAATTCAGAATCACTTTTCAACTATGTTGGAAAGTGTTATTAAAAAAAGAATGAAAGTGTTAATAAAAAAGAATGAAAGAAAGGCAAAAGAGGGACTCATACATTGTAACCACCAAATCGTCTCAGAAAAAAAAGGAAAGAAAGAAAGAAACGGAAATAGCCATTCAACTGGAAATTATGTGTTCTTTCAATTTATGTTTAAAAAATAAGCTTAGCAGGTCGTCTTCTAATTGAAATCGTACCAAACTTTGAAATTTCCAATACGAACACCCAATTTTGACAGCATATTTGGTTTTATCATTAAACGTTATTTTTGGATATTGAACAGGAAGTTATTCGGTCAAATAGTTTAGGAATTATGAAGGTTTAAAGTTTGGAACTCCTAATGTTAAATCCGTTCTTTAATCGTTGCAAAACAGATTGCAATTCGGGTAGTTTTTAAAACATAACTCAAAAACTACTTGACAGAATGAGCGGTACTTTTGGATTGGTATATTTGAAGCTTCTAGAAATCGATTTCTGTTAAAAATTTTATAAGTTATTATTAATATATTTTTTTAGAAAATTAATTTCAAAATATGTAATTTCTCGAAATTAATTTTCGAAAAAAATACGACTTGTGACCTATATATTTTTTAAAAACACAATTGATTTTACGACAGAAGATAAGAATGTAACTTGTTTAGGTAAGATGTGTTATGAACTTTTGTAAAGTTTGGAATGCTTTATTTTCTTATAACAATCTCCTGTGGGAATTCAAACGATTATAAACAACAGCCAATTAACTTTATCAACATTTTTGGGCGTTAATCATTTCTATTCTAACTTTGAAACAGTGCATAACTTACGTTAGTGTTTTTCAACATTTTTATTCTACGTCCGATTTGAAGTTATACTTAAGTGTCCGCGGCATACTTAAATTAATTTTGATAATAATAACAAAAAATAAGTAAATAAATAAATGGATTTATTTACTAACTCGAACAAAATATATCTTTTAAATGTACGAATATGAAAAAAAAAAAGTAAATTATCATCATAAATAATTTATTATAATCTCTAAATGTTATTGATGTTTTGTACAAAAATTTATTTCTTTTAATGTTTATAAAATTTTAATATTTAGTAGGAAGCTCAGCTTAGCGATTTTATTAAAATGGCTTCTTTGTTAGCCGAAGATTCAAGCCGTGATCAAAAGATGAAATATTTTTGTGTTGAATTTTCTTCTGTGAGGAAAACGCTTTTCACAAAAATATGATTTTGAGGATGGAAAAGAGTATTTCTATAACCAATTTTCCGCAAAGAAAAAAAATTACCTTAAAAAAAAAAGACAACAATTTAATTAACTATTTTTAAATATTTTCGCGGCACATCTAATTTACTTTTACGGCACACCAGTGTGACGCGACATAGTGGTTGAAAACCCCTGATCTAGCCGGAATGTCAATGGCTTCAAAACTTCTAGACCTAGAGTATACTTGCCATTTCTCTTAACCGAGGTTTTTTAATTGTCATTCAGTGTAGTTAAAATTCGTGTAAAGGCGGATCCACTAGAAATGATTTATGACACTGAAAGTTAATTTTTGCATTTTAATTATATTCATACCCATTTCGTGGCTTCTTTTTTAATCACTTTTATGTAGCTGTCACTATCTATTTAAATCTGTGTACCTTTAAACTTCTTAGCTTTTTTTTTCTAAAATCGTGAGAGGAAGAGGAATTAAATCAAGGCATGTTTCAAGTTGAATATAAGAGGAGGACTAATATTTCACAGGATTAAATACATATATTGAGAAATTATAGCTTTGTTTTCATTTTCTGTAATGTAGTGAGTATTGTAAAAAAAAAAAAAAAGTCTGTAAATAAAAGAAATTAATTACTGAAAAGCACGCCACATAAGTAAATTAATGTCTCAAGAAAACCGGATTTTACATGTTCATTACTGACCATTCTGCTCCGTGAGATCATTAAGCAATTTAAACGGTAATAATTCAGATTGAATTATTTTAATTTTTTTCACAATTGTTTGAGTGAAAATATTCTAAAATAAAAATAAGTTGTATCGATACAAAAACTCAAATGAAAAAGAAATCTCTCAAAAACATTCAACACATTTTCGTTCTATTTGATAATAATTATTTAATTATGGAGAAAATAAAAAAAAGTGTTTGACAATTGTGTGGAAAAAGTTCTTATAGTCCCACGTATAGAAATGCTTTTCTGAAAATATATTTTATTATTAAGAAAACTTTTAACCTTTTTAGTATTTTTCGTTACACTTCACCTGTCTTGAATTGGTTAAAGCATTTTGATTGCATTATCGATAATATTTTTAAATATGCAAAATATATATCGAAATTCACGTCTAATAACGCATAGTGCCGAAGCAAATTACTGTTCTCTATTAATAATAACCCCAAAATATTTAATACAGAAAATATTTTACATCATAAAAAAGGATGAAATTCATAACCTCACCATCTTTATTTCAGTGAAACTTAATGTATCACTTTTGAACTGAAATGAATTTTTGCTTCTATTCTTGCACGTATGTATGTATTTATATTGATATTTATGCTTAATTTATTCGAAAGAAAACGGATGTGAATGGGTGTATAACACATTTTTACATTTAAAAAAGATGAGGACTTTTACGTGCTGTAACAAACAAAAAAAATAGTTTTGTACAACCAAAACTTACTAAGTTATAATATTTTGAATTTTATGAATTTTCAGCGTTTTCTGGCACTAAAAGCAGACAGACGCGTTTTTAATCTTGGAAATCGTCAAAAATTTATAAAATTCAAAGTAACATAACTCGGAAAGTTTTTGTCATAAAAGAATGAAAATTCTTTTTGTTTTCGTTGTTACAGCATGGGGAACGTTTTTATAATTATAACTTATAAGACCCAGGGGCTGTATAAAATTTTATGATAAAATGACGAAATTTTGAATTTAGTTAAAATGATGAAATATAAGCGAGGACACCCTGTATATTATGTACATATATTATAAGAAGGATACCTTTCTACATCATATTTTTATTACAGTACATAATAATCTTGCCATTGTCAGTACTCGTCTCGTCAGTCCCTGTTTTCCTGTACGTTAGTGATATAAAGGAAATTAAAAGGAAAAGTCGGCAAAATCTGTTCGGACAATGTTTGTAGATATTAAATGTTAAAAATGCATGTTAATTCAAAATCATTTTGTATTTTCAACTTTTAACTTGTTTGTTAAATTTTTTACAAAAGTATCTAAATATATCAGACTGTTTGATTGGTCATTAGATGTAAGCGGATATGTCACGTGATTTGACATTTATCCGAGAAAGGGCCAGTTGTCACCTTTGATGCACGTTTTCTTTTTCAATGACTTTTTTTCCTGGTGGGATGTTTATTTGCCATTTCTCTTAGAAAATCACGGGATTCTGATTGGCTCCGTGACCTTGATACTGACCACAAGAGAATGAAGGCATCATTTTCGGGGCTGAAAAGTGTTTGAATAATAGGAGTGTCAATAACGAATTCGCCCGAGGGGGGACTTGAAAACGCAATTATTTATTCTTCCATTTAAAATTAAGGACGGAATAACTTAAGGGCCATGAATGTCATTTTCTGTAAGCACTGTCAAAATAAATCTTTAAAGGAATTTATAGAAAGCTGAAATCCAATTCTTTTTGCGCTGCAAAGATAAAAATGTCATTTCTCTTCATGCGTCATCACCAATGAAGTGATCAAAATAGAAGTTTTATTTTGCATATTCAATTTACATATAAATACACATATACAAATGCCTCTGTGTAACCATTTATCATCTTGATATCTTCTTTGATGTTTATTGATATGTTTGAGTACAAGTGGTTATGTTGCCAGTTTTCTTTAAATAGTTACCACATTTGAAAGAAGAAAATAAAACTAAAAATTTGCCATTGCGAGAGGCAAAGTCTTTTGAAAATTTTAATCTTTTGCTGCAGGTCTTAATGTTTTATTTTAATGTACTTATAAAATAAAATATCTTTTTGCTAGCAAAAGCAGAACGAGCTTCCAACTTCTTTCTAAAAGCTTCTAAATAAATGTGGACCTTTTATGTGTTTTTAGATTTTGTTAACATTTACTTTTCACGCTGCTTGTACCTATATATGATGGTATGTCTCGATATTTATTGTATTAAAGCAAAACATCTTAAGGATGGCCAAGAAAAGTAACATCACATTTTATACCTTTCTTCTTATCATGGTAAAATACTTGCATGTTGTATCGTATTCTTGCGAAGATATTAAGAAACTAAAAACCTCATTATGTTTTGACCAATGCTTTCGTGTGAATCAATGAATTTTCATTTCATGAGTTGAACCTTACGTATTTTATAGAAATTAAAATTTTTCAAACTGAGTGGAAAGTGTCCAGTATATTTGACAATTCGGACCGACACAATTCACTGTTGTCTGAAAGGTTGTCAGAATGAATTGTGTCAGTCGGAATTGCCAATAATAGCTTAGTTGGTAGAGCGATGGCATCTTAAGCCCGGGTTCAACTCCGGCCTGGACACTTTTTCACTAAGTTGGAAGATTTTCAATTTCTGTAAAATATGTAAGTTTAAACTCATAAAATAAAAATACACTGATTCCCACAAAAGCGTTCGGGAAAACAATATAAGATGTTTATTCTCCTATAATCTTCGCAAGCATACGATAGAACATGTAAGTATTTTACCATGATAAGAAGAAAGGTATAAAATGTGATGTTACTTTTCTTGACTACCCTTAAGATGTTTTCTTTTATACAATAAATATCAAGACATGCCATCAAATATGGGTACAAACAGCGTGGAAAATAAATGGTAAAAACCTAAAAACTCACAAAAGGTTCCCATTTAGTAAGAAACCTTTAGAAAAATGTTGGAATCTCGTTCAACTTTTGCCTGAACACTTTTCACTCAGTTGGAAAATTTTCAATTTCGATATTTTTTTTTACCAATCAGTTTGATTGCGTTAAAATAATACATTATCCTTACGTGTTTTATCCATAAAACAGTTCAGTAATTATTTTATAAATTAGACAGAATTAAGTTATTATTATTTTTAACTACATAAAATATGTATAATTTTATGTACCTGGAAGGATTTGGACATTTAAAATGCCAGTTGAAGATAATATTTTTTACCTTTGTAGTGGAGAAGTAGTAAGTACAGTCCTTCCTGCAGTTGGATATATATATATATATATATATATATATATATATATATATATATATAAAGGGCTTTTTATAATAATTAATTGTCAAAAGATTGAAGCATAAAGAAAAAAGGACAAAAAATCATGCATCACGGCACAGATTGTGAAACATTCTCTAACATTATCAGAATATTGTTAAAAAATTCATTTTTTCTTATAATGGAATGAGACATCTAAATAAATAAAAAAAAAAAAAAACATAACGCAATAAAAATCCATTTTAACAATTTCTGTTCATAGCCAATAATGCGTGCGAATTCTTTTGTGCAGCCCTGTATATGATCTACACACCTCGTAATACACTGAAAATTAGTTAAGTTTAAATTTGCATATCACAGTTGAAAACGCACATTCAGCAATTATTGCTCATAGTCAGTCCTGTAAAGGAATTCTATTGAGTGTCTCTGTAAATAAACGATTAATTCTATGCACACATTATAGAAAACGTGCTGTTGTGCACCTCACTAATATATATCAATTTCATTGTGTTTAAAATTGTGTAACATCATTAAATATAATAACTGTTGTTTTGTAACTTAAATTGCTATTGCTTATAAGGGGAATTTTCCGTCGGTAGCATTTAGAAAAGAAACATAAAAAAAAAATCTGAAGAAAATAAAACGTTTGCTAACATAAAAATGTATTAACACAATTTCATTAAACATGTGATTGGCTGTGGTTGTTGCCAAAAATGTTACTAAAAAAGAAATTAATGTTCAATGTTTGTTTCTATTGAGTCTAGAAAAGAAATGCATAAATCGATTCTAATGCAGTAAAAAGGGAAATACATCATTGAATCGAAACTAACTGAGAGAGTTTAGGTGACATAGTAGAAGAATTGTGAGAGAAACGTGCACAAGCATTAAAAGAAACCAGTAGCGAGAAATATATCATTCACGGTTAAATATTTTGTAAATCTCATTGAAAAAAATAATTGCTACTGATAAATAACAAGATGATAAACAGTCTTGTTATTATATTAAATAAAAATTATTAATAAAATATTGTGAGTACAAAAAGTAGTTTTTCTGATTGATGGATGTGGTCAGGCAAAATGAATTTTATGTATGTACATCCTAGTTCGCTGTTTTGAAAATATGCAGTTCATGCTTTTTAAAATAATTTTGTGCGTCATGAAACATTACATCATTGTCATAAATATAACCCTTATGGTGTATAGTAAAATATTCTGCGATTTCATGCAAAATCTTTTGCAAATCCACTCATCATTTCTATTAGAAAATTTTTAATATTAGACTTAAGTAAAACGCTACATTTTATTTCGTTTTAGAAAGCGAAAGTTGTATAAAATACTCCGAACATAATAAAATCAAGAAAAGGATTATGCGTTAAATTTCTTCTTAACACCGTACTCAGAAATGAAAGAAAAATCAAGCAAAATACTGATAAGTTTGCATTTTTGAAACATATTACGAATTTCGAAGAAATAAAAACTTTATTATGAGGGTTAGAGCTTATTTTTACAAAAAGATAAACGAAAGGTATATTTTATCTATTTGAGAATGGTTTAAAAACATTTGTTAGGGATGTACATCAAATAGATACTAATAGTTCCCGTCGGCTCAGTGTGTAATACAATTGTAAGTTCATGATATCATTACCTCCGCTTTCATCATGCACAATTGAGATATAAAGGGTAAGGAAAGTGACAGTCTAAAAAACATAAATAATTAGTTAGCTATCTACCACCTTTTTTTTAAAGTTATCGTAAATTAAAAAAAATCCTATATGCATACACTGTTAGAACGTACTACGCCTTATTTGAAAGAAGCATTCTTGCCCGTATTTTCATTACATTGCAAAATTTCTGCTGATATATACATTTTTTAGAATTTCAATATTCAAATATTGATATAAAATGTTGTGACTTTTTCTCTACTTTTATGTTTGTTGGTCCGTATTTTAATTTTCGAAACAGTGCCTTTATTGTCTTACGATGACTCTATTGAAAATATACAAGATAACAAAAATAAATTTTTATACGATAAGTAAAAAATAATATATGTTTTGATATGTGAATTATTATTATTTAAATTACATTTTCAACGTTATTTAACGATTTATAAAATTCTTTTAGGATATTATCATAATTAATATTTTGCAGGCATTTCGAATTATTTTCAAAGCCTGATACTGTGAGAAGTTCCATCATAATGTCTGAAGAATTGTGGATTTTCAGAAACAGTGTAAATTTACTCCGAATCTTTTACTTAAAAATTTAAAATAATAATAATAATAATTAAAAAAACATCACAAGGACAACGCGATATCTGTTCATTATTAATACAATGTTGATTCATATGAGTTATGCAACCAGGGAAAAATATTTAAAAAGGTTTTAGCTTAGTTGTCAAAAGTTTCTGTAATGTCGACAATTTTTCGAATTAATGCAACATAAATAATTGCAATTTTGTCGCTTGGAAGATTTCTTTTTTCATAACGAAAACTAGATGTTATATATTATAGATTATTTGATTTCGATTTAAAATTTTTCACACGTCTATCTTTTTACCCCCCAAAAAGTGTACCAAGTTTTGGATTGAAAAGTGCGTCGTGCAATAAAGTACATTGGAAAAACAATTATTTTAATATCCATCTATAAATTCTTCGCTATTTTAACAGCCGAACACTTAAATCAAAGATAATTTTGAATTTAAACATTCTTTCAATTATCTCCAAAGTTGATAATCTTGAGCATTTTTTAGATTTAAATTCATTGTTTTCGTTATTTTTCTTGCATTATGTGTTTTGTGTAACCTCAGAGGAACGAAGATATTCATATAAAATAGTCATTGTTAACAAGAAAAGTTACATGTTTTAAAAATGTATTTCATCCTTATTTGTTTCATAAAAGCGGATGATTCGATTCACACCAAATCGGTTAAGCAGTATTAAAAATTTCCTCTGCTATATTAAAAATGAAACATCTTGCAATTTTAAGACGAGATTGAACGCTAAACATTTGTAGCGTGATTAAATTTTTATTAGTATTTAACTAAAGAAATATGACACATATAAAAATTAATTTAACCTAGTGCATTTTTTAGACTGAACTTTTATCTATAATAATTTGTATATAATATGAAATAAAATTCTAACTACTTCCATAAAACATCTGATAAATATTAAGTTTTAATTTTACTCAAAATAATTTTCATGTGATTATAAGGATTTTTTTATATTTACATGAAAAAATACTACTTGTAAGAAAAAACACTCTCAATGCATTTTGAGCTAAAAATGTACTTAATATAATTCTAATGCAATTACAAATTTTCTCAGTATTTACACTTTAACTGCAATAGAAAATAACGTTTATTTCGGTCTTGACAGACAACATTGAATCATGAACTATGTAGTTAACGTTACTTCTTGAATATATCATGAAGAGTAGAAAAATTTCATCTGACCTTAACACTGGTTGGGGTCTTAGTCTTCAATCAAAACCAGTTATAATTCAAAACGACGCAGCGGGAATCCTCTTGCTAGTAACGGCAGATGAAACAACTAATGTGTCGTTAACACATCGGAGATTATGGAATATATAATTTGGAAAATTGTTGCAGTTCGAAAGTGATCTAAAACGTTTAAACGCTTTTTATCGTGGTAATCATTAAATCAATCTGATAAAAAAGGTACATAGTTTTTTTTTTCCTTTTCGTGCGAAAAACCCTTTTAAGTGATTTAGTCTACTTTATAGGGTGTCCCAAAAACCTCGGCTTGATCTCAGCTTTTATTACTTAAATATTGATTACAGACATATATTATAAATTACAAAGTTACGTAAAAAAAGGTACAGAATTTTATGAAATCGATAAAAATTTTTAGGGAATTAAAAATACAAAATTAAAATTTTTATATGGCCCCCGTACAAAAAAGTTCTCAGTGAGTAAAATATGCCCCATACACTAATAAGATCATGTACAAAATTTCAGCATTTCATCATAAAATGTCGCAGAGATATGTTTAAACAAAGTTGGTGAGGTGTTAATCATAAATTAAAATGTAAATGTTTACAGCTAGAGTGCAGATGACGCGATGCAGAAATACATCATAAGCAAATAAAATATTGCTCTTATCTTTAGTTTTATTTACAAATTTACAGAACTATGCTTCCTAAAAAAACCTTAAAGTTTTACATGATCAATTACAGAATAAAGCTTGGAAATGGTACAGTCAATGAATATTAAAACAGCTTAGAAATGTTTGCATATGCAAATATCTGCCACTGATCGGTGCATCAAGCAACAAGTGCGTAAAGTTATTATTTCTTCACAGTTTAGATACTTTTGTACGAATAAATAGCACAATTATTATTTATTTATGCAATCATTCTTTTCTTTCGTAATTTGTGTACGACACCTGAAACGCGATCATCCGACACGAATTTTCCCGTTTGCGAACTTATATCCAGGCAACGAAATGTTGTTTAAGTCAGCATTTATGTATTTTCATACCTCTGGGACTTTTTATGATAAAATGCTGAAATTTTGCACATGACCTTATTAGTGTATGGGGCCCATTTTACTCATTAGGAAATTTTTGTACGGGGCCGTATAAAAATTTAAAATTTGTATTTCTTCAAATTTAATACCTTGAAAATTTTAATCAATTTCATAAAATTCTGTGCCTTTTTTTAGTAACTTTCTAATTTATAATATACGTCTATGGTCAATATTACAGGAATAAAAGCCGAGGTCAAT
The DNA here is from genome assembly GCA_963931845.1 of Maratus michaelseni. Classification (NCBI taxonomy): domain Eukaryota; kingdom Metazoa; phylum Arthropoda; class Arachnida; order Araneae; family Salticidae; genus Maratus; species Maratus michaelseni. Next base: position 334,781,754 of record OZ007586.1, on the reverse strand, counting down.
GTTTTTGGAACACCCTGTATAGTATCATTTAATGATTTTTTTTTAAAGAAAGTCTAGTGCATTAGTTATATTAAATTGTTAGTTAGGCTAAATGATGAAGAATAACAGTAACAGAATAACAGTGTAATGTAAACTTCGAACTGTATGAGATGGTTCTTTTCTCTCTACACTGCGATTAAACAAACAAGAGCATGATGATAAAAAAATACGGTAACTTTTATTTTAACATTTCTTGTATAGTAATTGCTTATAAAATATAAAGATGCATAAAAAAATTGGTTATGAGAATAGCAGTATTTTTACTGCAGTTTTATTAATGAATGTTGCATTCCAATAAGTGCCAGTAAATGACAAGTTTAAAAGCAAGAAAATACTTTAAATTACGTAAATGACTTTACTATCATAATATTCAGTTACATTAGGTGTTATAAAGAATGCCTTATAAAACTTTGACGCATTTGAAGAAATAAGCTGTGAAAATGAAAATTTTTCTTCAATAATTTCAATAATTATAAACTGACCTCTCGTATAAACACTTTTCAATGGTTATATGAAAGAACTTACAACTAGGCAGAATAGAAAATTTACTCAATTGTTTATTATTTTTTTTTAATCTTTCAAAAGACATCGATCCTACCTCGAAATAATTCGATTAATCTTCTCGATCACCTACACTGTGTAAAAGAAAAGACAAATGCTTCTTAATATACTAAAATATAATATAACAACGAACGAAGATATAATATAATCTCTTCCGAGTTATTCACGATTTAAAAAAAGATGTTCTTATACCTTTAGAAACCTCACGTACCAATAGATTTTTGAAAATTAAAGAAGAATTTTTAAAAACAAAGTTTCTTTTGCTGTCCGTAATTTTCGGAAAATTTCCGACTATAGTTTTTACAGTGCATTCATCAGTTTTCTCAAACCAAAATATCGGTTTTTCGGATGCTATCGATTGTGAAATAAATATTTTCAGCTGAAAACTGAATTTATACATGCAGGAGTAACAAAATAATATTAATTTTAATATTAATGTTAGTTCTGTTAATATAGCATGTTTATTTTTCGAACATGAACATTTTTGCTTGAGAATTGATAGAATCCGAAAAAAAACGATATTTTGGTTTGAGAAAATTGATTAATACACTGTAAAACTACTCGTAAACGTTTACGAAAATTACGGGCAGAAAAACTTTGTTTTTATAAATGCTTCTTTAAATCTCAAAAATCTATTGATTTATGATGTTTATAGAGATAAAGGGACGCTTGTCGGAATCGTGGGTAACTCGGAAGAGATTAAATTATATTTTCATTGGTGGCTATATTATATTTTTGTAGATTAAGATTTTTTTTTTCAGTTTAGACTTGATATGATGCTCCTAACTTAGCTGTAAAATGGAGAGCTTTAAAATGGATTTTCTTCTAGGTTTTATTTTAAGTGACATCTTTTAAAAATCAAGGCCTGAAATGTGCTAATTTTTTTTTCTATACTATCTAGAATGACATTTTAATTACATAATTTCACATAATGATTTTTTAAAAATAATTCGTGAATGAAAGGATTAACAATAATTATAATAAATCTACGAAATTTCGAACTACCTGAAATATTACAAGTTCCAAGAGTATTGTGAAATTATGAATCTAAGGTTTCTAGACATTAGAAAAACAAAGAAAAAAAATAACAATATATTTTGAACATCTAATGTTCATGATCTGCAAATTTATTAAATGTGCAGATTGCAGCAAATAGCATCGGAATTATTTCTGGTTATTTTCACTGCATTAATTTTGCCCTCAGAGTTTCGCTTTTGAGTGAATGGATAGCTTGTGTGACACTTGGTGCTGTGCATTATATATGTATATATAACTAATTATTACATACTTAATCATTATTTCATAGTTTAAGTTGGTGTTATGGTAATGTTTCATTTATGGTTATATATATATATATATCGACTGAATCGTTACTTTTTATACGTCACGTTATATAGGGGAGTAAATAGACGTTATTTTTTATAAGTCACTTTTTAAAAACTCATTTTAATTTCCCCGTTCACTCCAGTACTTTTTTTCAAATTTAAATTTCGAATTTTTCAAATTCATGGTTAGATTATAATAGCTGAAAAATTTAGCGAAAATATACTATCACTTTTAGAAATTAATTTGTAAAACTAAATTATAATTAAGTAATTTTTCAAATGATACACAGCAATTGATCATTTTAAAATTCACATCACCTAAAATGTTTTTATTTTTTATTTTTTTTTATTTTTTTTATTTTCGGATGCAATATTTCTAAATCGTTTAACTGTTTTACAAATTATATAAGGTTTAAACAGTATCCCCACCCCCCACCACAAAAAATAATAATAATACTGTATACGCGACAAACTATTTTAAATATAGAACTCCAGATATTTCTGGAGTTTGTAAAATTTCAAGTGTGTGTACAACTAATTTGTAACAATAATGATTTATGTTAAAATTGTGCTTGAAATAAATGACTAGTTTTGGAAGAAATAATTTCATAGTGTTTTATACCAAGGGAATAACGAGAGTACGGCCTATCAGCACAAATTTAGAAAAGTGGTTGTTAAATAATATGTTGGAAAATATGTTTAAAAAAGCTACAGCTCATTCTCTGTTAAAAACAAGTAATTAAAAAATAATAAAAAAAAAAACAAAAAAAAACTTGTGGCAACCTTTTCTTGTTATCCACATTACAGTCACAGATTATACCCGACCTGAACCAAAAAATTCTAATTGAAATCAATAGGAAAGGCAAGACTAATCCAGTCCAAACCGCGGGTCAGGTCGGGTTCGGTTCAAATCGATTCATCCAACCGGATGCAAGACTCTAGCCTTCATTTATATTAAATCTCATTGTTGCCAATATCGCTCAATTTTCCACGCAGTAGACGAATGTATGTAAAAAAAAAAAAACTATACTCGATACGACGATTATTTTAAAAACGTAACGTACAGCTTGTTACAAAAAAAAAAAAAAAAAAAAAAAAAAAAGGCCGTACTGGGGAAAATTGAACTTTGATATTCTATATTTCAAATATCTTTCAAGTAAATTTCAATAACAGAACATTTTTTTCGGGTAGAGTTGTGAAATACATATGGCTTTGATTATTCACTATTTGAAGATTATGCCTTTGCATATTAATAAAGAAAACCATGAAAAAATAAATGACATTCACAATTTTAAAGAACCTATGCACTTATTTCATGCAGAATTCTCAATGAAATCAAATGAAATTTTCTTTTTAAACGCAAATTAAAGAAAATATTTTTGCCCACGAAATATAATGAGGAATAAATGGTCGAAATAAATATTTTAAACAAACATTTCATTCATAACAATTTCTCAGAGTTTGAATATTTCGTTCTTTTTAAAATTAAACATATTTATACGATTTGGCAACGAATATAGTTTTTTATGTAACTTTTAACTATATTGTTAGGCCATATACTGTAAATAAGAGTTTTGAACCCTGTTAAAATTCTAAGTTTAAACAATGGAGTTTTTCTCCTATTTCAGCCTATGCATTTATTATTGGATATAAATCTGAACTGCTAACAGAACATATTAATGATGCAATCAGAAACGTACCTTATAACTATACATAAATTAAAAAAAAAGATAGGTAAGTATGTTGACTCATATCAGATGATTAATCTCACACTGAAATCTGAAGTTTATTTGTCGCACACGTCTTATATCAAAACGCCGTCTTGAAATAGTGCTTTTCTAAGTTTGTGGAGAACTATAATAGCGTAAACACTTTTTTACAATGTTTAAATATTTTTGAGTGTTTAATAATCCTTTCAGGGTTGATATTTGAGCATTTCCATGACAAACTATGAAACCCCATTCATAACATAAGGCGAATGAATGACTGTTTTAAGAGTGCAATTTTCATTATACATTTAGCTCTTTTTACGCCATGCATACTAATTTCCACCAAGGTCAAAAAGATAAAATTTGATTTATCTGAAAATATTCCTTAAAGCCAATCGTTAATAGTACATTTTTTTTAATTTCTTTAAAATTTTTTTGAGCATTCCAGTCTTTTGTTATTCATTTTCTGTGTCTGTTAGTAGTTTTTTAACAGGTCTTTTAATCCTGTTTCATTTAACCGTCGCTGCACTTTTTTTTGTGGAAATTACAATGTTCGAAGTCTTTACTAAGTCTCTTGTATGTTGAGAATTTATATCAAATCGCTTTCTTAGACAAAACTCCGTTATAAGGCGACCTTCTTGCTTAGACGTTCAACGGGGCCGTCCTGAGCAGTATTTACTGTTTAAAGTCTTAACAGTTTTAAATTTTACTAAAAATCGTCTGACGAAAGATTCATTTACAACAAGTTTTTTTTAACCATTGCTGTAACCAAAATTTGTCTTTTTAACACTTTCCAACCTAGTTGAAAAGTGTTTATGACTTCGGTTTGTCTGGCCGTCTGCCGTCTGGCCGTCTGTCCGTGCTCTAACTCCCGCAAATATGCTCGGATTGCTCTGCAATTTTCATATGTTATAGTCGTTATCTATGGCATGTTCCCCATTTCAACGGAAGTGTGTAGCACTTATACTTTTTTTACAGGGACACTCAAAAGAATTCCATTACATTGCGGTCTATGGGGAAAAATCACTTGAGGTTTATTTAAATAATGTTTCACTATTTTAAACGCATTGAAATTTATATATATCACTAAGGTGCATTAGAAGAAGCTTAATATGGAATAGTGTGTGCATAGCACTTATAGTTACTTTACAGGGACAGTCAAAAGAATTCCGTTACATTACGTCTATGGAGAAAAATCGTCTGCGGTTTATTTAAATAATGTTTCCCTATTTTAAACGCATTGAAATTTATATAAGGTGCATTACAAGAGGCTTACTACAGAATATTGTGTGTATAGCAGTCATCGTTCATTTACAGGGACACACAAAAGAATTCTCTACTGTCTGTTAACAATAATTCCTGGAAGTGCGTTTTAAGTTACTGAACGCGATTTTAATTTTAACTCGCTTTTTGTCTATTACGTGGTGTGTATAAATTCTGTAGATCCTATACAGGGAAGCACAAAAGTTCGCGAACACATTTCCGTATTATTTAACTCCAGACGGAGAATTTTAAATTGTGCTACGCGTTTCCTAACTGAACTAAAATTTAGCATCCTATGTAGTATATATACACATTTCTATAGATCCTATACAGGGCTGATGAAAAGTATTCGGATTACTTAGATATTATCTTTTAGCTTATTAAACGGTATGATTTGTAAAATAATTTTGGAAGCGTTGGAAAGTGTTACATAATCTATGCTTGACACATGATTTTTCGTTCTTGTTTAATTTTTGTTTCAATCAAGAATAAACTTTTTTTTTTCACAAATCGTCAATTTCTTTTTCACGTCATATTTGCCTTGAAATTTAAACTTTTTCTCCACTGAACACTTTGAAGTGTTCCAATTGCCTGACTAGTATGATAATGGCAAAAACTCGAATAAAAAATTTGCATTCTTAAAAAGAAGTAATTTGAAACAGCAACAGCAACAACAACAACAACAACAACAAAAATAACAACAACAATAACAACAACAACAACAAAAGTTTCAATTGACTATTCTTTATAGACGACTTGCTTGGAACTGTGCAAAAAAACTCTTGCTGTCAACATTGCCTATTTTTTAAATTTACTTAATGCGCGCCATTCGACGCATTTTAGAGAGAGCGGTTTAGCACAACAGAGAGTTTTGTGACAACTATTTATTTTTATCCGCGTTCAACTTAATCTACGTTGTTGCCACTTCACTGCCTTTATAAATATAAGTGTGGTGGCATATGCGCTTGGTGCATGCTCAGATTGGAAGTTTTTGTTCAAACTATTGCAACTTACATTCCAGAACTTAATACCCGCCTGGACTTTTTTCTATTAAATTAGTGAGACAAATCAATAAACATTTGCTTGGCGATAATGGCAAGTTCGCCAAGTTTTTGCAAAAAATCCTTTAGGCCAATCAAATTTTATTGCTCGTATGTCACTACTGTCATATTTAAAAAAGTAAAAAAACACTCTAGTTGCTCAATTCTCAAGATTTTGTCCAAAATCCTCTTAACTAACCAAATTTTATTGAGCAGATGTTACTTCTCTCATATTTATAAATGCACTCTATTGCTCACCGCTCACGTTTAAAACATAGTAGACAATCATATGTTAAAATATTAAACACGATCCTGTAAAAATCTGTATACAATACAAATGCTCCTTTTAGCTTGACAGTTTTCCTGTTATATTATAAATGTAGTGTAAAAAGGTACATTCAAATCCTTTCAGTGATTATTGAGAAAATTGAGGACATACGACCAAACAGAAAGGCTTCTTGGCTTGGAAGTTGCTTAATAAAAATTTTAACTCGAATAGAAATTATGAATTTAGCGTTTCCGGACGATTTGTATACGATTCAAAAGGAACAATTGTAGAGAATTTAATATAATGTACGCAAAAATCTTTAAAAATGTAGTATAATACAAGTATAATGAATATATATTAAAATTTTTGATTTTCCAACCCCATTTGTGTATGATGTTTCTGTGTTTTCTTTTAACTGTTTTATACATATGTATATATATATATATATATATATATATATATATATATATATATATATATATATATATATATATATATATATATAACCATTAATGAAACATTACCGAAACACCAACTGAAACTTGAAATTATGATTTAGGAAGTAATAATTTATTGACAACGAAATTGTAACGCCAGCACTATGAATATAGATATTAAATACTTATTTAAAAGAAGTAGAAATTAAATTAAAAATTGAATGAAATAAATAGAATGAATGAAATTTGTGGAATTTATACAGAATTATCAAGTTCCAAATGCATAAATTCCACAAATAAAATGAGTGGTTTCATCTTCATATTAGCATTAAAATTGCTAAAGAATATGAAATATATATATATATATATATATATATATATATATATATATAGAGAGAGAGAGAGAGGGGGGGGGGGAGGGGGAGAAAGGGATGTCAATCATTCCTTTTCACTTCAGTACTTCAGTTTTTTTCTTTGCATTTATTCGATCATCACATTTTTAATCCTTTAAATTGATGTTTTACTAGACAACATTTTTCATTTTACACATACAATGAGTAGGGATGCCAGAAAAAAACATTATATCGAAAATATCAATTTTTGACATCGATATAGGCAAGATATAGGCTCTCGATATATATGGATGGATCAGCTTTTACACCCTTTATATCGATACTTCTTTTAAATTAATATTTTTCATGTGAAAATAAACTTCAATCAATTTTCATACACAGTAATACAGTAACTAAATTTAATTTATCTTTAAAAAATCTCTTTATTGGCTTAGTCATTTAATACGGCTAAAATATCCGTCCTGCACTCAGAAAAGGATCCCATCCTAATTTACAGGATTTTAGATTAAATATCACTAGCAAAATCAGAAACTAGAGAAAAGGACCCTTCCTTATTCCAAGCCATTTACTCAAATTATGTTTGTGTTCGCCAACGGTACTTATAGACGTCCTTTGTGTTTCGTTTTTATTTGTTTGTAAATCTTATCCGATAGGTTAGATTATTGTGTTTTTCATGAATGTGTAAATGTGAAAGTTTTGTTTGTATAATGAATTTTTAACAAATTACTATTGAACATCTAAGTTTATAGAATTAATATGGGACCTTAAATAACATGTTTGGCGATATTTTACTAAAATTAATATAAAGTTGATGTTAAAAAGCATTATTAATCAAAAAATGCCAATAGTAAAAATCTGATACGTTATAACAAGAAACTCTTCAAACCCCGAACATCAATGAAATAAACAGACGATAAAATAGGTTTCATAACTCCATGTGGCTGTGTCCCAAAGCTTTTCTGCAGGTATGGTTTCAGAAACACCTTTGTATTTACTAATACGTGTAGCTAGAAATCACACAATAATTCTTTAGAAATATGAGAAGACCTTAAACATATTTACCCAAACATTTATTCTTTAGCAACACAATACTTAGGTGTTGTTGCGAATTTTGTCTCAACTGAGAGTTTGTTTTCTGAGGTCAAAAACGGTAATTACGAAAAAAAAAAAAAAAAAGAAAAGAAACAGTCTGAGTGACAGTTATTATCAAAGTTGTTATCAAACTAATTTTAAATGGATTGCCTTAAAAATACTGGAAATAATTTCATCGATTATATAAATGTTATTGCTAAAAATGTGGTGAAAAAAGCTTAAAAGCCATTTTATGTAAAATGTTACCTAATATAAACAAAAATCATTCCGTGTATGATTTACGTAAGAATGAAAATATTCCGGTATAAAGACATTTTCTTTCCGATATATTTGGATATCGATGTCTTTAAGACGATATATCGTAAAATCGATATATCGATATTTTGAAATGTTTTACCAACACTAATAATAAATGAGTTATGACTTCTATAACTTATATATATATATATATAACCCTGCAGTGCTTGTCGTAAATCAAGCCGCATGTCTTCTTTTTGATTTTTTTTTTTTAAATTGTTCTATCGTTAATGTTTCCTGTTTGTTCATTTGATAATGTTGTGATTTAAGTTTAGTTTTAGTTATTTGTTTGGTTTCAAATTTAAATTTATGGAATTTTGGATTGTCTTAGTTTTTATAATTATATATATATATATATATATATATATATATATATATATATATATATATATATATATATATATATTCATTTGGGCACATATATACATATGCGCGTGTTGTGTGTCGAGCTTGTCTAAGAGTTTTCAGAACCTAACAACAATTTTTATTAAAGCGTCTTTAATGTATTCATGTGACTTAGCAAACATTGGTTTCAAAATTATATTTAATTTTTTCTTTAAAAGTTGTTCTTTATCTGACGTAAGGTCATCTGTTTAAATTTCTCTAAAATAAGGTGAAGAAAAGAAAAGAATGAAAAGAAAAACTTGAGGTGTTCTTGTATCTGTTTCTCTATTATTTATGTGTAAAATGACATCAATCAAATCGCAAATTAGTATATAAATATTTAGTGGAAAAGTAATTTATTTCATGACTTCATGACTACTTGTTTATTTTAGGATTTCGAAAAGTTATGTCTTGTGGTCGGTATGTGTTATAATTACGTAAGAAATTTAATATAATGTTAAAATAGTAAAACATTCAGGTAAACTACTAAATGTATTTCATCCAAAGAAATAAAGTAATAGAAATTTGTCATTTTCACTCTGATTAATGCGATTGAATGAAATGTAGTTGGTTAGCAAGTTCTCCAAAACTGAAAATATTCCGTATTTTTTAAATCTATGCTGTTAAATATATCGTTTACTTAAAATCTCTCTTTCAAAAAACCGTATTGCAAATATTTTTTTAAAAATAATAATTAGTTTTAAATATTATGTTATATTCATTTTATTAAAAAGTAAATGTTATATCTTTTTAACAACAATAAAATGGTAAATTTTTTCATAGTTTTGAAACTATATCTTTTTAAAGACCGTTCAAATTAAATTATTTCTGAAACGAAAATAAAATTCCTATCCTAAATCGATTCTAAACGAAAGCTATAGTATGAAAATAATTTAGTTAGTCAGTTTTGTGCACATCTAAATCTCAGTTTATTCCCTTTTATTATTCGTAAATAAAATCATTATTTAATAAATGTATACTTTTATAGTCTAACACACGCACACGCACATACCCACAAATTATTCATTAAGAATGCTTGCTCTTTATTTTACTTTAACGTGGTGACATATAAAACATTTAAATAACTGAAGTTTTCAATTCAATTGATTAATCACTTTTAACTAACGTAATTAGTTAAAATAATTTATATTAACTTATTGTGAAATATTTACATGATTTACTTAAATGATTAGAGACTGAGAGAATTTTGCTTAAAAATAGCTGGTAATATTGAAATTTATTATATAAGGTGTCCGTAAACTATTGTCAGGTTTTCTTTACCTCATAACTTTTGATTTGAACATGACGAAACCAGAACGACAAAAAAAAATATTATTATATTTGTAAAGTACACATCAAAAAGTTTTTTGAACACACAAACAAAGTTACTTATGCGTAAACTTGCAACTCAAAACATTATAAATCAAATAACGATTATTATCAAATAATACTTAATATTAAAATTTACATACAATATGATACGTAAAATATGGAATAAAATGTGATGGAATGTTATATAAACATTTTAAAAATCTTTGTTGTAAGCAAAATACTTAAAAATATATTTCAGTAACGCTAATTGCATATAGTATATGTAGAATATTTACGGATGCTTAAAGGTTTGAATCACTTATTTCTTCATACTTTTTTTTTTTTTTTTTTTTTTTTTTTTTTTAACGCTGAAGTAAATTTAACCCTTTTGGTAAAACTAACTAAATACAACTGATTTGCTTAAATTTTTAAATAAACATCCCAAAAGCAAATTAAAAAATGTAAATGAACAATAATTAACTCATTACTATTATGGCATTAAATGTTAAAGGAATAAAAGTAATTATGAGCAACTTTGGGTATTCTTGTGAAAGTTTAGATTTACGTAAGAATTTTTGTCTGCGTACCAGTTCAGATCAATGTATTATACCAGTATGTTTAATATTTTTGTGTGAATATGTTTATATTGTGTGCTTGTGCATGTGTGTACAGAAACCTGTTTGTGGAAAACAGTTACGATTGCAAACGAAACCTCAAATTATATTGAAAGAAACATTGAGAAGATAAAGTTTCTGAGTTAAAATGGAGCACTATGGAGAAACCAACTTTAAGTGCATATTGCTGATCGATTTTGAAGACAATGAGATATTTTATTTAAAAAAAAAAAAAAAAATGTGAAAATGTGAAGAGTTTTCTTTTCATTTCAATATATATTTTAAGAGTGTTATTTTTAAGGAAAATAATTTAGAATAAAGGAAATGTCGAATGACATTATTGACTTGACATGATTGAATGACATATTTATAAATATAGTTTAAGAATGAATTAATTACTTAACCTGTATTTATATTTTGGAAGACATCAGGTAAATAATTTTGAAATCATAATAATTTCATTTATCATAAATTAACTATGGTTCATAACTGAAAAATAATAATAAAAAAAATGTGAGACATATAAAAGAATTTAAACAATAAAGAGAAAATCACCATTACAGTTTTTTTTTTTAATGTTACATATTTTATAACAATAATATGAAGATTAATATTTTAAAGTAGAAATATACTACAAAAAACTAGTGATGTATCATTAAGGAATAAGTCTATTATATGAACTTTCTGAAATTTAAGTGTAAATAAAAAAATATATTTTAATCAGTAAATGTAAAATATAAATTATTATAGTTATCTCGAACACATTGTTGTTATTATGGATATATTTGTGGGAGTTGTGGTTAAATCAAGTTAAAAAGTTTAAAATAATAATTAAAAAAGCCATGATAATATAAAATTTTCCTTTTTTTTTCAATTATTTATATTTGATATACAGTAATTATTATGATTTAAGCAATCAGTTTTATAAAGGAACACCTGATAATCGATCCTTAAATCTCAATTGTACGGGAGATAAAGAACCACCTAATAAAAATAGCCTGCTTATAGATGATTATTACAGAGAATCCCAAAATTTATATAATAAATATGAACAGTTTGTTTTTAAATTTTTATTACCTGATATTAAGCAGAATACAAGTTATTTCTTATTTGACTTTGGATATTTTAGTGCATTGCAGTGAAAAAAACACAATTTAACGTAAGAAATGCGCTTATTGGGGAAAATAAGGATTAATTAAATGCATGCAAAATATCTAAATTAAATGCTACTGATGATGATGATGCTGATAATGATAATAATAATAATTATTATTACTATCATATTTATTACTAATGAACTCTCTAAAGGAATATTTTACGATAAATAAATATTTCAAGTTAAAATTTAATTTAATATTGTTTAAGCATTTTTTTTTTTTTACTTTTCAAATATTTAAAAACTTGAAAAGAAAATCAGAACAATTTTATTATTTAAAAAATAAATATAGTGTAAGGATTTTGACCAATAGAAACTGTAAAATATTTCTCAAGAATGTACATAGAAAAGCACACAAAGAAAAATAATATATATACAATGATCATTTCTGACTGTAATATATAATATATATATATTATATACATATATATATATACATATATATACATATATATACATATACATATATATATACATATATATATATATATGTATATATATATATATACAAATTTGATATAAATAAATAAATCGATAAATAAATGTATACTCAAAAAAGAATAAAAAGAAAAAAAAAAGGAAAGAAAAAGAATAAAACTTTTAATTTTACTTTTTAATTTATTTAATAAGTTAAACTAAAAATTAACATATACAAGATACTGTGTAGAAATATTATACATTGCAAACGTGTGAATGTATGAATGTGTTTATGTATAGATTTGTTCACAAAAGCATTAAATATTATATCTGCTTAATATATATAAATATATAATAAAAAATTATTTCGTCACCATAATTTAGAAAAATATATATGTTAACATGTTAGTGTAGATGTTCTTATATAATGTATATTTATGAGAAAAATAAATAACTGAAATTTAAATACTATTTCAGAAATTTTCAAAAATATATTTTTGAATATATTGAATAGTATGTTGAAAGGCATTATTATTATTTTTTTTAATGTCATAAAAAATATTTATGTACTTACCGGTTATTATTAGCAATTTGTTGCTGAAGTTGGGCCAATGTATTATTGTTATCCCCAGCGAAGAAGTGAGTAGTTGTCGCTTCAAGCATGCTAAAGCCGGTTAGTGAATGAGAGTGATCTGTTAGTGAGCAAGAAGCTTGCCGGAGAAACCGAGTGCCCTGGATTCCCAATTCGCGCAAAAAAAGGAGGAGCCAATCGCTAAGCTGTGACGGAGAACGACCTTGGACATTATTTGCTGCTGGGCATCTCAAGATTGGCTCTTGGGGACGGATCAGTTGGTGATAATCTTGCTTCTCTTAGAAGGAGGATTCGGAATCGTGTTAAAGGTGTTCCTCATTTATCTTTATCTTCTTCTCTGCATATCGATGAGATAAAACTCTCTCTCTCTCTTTGAATGGAAAAAAAAGACTCTATTTCACTTCCGTGGTTTTGTTTTCAATAGAAATACTTTGAGGTATACGGTATTTCGCAAGTTATGTTTTCCACAGGAGAGCATATTCATACGATTCATTCTTTTTATTTATTTATTTTATTTATTTATTTTCTGGTTACTCTTTTTACTTTTTTTCCCTTTTTGGCGATTAATTAGACTTTGTATTGTAGTTTGCCAGTCTCAAAATGTATTATATTATATTCTATGATTTTTCCACGACATTTTTGCACATACCAGTAAAAGTAAATGTTTGTTACTGGTAGGATTGGTCCCAATGAAAGGATCAATTTATAGTAAAATGACAGTTTATTTTTGTAATGAAATAAATGAAAAAGAAAACCTTTAGCACAAAGCTCTTTTCCTCCGCCTGTGTAAGCTGATTGCAAATTGATAATCTTTTTGTAATTTTCCTAGCGTTTTTCTTCATCCTTTTTTAATGATTGGTGTATTTTTTATCATATATATCACACCATTTTTGCGGTGACTGAAAGCAATATCTATTCTCTCTCTAATAATTTAAATAATAAAAGGCTTGCTGTAATTTATAAAACTTTCGTGTTCTGAATTGAGAACTATTTCAAAAATATAATATATATATATATATATATATATATATATATATAATCTCCTCATTGATTGATATTTTTAGACTAAAGCAGAAGAAGATAAAATAATATATAAAAATTATTTCAAATATACCTGCATCTGAAATCGGCCTGTAAAATGTTAATAATCATAATTCGTGATATCCGAAAAAAAAAATCACACTAATATATTACCATTACGTTTATTTTCATACCCTTTGAAAACATTATTGCTACGATGAATTGACACCACGACGAATTGGCGCTACGGTTTACTGACGCTGCGATGAATTGATGCTGCAATAAATTGACGCCGCGATGAATTGTGCACGATGAATTGTTCCGCGATGTATTTTGTGCGACGAATTGACGCGACACATTTCTTTTTTCATTTCCACCTCCACTCCAGTAAAGGGACAAACTATATATCATGATCTATAAAGGCCTTACAGAAGAAATTTTGCAGTACGATGAACCTCAGAATATATCCGCGATATGGAGAATTTTCTTCATAATTGGGATTTCTAAGACTCCTCTCCACCCTACGGCATTTATATTATATTATATTATATTATATTATATTATATTATATTATATTATATACTTCAGCGTAAAAAAACATGTTGTTAAACTTACTTAATATTATGCAATTTAATTACAGAAAAGTGTCGTAAATATTAGTTTTCTATTCTTAGGCCATTTTACCTCAAGGGTAGTCTCTAATGCATTAAAAATTCATTATTGATTTTATAATATATCAGAGATTTTCAGTCTGTCTAGAAATTTCTAAAGTTTCAAGAGCATTTGCATGAAAACTTGTAATAATAATCAAAATCACTATCATAAGTTTCTTTATGACGATCTTTTTCAGCCACAACATCCTGAAAAAATATTTTCACGAGTCTTAACTCGCGTCACTGCACAAAGTACTTGAATTTGAACACCAGTATTTTTGAACAGGAAATTTGGCCTTATTTAATCACAAAGTTTCAGTAATTAAATAATATAAAAATTTCTGTTCGTATAAAGTGGTGCTGATAAATTAAAGAAATATACTTGACGCTATATTTAATGCAAATTAAACAACAATTTTACTCCCAATATTTTAGCTATCTTGGCAAGAAAAAATAAGTTGTAGGAAAATTTTAAATTCGGCTTATCAAATGCAATTGAATGGATATGGAAATTATAAAAAAAAATGTTATTGTTGAAATCATAGTTTACAAACTGTCCTTAGTCTGTAATACATTTCCATCGTCCAAACGAGGTTCAAACCCAAACTATTCAATGATTGCCACCGAAAATGTTTCGTAAACAACTTCTAAAAATTTTATTGAAATCGAACAATTTTAACATGTATCAATAATGAACTGAATGTTATTCGGTTAAAGGCCGTTATTGCCCAATCTTCTGGATTAATAAACTTACACAAAATACTTTTCATTTAAAAAACAAGAACGAAAAATCATGCGTCAAGCATAGATTATGTAGCACTTTCCAACGCTTCTAAAATAATTTTACAAATCATTACCGTTTAATAAGCTGAAAGATGACATCTAAGTAAACAATTTGGAAAACGCATAACATATTTAAAAACATAATTTCAGGAATTTTCAATATATACAATATTCGGAAAAATATCAGAATACTTTCATGTAGCCCTGTATATGATCTATAGATTTGTATATATACATAGGATGCTAAATTTTAGTTTAGTTAGGAAACGCGTAGCACAGTTTAAATTCTCCTTCTGGAGTTTCTGTCAATAAACAGAAATGTGTTCGTGAACTTTTGTGCTGCCCTGTATAGGATCTACAGAATTTATACACACCACGTAATAGACAAAAAGCTAGTTAAGATTAAAATCGCGTTCAGTAACTTAAAACGCACTTCCAGGAATTATTTTTAACAGACAGTAGAGAATTCTTTTGTGTGTCCCTGTAAATGAACGATGACTGCTATACACACACTATTCTGTAGTAAGCCTCTTGTAATGCACCTTAGTAATATATATAAACTTCAATGCGTTTAAAATAGTGGAACATTATTTAAATAAGCCGCAGACGATTTTTCTCCATAGACGTAATGTAACGGAATTATTTTGACTGTCCCTGTAAAGTAACTCTAAGTGCTATACACCTACTATTCCATATTAAGCTTCTTCTAATGCATCTTAGTGATCTATATAAATTTCAATGCGTTTACGATAGTGAAACATTTTTAAAATAAACCGCAAATGATTTTTCCCCATAGACCGCAATGTAACGGAATTCTTTTGAGTGTCCCTGTAAGAAAACTATAAGTGCTACACACTTCAGTTGAAATAGGGAACGTGCCATAGATAACGACAATAACATATAAAAATTGCAGAGCAATCCGAGCATATTTACGGGAGTTAGAGCACGGACAGACGGCCAGACAAACCGAAGTCATAAGCACTTTTCAACTAGGTTGGAAAGTGCTAAAAAGAAAGAAAACAACCTACTCTTCGCCGAAAGGACTTGTATATAATATAATATTGTTAAAAGAATAGCAAACAAGTTTTCTCCATAGACCATAATGTAACGGAATTATTTTGTTTCTGCCGGTTAACAATTATAAAGAGCTACATACTTGATTAACGAACTCATCTAAGATATTTTCAAGACCAATACACTGTCCCAATTAGATTCGAATTGGTTCAGTATTTTGGACGTTGTCTGGATGACAATTTTTCTATTATAAATAAATAGATAGATGAATAGATAGATAACAAAGTGATTACAATAGGTTAATTTCTGAAGAAATCAACCTAAAAGCGGCGTATGACGGAGGGTCGGATGTAATCGAGAGATGCGTTAGTGTAAGGACACTCCGAATTTTAAATTTAAATTAATATAGAGTACTTTATAAAGTGATAGTTTTTTAATTTTATTAATAATATTATTAGTAAAAACATGAAAAATTCGACTGAGTTTATTAATCAAATTAGCTGAAATCGTTTTTTCGCAATAAAAAGAGAGCAAAACAAACAATAATTGCAATAAGTTATTGATTATAAATAGAAAAAGAGCTTTTATTGTGAAAACCAGATTATGAATATCTATAGCTTGATCGCTATGCAAAAATGTTTTAAAGTTATACGATACAAGAAAGGAAACATAAGCTGCCATCTTGCAAAAACAAATGTAAGTATCAAAGGGATTATAAATAATAAAAAAATGTAATTATTATAATTATTATTTTAATTATTATTTTAAGTATATTTTAGTATTCATATTCAGTACAACTTTAAAGATTTTTCTGATACATTTTAGCCATACATACCTTGTTTTTACTTTTATTTTTAACAAGAAAGAAAAATCATGCGTCAAGCATAGATTATGAAACACTTTCCAACACATCCAGAAAACTGTAACGAAACTTCACTGTTAAATAAGGTCAAAGAACATAAGTAAGTAAACAGTTTAGAAAACATATAACACATTGAAAAATACAGTTTTCGAAATTACTTTCCATTGTCAAAAAAGTAGTCGAATTATTTTGTGTAGTCCTGTACATGATCTATATATTTGAATATATACTACATAGCATGATAAAATTTAGTTCAGTTAGAAAATTCACATTTAGAAATTTTCGCCAATCAATGGAGATGCGCTCGAAATCTTTTGTACAGCCCTGTATATCATCTAAAGACTTTTGTACACACCACATATTAAGCTAAAAGGTAAAAACGCATAAGGCAACTTAAAACGCTCTTCCAGCAATTTCCAATTCTAAAGGACAATATATTTTGTTCTTTTCGTAGTCCCTGTATATGAATTTATTTATATTCCACAAGCTTCTATTAGTCTACTAAATATAGTTCAGCAGGAAAATGCGTAACACACTTAAAAACTATGCTTAAGCAATTCACTCCCATAGTTTGTAAGACTTACGAATTCCCTTGTGTAGCCATGTATATGATCAACCGAATTTATACACACCACGTACTGTGAACAAATGTAGTTAAAAACGCAAATCAAAGTTGAAAACGCACTTATTACAAACAGACTGTAGTTATCGCACGTATTCTGTAACCGAATTATTTTGTGTGTTTCTGTAAATGAACGATAAACGCAATGCACATCATACTTTTAAGCTAGCAATTTACAGTGCACCTCAGTAATGCATACATTTTTCATTGTGTTTGAAATAGTGAAACTTCATTAAATTACACAGCAAACGATTTTTCCTCGTAGAACAATGTGTAACAGAATTCTTTTATTTAACCCTTCAAACATCAGGTCCATTACATAAACGTATCAATCAGCATCGTTCAGACTCTCACAAAAACAAAGCAAAAAATTTACTATCTACAGTTGAAATTCAGCATTTTCATCAACATAAATTTAAAAATACCACAATTGAAATTATACAAATTGTAAAAAATAAATCAGAACGGCTTTATATGGAGTCATAATATATGAAATATTACAACACCATTTATCCATATCGACTTAATAGTGAAATATAGTGTTCTTCTACAGTTGTTGTTTCCAAAAAATATATTACTAAACAAATCAATAATCTTCAAAGTAACTATATAAAGAATTATAACTGGTTATTAATTCGAAAATACATATTTGCTATTAAAAAGAAACAGATTGTACAATATTTAAATGTATTTCTCAGTAAATCTTACTCTAAACATTTCTCTGATATTTTTTACGATCTTATTATGACAAGAGTTAATCTTTTCAACATTAATTTACAAAAACACTAAATACTCAAATGATAATAACTTTTTCAAATCAAATATTTAATAAAATAATATTAATTATATAATTAATGATAAAAACTATTATTTTCCTGTTAATAATCTTCAAATTTCAAAAACATTTAAATATCCGAATACAATCGGAAGAAAGATTTTTAACTATAATACATTTTCAAAAAATACATCTGTAGCAAGTACTTTTCCGTGTAAATGCAATAACCCTGCTCTAAAAAAATACATTAATAATGATCATGGACATATAATCACTGTAAATCTTAATATTGTGAATGATTTTAAACTGAAAAAACTAATGGGTTATGGTACTAAATACAGACTTCCTTCTAAATTTAACGTAAATTCTATTATAAAACAGTTTACATTTGATATTGATATTTTTATTTATAAAATTTCAATCTCATACAATAAACCTATTGAATATTTTAATCAATAGAAAATACTAGTTATTGAAAAATAAACTAAGGCTTTAAAACATAATATTTCTGATTTGGTTACTATTAACACAAAGCATTTTTTCCAGAAAATTACTAAATTACAAAAACACTATGTTATTACATATATTGACAAATCTCCTAATAATTACGCAATCATATGTAAATCTTACCATCACCAACTTCTTACATCCTGTATTTCTTCTAATAAATCTTTTCAAAAAACTAATGAAAATGCAATTGTAAACAATCGTAAAATTCATAGTTATTATAAACTTATAAATATTTCCTCTAATAACTTTAACCCCTTCGCGACGAGCGTCCTTTACAGAATTTTAATCTTTTACCACCGGTTTTTTAAAACAGAAATTTGCGACTAACTGAATCGCAGAAATGCTATGATAAGATAAGGCAAAGCTTTCAATAAAAATTAACTGGTGGGAATAATGAAGCATTCTGAGCATCATATGTGTCACGTATACGTGTCGCTCGTCCCCAACGGGTTAATTATCCTTATTTAGTTCTTATACCCAAATTTCATAAGGAACCAATTTAATTTAGGACTGTAACTATTAGTTGTAATACATATAATAATATTGTCAATAACCTTTTATTAAAAATTCTCAATCAAATATATACACAACAACCACTGATAATACACATTATATAAAAATAGCTATCAACTGGTCAATATTATGAAAAATCTTAAAAGTATAAACAATATCAAGACATATGATTTTAAAGATATTTTTAATAATATAGATTTATTAGATCTACATAATATAATAAATGAATTATTTAAAAAGTATCACCATAAACTGAATTTACCATTGCATATAGATACAGCTTATTTTAAAACTCTAACAAATTTCATTATATATAATAATTTTATAATGCATGATAACACATTATATTTACAGATAGTTGGAATATCACAAGATGGTTGTACATCCAGTTTATTTTCAGACTTGTACTTATATCACTATGAACGTACTTTTATTAATAGTAATTATATAGTTATATTGATGACATAATTTTAATTGCCACTGATCAAACCAATATTTCTCAATTTCCAGTAGATTATCCTACTAATTTAGAATTAACGGAAAACCTCCTATCTAACAATACAATTAACTTTTCAGATCTTAAAATTACACTAAAAGAAAACAAAACAATAATTGATCTATATGACAAACGTAAAGAATTTAAATTCAAAGTTAATACATTTACTAATTTTAAATCTTGTCTGCATAATTCTGTATATCGTAATATTCTCCTTAATCATATATATAAAATAAAGTGTTTATGTTCTTCTCAGCTAATTAACAATAATCTTAAAAAACTAATTTATGATGCATTAAAACATGGTTTTCCAAAAAAATTCATATATTCTTTAATATATAATTAGTACATAAATGATCTTAAAAAACCAAATTAACACATATGTAAAAAAATTTATATAAAAAAATATATAAAATAATAAAAAAATTATAAAAAATTAAAAATGTAAAATAATAATAAAAATTATAATAGGACGGATGGGTGGGTAGATGATAGATTAAGGAGGTGTGGTGGAGTTGTCTGGATAATACGCATTGGTTAATTTAACAAAAAAAAGAGGAAAGGGCATTTGATTTAGAACTACGATGCAATTACACATTTTGTAATGGACTTTGTTTCGATTTTTTATATGCATATTGGTTTAGTTATATTTATGTATTTATTTATTTATATTAAATGTCTAAACATGATTAAATTTCATATTCATTAATAATTTTACGATTACTTGTATTTAAAATCTTGCCTACTGCGGACAATATCATATTAGCTTCTAATACATTGTTTATTTTCTTAAATGAGAATACATTGCATGTATTAATTTTTATTTTTTATTTTACCCTCTGCCCTTATATCATGTGTTTTTAATTTTTAAGAAAGTTTGTAGACACATTAAATGTAACTCATTAATTTCAAAATTTAATTATTAATATTAATTCCTTAGCATCTTTATTATATACATTTTTTTTATTAATTTTAAATTAACTGAAGATATGATGCAATGTGTCACAGTAATATAAATGGTGATATGTCATCGCTAGGTACAAATATTTATGTGATACATTAATCAATAATCGTAAGTTTCATTTATTTTTTATTTTATTTATTTATTTTTTTAAAACATCTTTTATTCATTATTCTAATACAATAAAATTATTAAAATAATTTTGTTCAATTATCTGTCTTAAAACAGTATTTGTTTTAAAACATCATCCAATAATGTAATAAATTATTATATAATTGTATATATTTACCAATAGATGGCAGCACCTCATTGATTTATTCTTTTGAATTTATGGTGGATTTTCTATAGAGGGTGGTGGTTTTATATATTGGGATATATGCTTGGATATGCATCACATGTTGCTCCTTGATCCATGGTCCATCAATTTTTAAATAACTTTTTTTTCCTTTTTTTTTGGCAACATATGCTTAAAATTCCAATTCTTGTCATTTGTAATATATGATGACTCAAGTTTGTATTTCACTTTCAAATGGGGTAATTTCCTGTTTTTGTTTATTTTTTCCCTCAATCATTTTTAATCATGTTTTATTTAGAACTTAATTTTTGTTTCATTGTGTATTTCTCTACATTCTGGGGGTGTGGTTGTCCCAAATTCATATTCTTTAGCTATTTTATGGCTAATATGAATATGGAATCACACATATTATTTGTGGAAATTTAGGCATTTGATACCTGAAGATTCTGTCTAAATTCCGCAAATTTCCATTATTCAATTTCTGTTATTCATTTTCTGATTTTTTTTAATACTGTGTTTTTGGTATCTATGTTCAGTTTGTTGGGGGACCTGTTTTGTTGTCAATTATTTATTTTAATTTTATTCATAATTTCACAGTTTTTGTTGGCGGTTGTAACGTTTATTTAATGGTTATATATATATAATTAAAAAAATTTCAATATTAATGTCATACGAATTTTATTTGAATAAAATTTCTTGACAAAGCTTATTATACTGATGATTTTTATTAAGTTCGCATGCGCAGTTTTTCACATGATCACTTTAACTGGTGATAATATAAAAATTTTATAAGTGACGCAGCGTTTGTAATTTCCACTGTTGGACTTTTGAGCGAAGGTGACTGTATATGTGCAGCTCCAGTAAATTTCCTGATTTTAATCCAAGTGAGGGAACAATTTCTCCGTTAGCGAATAAAGTAAGTTCTACTATATAATTGTAAAAATTAATGATTATTTATCCATTAATTTTTTTTTCTATGTATATAATTATATTTCTTTTCCTGTGTACATGTTACTGCAAGACAAATCAAAACAGCAGCAACCCTCTTTATCAGAAACGGATGCTCTGAATGATTCGTTGTTAACGCATATAAAGTTAAAAAATAATAAACATGTGAGTACTTATATGTGAAATATTAGAATGCATCTATTAAACACAATTAGAGTGAATTTACAATAGAATATTGTATCACGTATTTTATAAAAAGTGAGGGTTTTTCATTTGTAGTGTTGGAATGAATTCGCAAATGTTTGCATTTATTTCTCTTGCAGATGTGTTCCACCTGTGACAAATACTTTTCAAGTAAATGGAATTTAAAAGAACATATGCAAATCCATGAAAAACTATGTACTTGTAACTTGCCGTCAAAAATCGTTTACAAGAAAGCGGGAATTAAAATGGCATCAGTTGTCAATATGATAGCATATCACCTGTTGTATGCAAAGTTTGTATATTATCTTTTAATAGAAAATGTGGACTATCAGTTCATATGAAAACACATGCTGTTAAAAAGTGTTTGAGAGGGAAAAGTTTGAGAAAATCTTCAGTATTCGTAATAAACTGAATAGACATATGACTGTTATGTTAAACTTGTCGAAGATAGTATCCCAAATCATATTGAGGAAGGATATCCAAATATTAACCAGTCGTTTGAGGAATATAACAGTCAAGTATCAGATTGGGTACGAAAAATTGACTGTATAGAACTCAATATTTCAAAGTATAACCCCTTAGCTAGGAATTGATTCTACATAGTGAAAAAGATGTTCTTTAATTGATGGATTAAATTATTAAATTATAAAATTTGCGTTTTTAGAACATTTACCCAAACCACTTACACAACAGTGTATAGATTTGACACATCTCGAAAAAGTGAAATTTGTGAAAAAAGTAAAAAATAAAATAAAAGCTGTCTTAAAGAATTTTGAACTGATATTAATGTATTGTTTAAATTACCATAATAAATATTTTTTGAACTATATATACCTATGTGTTTATTTTTATAAATTCTACTTCGTTATTGGAATATATACTGTAAGATTTTTAACTTTAAATTACTACATGTTAGCTAATAACTAATTTTACTCAACATTAAATAGCATTTAAAATAATTCTTTGATTTAAAAATTGTCTGCTGCAGCGTGTTTATCACACATTTCTCTATAGAAACAAGCAGTTTTCATATTTCTATATCCAACAGTTTTCTTAATAAAAGCCGAGAAAGAGCTTGAAATATATCTCTTATCTTTTTCAACGGAACAACAGTTTAGTCAATGAATATCCAATTTACACACATGCATATGGAAATCATATTTTGATAATACTAAGCAACAGATTAACGAAAAAATATATACAAGTCAGTAAAAAAATATACAAATTAGTAAAAAATATTAAACATATTTAAAAAATATCACAAATTAACAAAAAAAAATTTGAAAAATTATAAAACTATAAAAAATTCACAAAAAGTTAAAAACATTCACAAAAAATTTTAAAAATTACAAAAAAAAAAATTAAATGACAATTTTTTTTAAAAATTCCAAAAATTTAAAAAAAAAATTAAAAATTTTTTAAAAAAAATACAAAAAGTTAAAAAAAATTACAAATTAACAAAAATTTCAATTTTTGAAAAATATAAAAAAGTTTACAAAAGAATATCACAAAGTAACAAAAAGTTAACAGATGAATGAAAGAAATATACAAGTTAGTAAAAAATATATAAAAATTAGTAAAAAGCTTTTAAAAAGTTTTTTTAAATATTACATATTAACAAAAAAAAAACTACTAAAAGTTTTAAAAATTTACAAAATGTTAAAAAAAATATTACATATATTTTTTTTAACTACAAAATTTTTTAAACAATTTATAATTTAACAAAAAAATGTAAAAAAAAAAATCTAATTTAACCAAAATAAAAATCAAGTTGGTGAAAATTTTTCATTGAAAAATTAACTAACAAGTTACTACAATACCGTCGATTGCTATTCTTAGCAAAATTTCCGAGTTAGACATTTACGCAGATTACATATATGAAAAAAGGAACAGAATGTCATTCTTAAAGTAAATCGTCTGCACACATCTATCCTTTTTATGTTACTAATTAAAATTAACCATTTTATTGAATTTAATTTAATTATATATTTCGAATTACACAATCAATAAAATATTTACCTTAATGGAAATAAAAATTAAAATTCATTCAGTTGTTTCAGATTTCTGAGTTGATCATGTGATCGATGTTGAACAGCAAGACATGCCCTATGTCTAATATCGCATTTTTTCGACTTAGGTTGTTAAAAGCATGTTACTTTAAAGATACTCTAGTACAGGCATGTCAAACTCGTTTACCGCCTAGGGCCAAATTAAGTATTATATACAAATCCGCGGGCTACATTTAAAATAAAAAAATATATACCGTATATTCGGAAGTACAACGCACAGATCAAAAAATTATATGTCGACTCCGAAATTTCATTTAAATAAATGTTACTTATTGCTTCGTCGTAATTATTTAATTTTATTTAAGAAATAAAATTTCTGTGTCCAAATTGTTTAAGCTGCGTGCTATAAACCTGAGTACACGGTATATGTTATTACCACCGCAGCGAGTAACATGTGTACATACAAAATGCAACCATGTTAAAGAAATATTCATTCAAATTTCCAAGTTATTATTCATAGTTTATTGTCATTAAATCTCTATTCAAATAATAAAATTTTGAATAAAAATGAAAAAAAAAAGTTAGGCCAATTTAAAAAATGATTGGACACTGCTAACCACAACCTAGTCCAGCATGTGTCTGCGAAAGATGGTTGAATTGCTATACATAGTTTTTGGATCCTAATGAAACCTTTTTAAATGAACAATTTTAGCCGATTTCAACATTAAATAGCATTTAAAATAATTCTTTGATTTAAAATGTGTCTGCTGCAGCGTGTTTATCATACATTTCTCTATAAAAACTATCAGTTTTCATATTTCTATATGCAATAGTTTTCTTAATAAAAGCCGAGAAAGAGCCCCGGTTAAAATAAATTTAATTACGGCAGCGACAACGTTAGTTAGAAGTTTCCCTAGTTGCTGAGCAACTCTACCTTCAGGTAACGTGTAAACAATTTGCAGAGACAGTCATTAAAGAAGTTTAACTGTTGTAAAAACTACATAAATGAAAGTATAAATAGACAACTTTAAAATAAAAATTAAAATAAGTGAATTAAATAAAATAAAAAATAAAAGGAAAACTATCAAAAATTAAAAAGCATATTTTAGAAAATTGGGCGACTGTTAAATACAAGATATTGGAAAAAACCACATCGGCCTATTATCCTTTCAATATGATATCACACCGATTTTCGATTGAATGCAATAAGAAATTCTAAACAATTTCAACATCAATTATTAGATGTCATGTAAATACAATAAATGATTGTTTTTCACATTCTTTGACAGACATTTTTCTTTTAACCCTACAGTGCATGAATTTTTCTTTTAGAATTGTGTTTTTTATACTTATATTAAGAATTCGACACCAGAAATTTTAAGATAGATTTTTAACTTTGTTTAGTAGCAGGTTTACGTCATTTTTACAGGATTAATATTTCTATATAAATATAGTGGTTACAAAGAACTTGATTTATTTATTAAAAGTTAAATAGAAAGTGTTGCCAATTGGCTACAGTATTCACTGTAGGGTTAATTCTGTAATTCTCCATTTTATAAAACCGGACATATCAGAAGCGTCTACACGTACAATGAGATATTTTTTAAAATGAAAAACTGTATTCAACCAAAATTTTGACAAGTGAGTCAAAAATATCAGCTACTGTTAATTGTACCAAGCATAGGAATAATTTTCTGAAACTCTTCACTTATTTTTATGTTCACGTAATGCCTTGGAATAAAAACAAGCAGCTAAGTAGAATTCCGTGCATCTGTACTTTCATGAATAACAATGCGATAGACATCAAATATTGAAATTATAACATTTCAGTTGATTCTTAAAATTCCCTGTTATATATAAATCTTTCTAACAATGGCACTTATATTTATATAGTATTTTCAAAAAATTTTAACTACACTGGGCATTATTTCTTTCATTTCGTAGCGATTGAATTAGACTTGCGGGCAATTCATTGTATTAAAGCAGCTGTATTCTTTTCCATAGGCTTAGTAAAAAGGGCTCTTTTTCTTTTATTTTTTAGGAAGTATTGGCTTAAAATCTGACTACAGTATCTTTCCCATGCTTGGAGATATTTTTGTAATTATCTTATACTTTGTGCTACAGTGCCAAGTAATGTTGCATTCATTAAAAACTCCAACAAAGTTTCTACATATCAAACACAAAATTGCACTTTTTCGAGTACTATAAATCACTTTTTTTTTTTAAATCTACAAAGTTCTGTTCATCTTCAGTTAATATATTTATACTTATTCCTAGAAAGCTTTAACATAATTTTTATAAATACTGAAGTATGTGTGAGTAAGAATATACCACTAATAAAAAGGAAAGATTCATTATCATTCATCATGCATGATTCATTAACAATCACACGTGTAAACTAACCTAAATAATGAAAATATTAAATACCTTAAATCTAAAATCCATATGTTCGACAAGGGTCATAGGGAAGAGTCTAGATGACATATTGGAGGATTTTCTTGCACGAAAGTCATAATTTGTGTCACTTTCATTGCTATACTCAATTAAAAGTTATGCAATTTTGATATTTTTAAATGTTCTTAATTAGCACCATTTTTTATTAATTTTAGAATACATTTTTTAGAATTTAATAAACACAGGATATTATGTCGTAATATAATGCAAAAGAGTTAGCAAAATAAAGTATTAGTTTCGAAATAAAACACACACAAAAAAAATTACAAGAACAATACTATACAAAGTTTATAATTTTTTAAACTTTAAGATTCAAGATGCTGCACTTTACTATTAGTCCAGTAAATTAGGATAAAAAAAGGCTTCTGCCTGGAAAGTTTTGAAGAAGTTTTTTCTCTTTCTTCCTGTATGTTTTCGAGGGTGCTGAACACGAATTTCAACTTTGCCACCTCGTACTGGTCTGCTTAAAAAGTTATAAGCGAAAAATCATGAAAAAATCGGGTTTTCTGTTGTATTCGGTAGAGGGTTACATTTTTTGAAGAAATTATTGTGCCAAATTAAACTAGAGAAAATATCTTACATTTTTTCATATGCAATGTTTCTTTCTAAGATGATTAGTTTTGGTATACGAGTAAAAGGAATTTTAGCAATATATTGAAATTTCATCATCAGAGGGCGACAACGCAATCCAATCACTATGCATCTATTTCAGTCACCAATTTGAATCTCTTTAGCTATTTGTAGTTGCATTTCGAATATGTTCACATTTGCTTACCAAGTTTTAAATCTTCTATCGCACTAACAAAATAAATTCAAATTAGGCGATTAGTAAAGATATAAAAACACAAACACTCCGAATAGATGACAGCACAAATTTTTATTTTTCTAGTAATCTGATTTAAGTTCAATTATAACTATCATAAGTTTAATATAATACTAGCATATGTGGAAGTTTGTAGACAGGATAAAAAAAAGAGAAATACAGTGTTGTTCTCCAATTAATGTCGTTTTGGTCGCATTGAAGGGCCTGGTTGATGTTCTTCGACAGGGGGCTCATCATTATCTTCTTCTTCATCATCACTTGATGGCTCAGGTTGTGTCTCCACTGGACTTAAAATATCATGGAGTATTAGGTCGTCAACCTCTGCTTCGAAGTCATCTTCGGCGATGAAGGAGATGACATTGTCACAATGGCCATCGCAGTTCAGGCATAGGAGAAAACAAAACCAACCTGCTTTCCTACAGCCACACTTTACACTTCAGTTTGTTTTGCATTTGCAGGATATTTTTCGCAGAACAGCTTCTGGTGCGAGAGCTATTGACAGATGTTATGGGTGTGATGCCTCTCTTGGTTTTATTCCAACCCTATTCCTCACTTTTTTACAGTTACCTAACCATAGCTGCAGTTGGTGGTAAACTCTCAGTCAGTGATATGGAGCTGCATTTTCTGTTGAAGGAAGCAATGCTATATTTGCAGCAGTCTTAAAAGCAGATTTTATGTACCATGTGTACTACAGGCTGTTTAGGGAAGATGTTGCGTTCCCGCTGAATCCGTACATGTGTACCAGAAACAACAGCCCAGATTTAATAAAATCGTCGACTACATCATCAAGGTTTTAAATATATCGACCACATGTTGCAAGTCGGTACATGTCTTCAAAATTTGAAGGTATTTTGTTTTTTCTTAACTGTACAATGCAGAAGTAGTATCGCATCCATTTATGGCATGTAGAAATAGGATGTGTTTGGCAATTAATTTGTCGCCTGCACCCAATGGTGAAGGTGAATAGATCTTTTGGGGTCTTTTCACTTTTCTTGGTATCAAGAAATAAAAATTGGGAAAATTACAAAGCCCAAGTAAGATTATAAGACGGTCTACATCTTCACCAATGACTATCACGTTCTCATGGTTACGTGTCAAATTGAGAGCAGTGTTGAGTGTTGATAATGAGTGTGTCGGCATCGTCTTTTGCTTCCTTGCAAACCATATTTTCAGAGCCAAATCTACTCATCAGAGAGGCTATCAAACAGTTTTTTTCTTGTCATTCGCAAGAAATTTCCCCTAAGAAATCGTTGACACCATAGTTAAAGTTATTGGAGAGAAATTAAATAAACTCGAGAAAATTGAGGTTAGTGTAAATGGAAAAATAGCAACAGGATTAGTGGATTCAGGTTGTGAAATTAGTGTCGTTCATAAAGATTTAGTCCCGGCAGAGAAACTAAGAGGGGCTGGTTGCATCTATTTACAAGGGATATTTGGTAAGGCAGTTAAATCGCCATTAATTCAATTACCTTTAGCTATTCCAAAACGCGGTCAAACTAATGTAATTCATCAGGATGTACTTTGATAATTGATAATGGTAAGGAACAGGTAATTTTACATCCTGACGTGGCTAATGAATTGGCAGGGTTAAATCACGAGAAATCATTAAGAGAATCGGTAGAAAGGGAATTTAAGGAAGGTAGTAGGGATAAAGTGAAGGAAGGGGAAAGGATTATAGAAATGATAAGAATAAACGTTATGCCGTAGAAACGAGATCAGTAAGTTTACAAGATCAGGAAAAGGAAAAAACGGAGGTAGAGAAAAGTAAGATTGATCAAGTTACGGAAAGTAGTTCAAATGTATTTCAGAAATCCCAAATGAATTGTAAAGATTTAGAGAAAGCTTGGGAATTGGCTGAAAAGGATAGAGGGTCTTATTATATTGTGAATGGGTTATTGTATCATAAAGAGAAATTAGTAGGTGAAACTGTAGCTCAATTAGTAATACCTAAAATCAGGAGGGAGGAAATTCTAAAATTATCACATACTTCCTTATATGGAGAACATCACGAGGTTATCAAATTGTTACAAAGAATTAGATATTCATTTTATTGGGAAAACATGGCTAAAGAAGCTAAAACATTTTGGGAATCATGTTTAGAATGTCAGTTAACGAGGGAAATAAATGTGAGGGATGGAGAGAAAGAGGAAACAGGTCAATATGCATATATAGTTGAGTTGGTGGACGGGAGTAAGAAGCAGGTGTATCAAAATGAAATAAGAGAATTTATGGCTAAAAATAAAGTTGTGGATATTATCTTTGATAGTGACGGGGAATTTGAAGACCGTGAAAAAACTCTTTGTTAGGTAGAGAACAACCGAGAGTTAAAGACATGAAGGAATTTGAAATAAAAGGGTTAACAAATATTCAAGTTGGAGATATGAAATCAATCTTGAGAAAAAATAAGAAATTATTTATGGGCCCTATACAACTGGTAGAAACGGAGAAACCTCGGATTGATCGTAAACCGGAGAGGGTTAAGATAAAACAAAAAAATGTACAATGTCCTTATCACGTACAAAGAGGACTTGGACAGGCAAGTGCCTAAATGGTTAGAGGAAAATTTAATTAAGACATCAAAGGCAGAAGTTAGCCATTCAAGCGGGTGTACTGCGAAAAGGGCTGTACCTATTAGGTTAACTAGGACTGACATTGAAAGGACATAATCCTAGTGTAACTTTATTTTTTTTGTATATATATATTTGTGTGTATTGTGTAACTGTATTAGCATATTGTGTAATTTTTTCTATAGTTATCACATTAGTATATGGTTCATTAGAGATGTCAGTAGGTAATTTTCAGACACCTTGAAATGTGTATGTAATTATAATAATGAAGAAACCTATCAAGGAACTGTTGAACTCTTCTCGGATATTACATAGTTTTGGGGGAAATTAGCCCCTAAATGGCATATTTTCCGCTAAGGTGGGGGTGTCAGGCTTTCACTGACAGCTGCGGTTTAGAACTATTGTTATGTGATATTATCTTTTTGTGTGCTTATGTAGTCTGTGTACTGTAAGCTTTAAACTAACATTCCTTTCCTATCTGGAATCTTAATCCGAGTAGGTGAGTCATATTATCTGAGTTGAAAGAATGTTTAGTATAGTGGAGGGAGTTTTTCTATTGTCATTCAAAGTTCATAGATAAGACAGACTTCACCCATTATCGAGGAAGACAGATACATCATAAGGGGATGACGTTCTTTCAAGGGGACAACCAGTGCGGGCAGAGGAAACAACCCCGTTTACGGAGGGTTATCTCGTGGTGACCGCAGGGAGAGAGTTTAGTTTTAACGCTGTGAGCGGGACGTGTAGGTTGTAGCAGAGAGGGAGCTCTGGTACACGTGCGTTGGAGTAGGTCTCTTGGAGTGGAAAGATGAGGCGTTTGTGAGATTAATAGTAATCTCTGGTAACTCTGAGTTAATTAACGTAGCATGAGAGAGGTATAGAGTAGCTTAACAGTACACAGAACGTATTTTCTGTATTTTATTTAATATTGAACCGGATCAGCTATATCCGAGTTTTTAAGTGTAAATATTGTCTTGTTATTTGTAAAGATTGTGTAAATAAAGTGTCCGTTTAAGTTTAATTTAAAGAGTTCGTCTTTTTCTCAATATACCTCTCATAACATGACTGATATCACGTAGTCATATCGGTGGTGGCAGCATACTAAAAGGACAGGATTATTCTTCAAAGTTGTGTGGACTTAGAGGGAATCCGACAAAGGTGGTTCCATGTTTTATAATTTTAGAGCGGGTTTTCAGTTTTTTAAGTTTGTGATATAAGGTTAAGTGAATTATATCACATACAATTAACAATTACCTGTTGTACTTGGATTTATTTATTCAATACGTAAGGTAAGAGCATGTTTTCAGCTTCACATTCGTGGGTGAGGGGTCGTTGACTGTTCATTAGTTTCCACTGTAGAAAGTATTTTCTTTCATGGCTCCCAAACGGGCAAAGTGGTCAGGGTAGTGGCCGTTTGATGGCCGTCAAGTGATGAAGGTTGGATCAGGTGCAATATTTGTCACATCTGGGCTCATGAGGCCTGTTCACTTCGCGAAGAAGATGACGTGGAGTTCATATGCGAAAAATGCAGTGCTTTATTCTGATTTATAATTTTTTATTTGGTTTTGTCAAACTGTTATTGGATTTTCATAACATTTTCAATCTTTCATTATGATTCATACGATTTCTTATGACAATAAAAATGTTCTAATCATTTAAATAGTGTTTTCAATCTTTTTACACCTGTATGGAAAAGTGGTCATGGAGTAACCACTTTTGGAAAAAACCAAATTCTCACTTCCAATTTATTATTTCGTAAAAAATATAAATACCCTTACACTTATAAGTAGTCACTCTAGTTCTATTCAAATTGTCAGTTATGTATAAGTATATGTATTTTAAGGGGTAACAAAAAATCACAAAACCGTAGAGTGACAACTTTGCCCGGCCTTCCCCTATAATAAAATAGGATTTATTTTTTTACCACAAAAGGTCTTATACAATTTTCAAGCAACATATCGAGTTGCTATACCAGCGAGTACTTATTAATAACATTCAGATGAGTTGATAAGAGGTACGGTTGTTTAAACCCTGACTTTAATTTGTCTGTTTATTGACATACAATTGGTTTTCATGAATTTTCAAGCAAAAGTTTAAAAGTTATCACATCTGGAAGAAAAAAGTCTCCAGTTAAGCATGGGAAAGTTGCCGACTTATAAAGAGAAAAAAAAATTCCCGTCAAATTGCAAATTCTTTAAAGTTGAACGTGTCTTCATTTTTCTCCATTTATGAAAAATTTAAATACACAGGAAAGAATAAAATGAAACGTGAGCTGCGCTACCTAAATCCATTTCAAAGAAGGACTTCAGAAACATACAATAGTCGTTGACAAAATGCCTTTTATTAGTAACGAACTCTTAGCTAAAGATATTGTTTCATGTTCTGGTACTCACGTCACACCTTGAAATGTCAAAAATTATTTCTTTAAATTAGGCTGTAAGAGTAGAAGGGTTAATAAAGACCATAATACTAGTAATTTAAATCTCAAAAGTGATTGAAGCTTGCAAAAGAGTTTATTAATAACTTTTTAGAACTTTTGAAGAAAATATTATTCACCTATGAGGGTGAACTTTGTTTATTCAATCCCAATCGCTGAAATCAAGTTTGGAGAAAATAAAATGCTGTTTTGTAATCTTCAAATATAATTCCATGTGTGAAACATGATAGTGGTGGTATTTTTGTTTGGGGCTTTATGGCTTGGAGTAGAACTGGTAAACTGGCAATAATTGACGGAATTCTTGATACTAGAATGTATATTGATATGCGAGATCATGTGTTTGAGAGTGTTTCGAATTTAGGAATTAGAGAAAACTTCTGAATCCAGCAAGAGAGCAACTTCATACATTCACACAAATAACAAAAGAATATTTGTTATATAAGACTCCCCGAATGTTTCAAATAACTTTCCAGTCACCAGATTTTAATTAGATTGAGAAATTATGAGCATTTTTTGGGTCAAAAACTTTGGAATTTTTTTAAAGACAAATTTAAATTTCAAAACACTGTTTTAAGAAAATGGCAAGAGATACTTTCAAATTCAACAACAAGAAGAAAACAAACGATCTTAGGTTCAATGCCAAGAAGAAAACAATCCACTATGGACACTAATAGATTATTTTACAAATATTAAATGTTTATTTTTTCAAACAAATTATGATTCTTTGTATAAATGGTCAATTTTGACACAAAGTGGGCATATTTTGTATTTTAGATGTCATCATTAAATAATTGCTCAATTGTTTTATATTATTTGGTCTGTGAGTGAATTTCATTTATTTTGCTGGAATTCGCACACAAAATTATAATTAATTAAAAAATTACAATGAAAATATGCCTTGTTCAAATATTTTTTTCTGCCACAATTTAGATATTTTCACAACCACATAAAATACAAAAAAATTAAGTTTTGTCAGATTAATTAGCATTTTGTTTCATATTTTGTGTCGTCTCGAAATTCTTTTGAAGTAAATTTGAGTTTTTGGAATGAAAATATGTGTTGTTTACATTAATCATTAGTACTTAGTTTCGATGTTTTTTCTTAGGAAAAAAAGATATTTACCAACAAAATCCGAGCCGGGATAGCAAAAAAATTACCGTAAATCTTAATTCTTTTTAAAAATTAAAATATACAGAACAATCCTATACAACAATAATTTCCAAACACTCCTTAACAAATGCAATTAGTTTTATTTGTTCATCGATGAAGATGACACGCCTTACTGGTTATTTCAAAGAAACTAGAAATGTTGTTTATACGTTAATGACTTTGGAATTAAGAACATTGCCTTTATGAGAGGTAATAAATATAACGAACAATCATGACTGGGAGTTGTCCTCATATGTTACAGGAAATATATGTTTCAATGGAAGAAGCATTTTAGAAACAAAAAAATTCCGATATGCTCAGTTTTTTTTATAAAGCCTTATGTCAGATAAAATCTCGCATATTTGTAATAGACAGCAAACCAGAAAATTAAAATGTTTGGATGTTAAGTAGATTATTACTTTTTCTGCTTATTTCTAGAAGTGAAGCGGTTAAAAAGGAATTTTACGTTACACTCACAAGGGGAGTTAGTAAAGAGGATCACTCCGACCCTTTTTAAACTCTGCTTGTTTGAAGGTCCTAGCAAGATATAAAAAATCTCGTATGAAATTTGCGCTGATATGCATAAACAAAAATGTTTTAGTTGATTGAATGTTTCAGTATTTTAGGTCTTTTATGAAAATGATTTACCTTTTTTCACAGAAATCATCGTCTCGTTTTTCTTATAATGTGCCACGTGACTTCATGTTGGTGTTCCTTCATTAAATCTGTTATTAATTTATGACATTCTCTAAATTATTTTACGTTATTTATGAGCGATCGTGAGAGAGATAAAAACAGCAAAACCTTTATGGCGATACTAGTATTATATGTAGGTGTTTTAGTGCTTTGAACTACAGTGCAGAGCTACATACTAGATAATTAACAATTTCTGACAATGCAGTAGTTAAGTTAACATTTCAATCAATATTAAATCTATAAATATTGTAAATGCCGTTAAGACTTGTGTTTCTGTCTTCTTACTTTCTTGATCGTTTTTTTATATGTGTCATGAATGCATAGCGTAAAAGAATTTGGAGATGCCATTAATTAACAACAGGTTTAATGAAGGAGCACCAACGTAAAGTGTTGTGACACATTATAATAAAATCAAGAAGATAATTTCAGTGGATAAAGATAAGATGTACTTACAAACCCCCCTAAAATACTGAAAATTCGAATCAACTATTACTAATGAATATCAACAAAATAATAAGAACACATGTGAAAGAATGCAATTTTTTTATTAGTAGGGGGTTTGGCCATCCTTGGCTTCATTACAACTTGCATTCGACGTGGGATTGACAAACAAAGGTCGAGCACAGAGTTCAAGATCATTCGCACCCGTTCCATCATAAATTTCGGCACATCAGCCGAAATTTCATGTGAAATTTTTTATACCTACAGATATAGGGCAAAATAATAGGTACGCCCATTTTGAAATGTGTCATATTTCGACCGTCCATTACAACCCCGCCACATGTTGCAATAGTCGGCCATATATTGGCGGCGACAGGGAAAGTATCAGTCAAGCATTTGCCGGTGTATGAGAAAATTATTTTCCCAGCAAAGCACCATTGTGTCTGATCTGTCGGTCGTGCAAAGAGGCATGATCATTAAACCTCGCCTCGCTGGAGCGTACGTGTCGAGAACATCTCGAGAACATTGGTGTTTCAAGGACCACTGTGTCAAGAGTTATGACAGCCTGCACAAACCTATGAAAGATGTCCTCTGCGAATCAGAACAGTGGGAGAATGTCGAAGATGACCGAACGGGGTAGACGAGTGTTGAACAGGGTAGTCGCCCAAAAATGGAAAACTATACTGCCGCAGATAACCTCCGAGATGAACACCCATCTCCAGTAGTCTGTATCCACCAAATTATTCAACAGGAGCTGCATGTTGTGACCATTCATGGCAGAGTGGCTATTCCAAAGCCGTTAGTGTCACCGTGGAAGGCTATGAAGCGACGACAGTGGTACCAAGACCACCAAACTGGACACAACAGCAATGGGAACATGTCATCTGGTCTGAAAAATCACCATTTACGTTATTTCAGGCTATCGGACGTGTGTTCGTTTGGCGAACACCAACAGAAGCATTTTAAGTTTGGTTCCTACCGTGAAGCATGGAGGGAGCTGTTTGATGGTGTGGGCACGATATATTGACGTGGCTTAGGGCCACTCGTAGTTCTGAGAGGGTAGATCACAGGCGGGCATTATCGCAGTAGTCTCGCAGATCATTTCCAAACTATGATTCAGATTCTGTTTCATGGAGAACGTCCTGTGTTCCAGAATAACATCGTCCATGTTTACACAGCTCGCTGTGTTCAAATATGGTTAGATGAGCGTGCTGGTGAAGTGCAACATGTGGAGTCTTCAGTCCCCTGATCTAAAGATTATTGAGCTTTTGTGGGGGTTTTTAGATAACAAAGTCCGTGCTCGATTTCCTCTTCCACGGACGATGAGCTGATACCTGAGCTCGAGACCGCTCTGCACGAGGAACGGGTGCGAATGATCTTGAACTCTGTACACGACCTTTGTTTGTCGATCCCACGTCGAATGCAAGTTGTAATGAAGCCAAGGATGGCCAAACCCCCTACTAATAAAAAATTGTATTCGTTCACATGTGTTCTTATTATTTTGTTCTATACCTGTAGGTAAGACCTTTAAACCCCCAAAGTTAGAAACACATCGGTGAGTACCATCTTACTAACTCTTCTTGTCAGTGGTTAAGAGCATACAAGACATAAATATAAGGAGCTGGGTACCATCGTTCACAAATTCGAATCTTTTAGAACTGAATGCGTTACTTGTGCAAAGATTTCAATGTTTTCTTCCATGAATATGAAATAATAGTCGCATTTCCCTTGAAACGTTTTCCGTGAAGGAATTTTACCTAATGCATTGCAACCAGAGTGAGAATTTACTTAGCAACAACTAAAAACTTTTTGAATTTTTTTAATCACAAAAGTCATGAAACCGCGATTAGCATTCGGTTGTCATATCAATTATTTTTTCAGATTTAGATCGAGTACAATTCTAAAAAATAAAAGAAAATACCCCATTCAAAAACAACAGATTTAAATTCCAGGTTTATACTTCGTATAGTTTTAATAGTTTTCAAGCAAATTTTCTTTAAAGAGAAGACTATTAAATTAAATATCACAGTTATGATATTGGTAAAATTAATTCAAAGTAACAGCTATCTGTATAATTATTTTTGAAGTCCATAAAGTCCTTATTGTTTTTAAAACGTATTGAACACGTGTTCTAATTGAACTCGCGAAAAAGAACAGATGCCTTTTTTAGAAAAAAAGCTAAGATGACCATAGAACATGAAATGAGATGGAAATTACTAAATATTATGAAATAGAGTTGTGCTATATTCTTTGAAAAAATAGAAAATATCCTCCTTCAAACGCATTCTCGAAATAACAAAGAAAAAAATTTGGATGAAGAAAATATCCTCTCTTTGGAAAAACTTGAGCTTATCTCTGTCGCACTTCTAAACAATTAAAGCAAAGAAAATTAAGTAACAACATTTTTAAACATACGATAATAATATCATTTTTATTACACATAACCATTAATACAGTCGAACAAAAAATATAAAAGTTATGCGTCAAGCATAGATAATGAAACACTTTCCAACCCTTCCAGAATACTTTAACAAAACTTCGCTGTTTAATAAGTTAAATAATATACCTAAGTAAACATTTAAGAAATCGCTTCTCATATTTGAAGACCAGATTTGTGCAATTACCGTCCAGCGCCGGAAAAGTGCTACTATTCTTTTTTGTAGCCCCGTATTTGATCTATAGTTTTATATATCTTCTACATAGAATCTAAAATTTAGTTTAGTAAGAAAACGCATAATAGATTGAAAAATCACATTCAGCAATTTCTACCAATAAACAGAAACATACTTGATTTCTTTTATACAGCCCTGTATATTTCCTACAGATTTTTATACACACCACATATTAAGTTAAAATTTAATCCAAGCAAAAACACACTAAAAACTACTAAAATGGCACTTCTAGAAATTATCATCCGTTGGCGAACATGTTATCCAGTCCTTACTTGGCACAATGTATGATGTTTTTTAGGTGCGTTCGTAATTATATAAATACGTAGCACCTATTGTCGTCGTCTGGTCCGTCCGTCTGTCTGTCCGTCCGTCCGCATATAACAACACAAAAACTACCCAACCGAATGGTTTGAAATTTAAGATATATTATCTTTGCAGAATTTTGTCAAGACATTTTAAATTTTATGAAAATCAAATCAAAACTTTAGGAGATATTAATAAAAATATTTATTAAGAAATTTGGATTAAAAGAAACAAAATCGGTGCTTTCTTGCTATAGGAGCTTCTGGGGTTTAATCGTCAAGCGATCGAGATACTTATTTTATTACAGAAATTAAACTACAGACGATATCATCCATTTCACAGAATTAAAAATCATCAAGATCTGAATATTTATATAACTAGCTATAGTACGAACGCACCTCATTTGTCACGTTCGACGTACAATTTCCAACTTGTTTATATTCTACAAACACCTCTTAGTATACGAAATATAGTTCAGTTTGTAAGTGCATAACTCAATTAAAAACCACATTTAAGCAATTCACGCTCATACTCAGTGATGATTACGAATTCTTTTGTGTAGTTTTGTATATGATCTATAGCATTTATTCACTCCACGTACTATGCAAAATTTTAGTAAAACTTAAAAGCTCACTTCTCTAGAGAAATTATCTCTAATATACAGTACTTCGCATATAGTACTATATTCGAAATCATTTGTGTGTCCCTGTAAGTGAACGATAAAGCTACGCACACCATATTCTACAAGAAGTATATTGTATATGTAGTCAAGTATCTTGTCTTGTATATGTAATGTATATATATTCCATTATACGAGGGTGGGCTGATAAGTTCTCGGCCTGACACAGAGATGGAACAGGTATGACCAAATGGCAATGATGTTTGTAAGTATGATCCTTTAGATGACATGCTGCTGAATTTCAGATGCGTGAGTTTATTGGTCATTGCTGGGAGATAAAGTAAAGTAAAAAAGTTTTGAAATTTTCTAAAAATGGAAAAAAATTTAAGTTTGAGCTGTCATAAAATATGTTAAAAAAGGTTTAAGAAATATGCAAAGAAATATGACTCTGATAAAGAACTCTAAGTTGCCATAGAGAAATCATGGTACTTTCTGCCACCAATAAAATTGCAAAAACTATTCAATGAAAAGACGCTGATATGATGTTACCCAAATAAGAGTATAACAGTATACACAATAATACAAGAGTATAACATCAGGTGTAAGTGTTAAATATATTTCCCACTGTGCATAAACATTTTGAGACATTGTATAATTGCGTATTTTTATGAGCTTTTATCAAAGTTATGATAATGTAATATTTATTCATTTATTTAGAATATTTCCAGAATCTTGGGAGAAACCCCCAGTTATTGACACCTAACCAGTAACTGACACTTGAGCAAAAATCTAACTCAAATGAGCATATTGTTGTAAAATTCGGCAAAGTAATGTCATCTAGTGGTAAATGAGACACTTATTTTTATTTTGGAGTCAATTTATTCACCACTAGAGGGTCAAGAACATATTCAATGAGGAAGAAACTTTTGAGAATACTAAAAGTGCCATTTTGAAGCAACCGTCTTATTAAGGAAGTGTTTTTCTAATCTATTTGTAATGCAATCATCCTAATTTTTTTCTTAAAGTTATACTTGTAGAAATTAGTTTAAAGATGCATATGATATATTAGGGTCATGATTTAGGGTTTATAGTTATTTAATTTAGCTCAATGGAGGGTGCCAGTTATTGGTTCCTAGAATTTCATTTCACCAGTCTCTGACACAGGTATTAGTTATTGGTTATATTAACCCTTTATCTACTGACGGTACTTTTAAGTACCATCAGAGAAAACTTTGTATAAAATTTCTTTAATCTGTCTAATAATGATAATAAGGTTTTGTTTTTATACAAAATACTTTTCTGGATCTCATTTAGAAAGCACAGCAAAACAGTGAAAGCTAAATATTTTATAAAGTGGTATTTTTCTCAACATTTTACATAAGTGTTGATCTTCTCTATTTAAAAATTGTTATATGAAAATTTTGCAACTATAAAAACCTTTCTATTTAATGATAGGATCACAATACATTTATTTACATTGTCCCGATAAAGAATTGTGATATTTCCTTAACAGCACTTTCTGTTAATTAATCTAATTATTCTTGTAAATATTTCACAGAAAGAGCTATTACTACCGCATTATTAAATCAGTTTTAATGAAAAACCTTATCTAAATTTCATATTATTATAATATAAATTGTCTAATATACCTTCAGACATCAAGGAAGATAATTATTGAGATTCAACAATTTGTTGATTCATAATTCGGTAGATAAAGGGTTAAAGAAAGTTGAAATCTATTATTTGAACTGTTTAAAAATACATAAAAATAAATTAAATTTATCTTGTAGTAAATACCATTAAAATTTAAGTTGTTTTACCGGTGTCTGACACCAGATGTCAGTTACGAGTTCATAAATGTCAGTTATTGGATATCTGCATTGCTAATAATGCAGTACTAAATATTACTTCTATATACTCTTACTAATATACTCTGCATTACTAATAATGCAGTACATCTTACTAAATCCCACTTTTTATAATAAATATTAACGTATTTTGATTTTATAATAACTAATACAGTTTTTTTAAAGCATTTTATTCTTTTAAAATAAAGTGTCAGTCAATGGTTCACTCTGTGTCAGTTATTGGTGTTTCAAAATGGGATTCAGTTACTAGAGTTTTTGACCATATTTATGAAAAAAATAATTTTTAATAATAAAATGTGTAATTTTTCAAAGTTTTTCCAACAATATTTTTTAAATATATCTCTACTATCCTTTCAAAAAGAAAGGTAAGTATAAAATAGATTTAAATTTTTGTAATAGTGATTTGAAAAAGAAAGAATCTTTAAAGTGTCAGTTACTGGGGGTTTCACCCTAGTAAATAAATATTGTCGTTTTGTTTATTTTTTTGTTCTTATTTAATAAACGGCATTTTCTACTTTTGTTGGTGTTACGAAAATTCATTTAATCATTCTAAATTACTTCGTATTTCTCAAATTCACTGCGTAAGGAGTTTCGTGCAAAATTTTTAAAAGTTTAATAAGAAGTAGGGTCGGTGCGAAAAATAAACGAAGGTGTTAACTACGCGAGTAAATCCGGTATTAAATTTTTTTTTAAATAATCTAAGAAAGAAGATTCTAATTTTTATAACTCAAACGACAGAACTAAATATATTCCAGAATTATTTACATATGTTTAAAATTTAATAACATAAATATTAGAACAATTAGCTAAAAATATCATTTGTGTTTGGGATAGGATTTTTTATATCCGCATATTTATAAATTTTAAACACAAGCATAAACCAAAGAAGTAAATGTGCTGCATATTAGAGGGACGAGAAGGAGAAAGACAAAACTATTGATGTTCATCTAAGATTAAAAATGATGAAGAAATGTAAGTTTCACAATTTAAGGCTTCAGTTTATAATATGGCGGTTGTTGATGTATAAATGTTTTTTCCCTTGCATATAATATTGCCTTATTTAGATGTTCCTGTAATAAAACTGTCAATATTTCCATCAATCAACAAGCATAAAATTCTTCAACTCTCTGAATTTCGCACATGCTGCTTATGAAGTAAACAGTTAATTTATGCAGAAGTTTCAAACCCTAAAACCCTATATCTCTATTTTTTACACTGTTATTTTTACAGAATTTAATAAATAAATATTGACGTTCAATTTAATTTTTTATTCTTATTTAATAAAGGAAATTTTCTACAGGTAAATGGGTTGCAAAAGTTCATTTCATCATTTCCTCATATTTTTCAAATTCACAGCGAAATGAATTTAAAGTCTAAAATTCTAAAATCCAAAATTTCTAGAACTTCTAAATTCTAAAATCTGAAAAACCTCTTGTTCCTAGTTTTGCTGATTTGAGAGAGTGTGCTTTATTTTTGTTGTAGGGTTCTGGGTTCTTTTTTAATACAGCTAACAAATATGTGTCACAAAACATTTAATTTTATAAATAAAAATAGAGTTTTATGAAACATTTTTTAATGTACAGGGTGATTACAAATGAATATCCCAACTTTTAAGGGCTTTATTAAAAAAAAGTATAGAATATACACGCATTTGTGAAAAAGAAGATTGTGAAATTACTAATAGCAAAAATTTATAAATGTTCAATGTGACCACAAGCAGAAACACGAACGACATCCATTCTGTAGGAGAATTCGTCTCACACGGTTTTTAGCATATCGGGTGTGAATAAAAGTATTTTCAAGTGTGTTGATATAAAATATGCAAGAGTCTAAAATCTAAAAAACCTCTTGTTTCCAGTTTGTCGGTTTGAGATATTGTATAGTACTTTTGTTGAGTTTTGATGGATCTTAATATGTAAATCCTTAATATCTTAATGTGTACTTTCTTAATATCTTAATGTATACTTTCTAATAAGCAAACTACTGTTTTTTCTTCAAGAAAAGTTTTTCTCTCCCCATTAATTTAAACCTATATCATTCCTTATTTTTAAATATCTAATATGTAGATAGGACTAGAGGGCTGCAAAAATAATGGCGGTTGCGGTTCAGCAACATAAATAGCAACATAAATAATGGCGGTTCAGCACTTCGTGGAGAAAGATTTGTCGGTTAGTGGACTACTCTAAAATGAAAGAAATTTCTATTTATTTTTCGACACATGGGTTTAACAATCCGAAAAAAATAACCAATAAAATATATTTAAATATTAAATGTGAATGTTAATTTTTAATATTAAGGCTACAAAGATAGTGAAATGGGTGAAGCGAAAAGATAAATATCATGGGCAATGCGAGAACACATTTCTTTCAATGGTTGTGATAATTCCTCTTATCTCTTTGTCCAGGATTTTGTAAAGAGTTAAAATTCATAAAGCACAAATTGAAAAATCTTAAGCGAATTTAATAATGTTGCCACTAATTTTATTTTATTTCTTTTCTTTTCTTATGTACACTCTAAATAAGAAAGAGTGACTATTCACTCCGGAGGAGTGGATATTCACTCTATCGCAGAGTCAAAATTTGCCCAACCTCTTTAGAGTGACTATTCACTCTAGGAAAAAGTGAAATTCTTGACTCCCTGAAAGAGTGAATACTCACTCTTTCAGGAGTGAGTTTTTTCACCCCTGATAGGAGTAAATAGTCACTCTTTCAGAGAGTGACTAAAATTCTTGAATAAAAAAGAGAAACTCATTTTTTACACACGCTTGTTCGTAGGCGGTCACCCTCCCAACTAGTAACCGAGCTCGCTGCTGCTTGACTTCTGCGCTCGGACGAGAACTGGTACCTACAGCTTGCTACAGCCGCTTACAATTTAAAAAGCTCTTATTACATTATTTTAGCTTTGTTTCTTTTGTGATATTCGAACACACTTATTAAATTTGTGTAGAAATTATAAATATCTACGGTGTTTCTCAACTGTGTAAATAAGAAACTGAAACCTTCTTTTTGTATCATATAATACAGAGACTGTTCGCACATGTCTTAGACAAATTTGATAAATTATTTAAAAAGATGG
This sequence comes from Maratus michaelseni, assembly GCA_963931845.1. NCBI lineage: Eukaryota > Metazoa > Arthropoda > Arachnida > Araneae > Salticidae > Maratus > Maratus michaelseni. The sequence goes on along the minus strand of OZ007586.1, from coordinate 334,738,127 downwards.
AATTCTTTTAGAGGAAAAAATTCTGACAACAACTTATTATGTGTAATTTATATTATCGTCTGATACTTTCAAATTTATTCTTATTTCAAGATTGCGCATGCTAAAAAAGCTGTGAATGGGAAGATGCGTTTGCGTTTTTTTTTTCTTCTTCCGAACAGAAGTATGCGAATTCCCCAGTCTAAAATGATTGCAAAGCGCATAATATAAAAACTTTTTAGTGCGAAATAAACATAACAATTGATTGGAAAGCGCTATTCAAAAAATCAGTACATATACATAGTAAAAAGATATCAGATGAAAAAAAAAAAAAACAGGGGAAAAAAAGAGCCCATTTCAAGGCGGAAAACGAAGTTTCAAGTAAGGATTTATGACTATCGCAAATTTATCTTACATCGAAAACATCCATCGATATCCCTCGAAAGCATTATGCAGAATTAGAATCAAGAAACAAGATTATCATACAGATTATTTCAGAAAGCAATATTCATATTTTAAACGTTAAAAACAACAACGCCGAAATCGTCTAAAAAATGTGTGAACACCCGTCTGTACATTTCCGCTATGACAAAAATTCCGTTACAACAAAGCAGTTATTTATTTATTCATTCATTTTTTTCTTGCTAATAATGTTTCCATAATTAGAGTCCGATTAAGATTGTCCGAGGCCCAGGGCCTGTTTACCAAATAGGCCCGTGAAGCCGAAGTTTACTCACTGAAATACAAAGGGGCCCCTAAATTTACTTTTCAAATCTAATTTTTAGGGGGAAATTTTAGTCAGGGTAAAAAACGTTTTTTTTTTCTTAAATTATAGCTGTTAAATTTTTCCTAAGATTATTTCCGACACATTTATACTCTTTTTTTTTCTATAATAAATGTTATAAAATCAGTGATTAAATGCAACGTTTTTCATTTCTCTTATGTTTAATTTCAAACGTGCTAAAAATAACAGAAAATTTAATCTGTATAGTTATATTTTGTTTATATTCATAAAGAGGTTAGAAATGATATAAAATATGTAGAATAGGTTATTTAAATAAAGAGGAAAATAATTAGCATTCAGAGATATTAAATTTCTGTTTATAAAATAGAAGCAAAATTGTGTTGCAGCTAAGCATAAATTTACTTCAAATATTTATTTTCCCTGCACTTTTCTTAGCATTGGCAAATCCTGCAATTTGTAAAGCATAAAATATATTTCCTGTCCATAATTCTATCGATTCATTTATTATTTCAATGCCTTTTTCAGTTTTTTTTTAAATCGTGCTACTATATATAAAGGATTTCATTTTGGGTGTTTCGTTTCGATAACGGAAATTACTCGGATTCTCATCCGTCAGCTGGCGCCATCTTGTGATTTTATTGGAAAAAAACTGTTTTTCCTCACTCTTCAACGGAGTGAAATATCTCACTCTTGTCAACGGAGTGAACAGTCACTCTCGACAACGGAGTGAGATATTTCACTCTTTTCTAGAGAGTGGAAAGTTCCACTCTTTAAAGAGTGCATATTTATAAAATTCACTCCTAAAAGAGTGAAAATGCCTCTCACTCTTCCAAAGAGTCAACTTCTCACTCCTTCCAAATTTAGAGTGTACAGATACTATTAACATTGATAACTGAAGTAGCTGATTTCAATGCGATTCAAAATTCGTGCTTTTGTAGATTCATATTCAATGATTGAGGCCGTATTCACTGACTTTTTTCCTTACGCGTGCAAAGCGCAGAGAGGACACTTTTATAGTGATCGTCAAAATAACGACGTCAAACTTCATGGTTTTTTGCAATCCATATACAACGAGTTAAACGACACCCCACCCAACACACGCTCATTAAAGCACAGGGTTATCAGGAAATAATCAACCGATTACAAAATTTAATATTTTCCATAATTACAAACAGAAAATTATAATTAATATGTTATTGTAAAGGAAAACAGTTAAATTTTTGTTTTCTAACAATGTATCTTCACCAAAGGTTTGCGGACCGTTCTTTTTTGACGAAAAACCAATTAGTGGTATTACCTACCTCGCTATGTTTGAAATTTGGCTTTTCCCTCAGTTGAAGGAAGATATGCAAAATTTCATTTTTCAACAAGATGGTGCACCACCCCATCAGCATTTGGAATGTATCTTCACCAAAGGTTTGCGGACCGTTCTTTTTTGACGAAAAACCAATTAGTGGTATTACCTACCTCGCTATGTTTGAAATTTGGCTTTTCTCTCAGTTGAAGGAAGATATACAAAATTTCATTTTTCAACAAGATGGTGCACCACCCCATTAGCATTTGGAAGTTCGTAAATTTCTAAACAGAGAACTACCACACCATTGGATTGGTCTCAGTGCGGACGAGATGATTTGGTCCTACACAGCTACTCTCCTTGATCACCTGACTTAATGCCTTGCAACTTCTTCCTTTGGGGATATGTCAAAAATCTTGTGTTCATACTACCTTTGCCTATAAGTTTGCCCCAACTTAAACAACGCATTTGTGATACTTTTCAAAAAGTTAGTAGTGAAACATTACAACGTATTTGGCAAGAATTGACATATCGCAATGATATTATACGGGTGACTAAAGGAAGTCATATCGAACACTTGTGAAAAAAAAATTAACATTATTTGCTTTACAATGACATATTAATTATAATTTTCTGTTTGTAATGATGGAAAATATTAAATTTTGTAATCGGATGATTCTTTCCTGGTAACTCTGGATATTGGTAAAAAAGGCCTTAAAAATATTTTGTAACCATTTCTTTTTTCGTTATGTTTCTGAAAGCGTATGACCAAATCCAGGGCTTTACAAATTTGAAAATATCTGGTAGCCAGGCATAAATTCTAGTCGCCAGTAAAAAATTTTAACCTCCCCCCCCCCCCCCTCCCGATATTCATTTTCAAAAGCAGCACAAATGTTTTTATGAATTAAGTGAGAAAAAATAACAAACATAGTTCAGAATTATTAGTTGCATAGTTTAGAATAGCACATAATTAAAAAAGATAATAAAACTAAGTTTTCTAAGGAAACTTATCAAAATTATATATCTCTGGGAAAAAAGAAAAGGAAATCTTGTAAACTCTGAATTAACCGACATGTTTCAGAAATGCTGATTGCCGAATGCTTCAATTGTCCGAATAGTTGAGTGCTACAAAATCTATATCTGATGAGACGACATCGATAAAATAGTGAAATAGGAAAACAATTTTTGGCCTATTTAGCATATCAAATTCAGTCAAATAATTCTGATTTTATTATTTCAAAATTTGTATTTAATAAACTCTCTTAGTTTGCCAAATTAAAAATAAAAGTTTTTTTTTGTGTGTGTGTGTGTGTGTGAACATAATTTCAAGTCTATTTCTTAATATTTTATAACTTTGCAACATCTGCAATGAGACATCTTACAAGAAATTTAATTAAACATTGTGACGTTCGCAAAATAACTTGATAGTTATTACGTAATATGCATTGCTAAAAAGAAAAGAAAAGAAAAGAAAAACTTTTTCCCGCGCTTGGATTACATAATTGGAATCAGCAGTCGGCTGAGGTTTATTTTGATCCAACGATCTACGGTAAGAATTTAAGAATAAATAAAATAAATAAAAATAATAATACCTGACCCTTCTCAAGTGCAATTAATAATTTTTTATTTCCCTTTACTTCAGATAATAATTCAAACAATGTAATTATGAAATACACTTTCCCAGTACCAGACACTTGTCTCCAAGACAGAGTGACGCCAAACAATTGGCCAACGTGAGTGGTATACAGAGGCGCTATAGGCGCCAAGCATTTGAGGCGGGGGAGAAATATTTAAAAAATACATATTATTTTTATTAAAATGAATTATTCTTGAAATTTTAATTAAGTTTTATAGATTTACTTCGAATGAATTACTTATAATCGCTTATATGTTATTATTCTTTAAAATTAATGTGATAGATTAATCAGTTTTAATTCTGAACACAAAAATCTGATTTGAAACTTACAAAAAAGCGTAGGCCTTTTTTATCATTACATACTGAAACTTCCCGTTTCTCTCCACATGCTAATCACGTGACATGCTAGCCGACTAGAGCGGAAAAGAATGGCGTTTTATGTGCATGAAATGAAAAATGCATTTTAAACTTGGCTTTTCCATTAAAAGTACGAGAAAAGATGGAGATCACTGCGCTTGCACGAGTAGGAGTGTTGAAATGACAAAATGTCGTTTGTGCTCATTTTTTGGTTCAATTTTTGTAAAAATAAATAAATAAATAAAATATAAGTATATTAACAAAGTCAGACTAAAAAAACTTAGTCACCAGGTAAAAAAAGTTGGTCGCCAGTGGTGACCTGGCGATCGCATTTGTCAAGACCTGACCAAATCCCATGTTTAATTCAATCATTGTTCATATTTCTCCCCATGATGCTCCTTTCTTTTTTCTTTTTTCTTTCTCATTTTATTAATTTATATATTATAAATTTTAATTACGTGTTGAAATTCCATTTCTTGTTTCGTCCCTAACTATTTGCTACTATTATTAATGGACTATTTAGAAAAATATACATTTTTTACATAGTATATTATTAATTTTTTTAAAAAAATTAGGCTTAATTCCCTTAAAATTTCACTTCCCACGAATATGTGCGCTTGGCCTACTATTCGCATCACAAACGTCCACTTCGCCGATATAAACAGATTTGTAAAACTTTGTATTAGAGAAAAAATAAGAAGTTAGTATATGCACTTAATTATAATATGAATGAAACAGCAGAAAATAAAATGGATAATTAACTATGAATGAATTATAAAATTTCATCTGTCTAAAGTAAAAAAACACATATTAATCGCATTTGCCATCTCTTTTTTCTAAGCACTTAGAAGAGTATTTGAGAGATAATGTTACAAAATAATATCCATTAAAAATTTTATAACTGCTAAAATAAAACTGTCTAGAAAACTACAAAGAAACATGCTTCCACAAAAAATATACTAATCGTTATACAAATTTTTAATATGAAAAGCGAATATTCAATTTATAGGTTATTAAAATATGCAAATATTTTAGAATATTTTCTTTTCTAAGGGGGTTGGGGGATAAGTAAATATAAAAAAATAAGCTATAACGCAAATATAGCCAAATAAATTTTCTAATAAAGTGAATGAAATCTTCATTTTTGAAAATTCTACTAATCATTAAGTTTAGATCTTTTTTCGTTTTAAACAGTTCATTTCACTAATACAATGCTCCATTTTGGTAATATAATCTGAAAGAGGCAAGATTGCTAGTTTATTTGATTTGTCCGTTTGTATAATTGCATCTTCTTGATTATTTTTAATTTGCTTGATTACACTTAGATCTTTATCATGCGTTACCTTAGGTTTATTTATATATTTCTGAACATTATTGAATAATAAGCTTCTAACTTCATCTTTTTTATTAGTGGGTATAATGTTAATGATTCTTTCGCAGTCTGTGACCACGCTTTTGATATCTATTTTTTTTTCTGAAACTAAAACGGGTGTCAATGGTGCATTTGGTTTGGAATAACCCACCTCGCTCAATGGACTCATCCTTCTCCCTCCCGTTTTTTCATATTTGGTTTCTCCTTCTGATATTTAATCAGAATATAATACGTTTGTTGCAGAATATTTTCTCATTTTTGCCCTTTTGATGATGGCCAGGTTCTGGTCGAAAGCGCTCGGGACAACGACATACATTTATAATCTATAGAATAGTTTTAATGTTTTAAAACCTTTATTTCATTTTACACCGATTTTAGTAATAAATAATAAATTGTGATTAATTTTAAATATTTTCTTGTTTTTAATTTGGATACAAAGGTGAATTTAATGTTCCAACATCGAAAAAAAATTATATATATTTAATAATATAAGACTTTTTCAAAATTTTATGATTTGTCGTGTGACAGGAGGTATTCAGATATATGTATGCAAAATTTCAAGTCTCTAACTTATACAGTTTCCGAGTACGAACTCTGTGACGGATTGACAGACAGAGGCGTGAGACTTAATGGGGTTTCTTCGGATCAACAAATCCCTAAAAACAAAACAAATAATGCATATTTTTCCGTCCCGTTTTTCTGTCTGTAAGGAAAAAAATTATAAAAAATTAAAACTACGAAAAGTCGTTAGCTTTTCAATTTATTATGTCGCGCCGAGGCGAGCTGGGTTTGAAATCTGCGGTGGCGTTGAGCGGCGTGGCACCGCAAATGACTAGTTAGGCCTTGTCCGTGTTCGAAATTGAATCTCGACTGCGGAAAAGTGTCGGTAACCCGGACAACGGGGACCCATTGAAAATTGGAAAAGTATATTAAATTATTTTAATTTTAATTTTATTTTTTCATCTTTTGTTAGACATACTAATTCTTTATATCTTCCTTAAAGGTAGAAATTGCCATCTCGCATGAACCCACATAAAGACTCGTTTATGGTGTTATGAGACAAAAAAAAATATACTTTTCATTACTCTTGAATAAGTTTTACTAATTTTCTTAAAAAATGTGTTTATATATAGATTCCTTTTCATATGTAATAGCTTCAAAGAAAATAAAAATTTAATTTTCAAAAGGTTTGCCATGTTTAAATGTTTACCATGTTTATCTGTTCAAGGAATAACTCTTTTCTTATACTTGCAGAAAATAATATCTTTTTTTTTTTCAAGATTTACAAAAATATTCTTTTTAAAAATTCAATAATTTAAAAGAAAAAATTGCTATACTAATGCTTTAAATACTACTTTACACTATGAGAATCATACTTTCAAAACATTTTATTGAAACAAAAATCACGAAGACAGTTTAACGAACACATAACTGTAAAACACTGTTTAAACTTCCATAGCTTTATCTTCCATAAACATTTAGATCTATTAATTTAAATATGAGACAGTTTGAAACAGTAAACTCTGAGACAAATGATTTAAAAGCATAAAACTTCTTAATAAGTAGCACGTCTTATTTGCGCCTGACGAAGAAAGAAAAAGTTCTTTCGAAAGTCCTAGCGCATTCCCTATTTTATGGTGTTGTTAAGATTTTTTATGCATTTATTGTGTCACACTAGTTTATTCAATATTTTAATGGAATTATTTAAATCCTGGAAGAGGCCAAGAAAACTGCAGAATGTGAAATGCACAATGAAGAAAGCGATGATGATCTCTTTTGATCTAATTTTCGCATTTACATGCAGTTTGTGTAATTTTATTCTAAAAACTCTAGAAAATTTTTAAAGCTAAAATTGTAAAATTACGTTTTTTTTTTCTTTTTTATGTTCCGAACCACTTTTAGGCACCTCACTATGTTACATAGACATATTTTGGCAAATATCAAAAATTTATTTTATTATTTTATTTGGAAGATTGGCTATCCGAAACAGTTTTCGTTTTCTTCGTGCTATCATTGGAAGTAAATTAGTATGACTTTCGTTGTTTCTGTTCTCAAACAGGAAGTGTGTATTTAAGTAACCAGAAACTGTTATCTAAAGAACCCCAAGAAATAAAGGAAATCCTAATATTGAGATTAAGAAAGTTACAACATATAAGTCTGGAGATCTCTAAGAACTTGAGATAAATATTTCTAAGAGATTTTCAGAACATAAGAACTGCAAATGCGTTTTCTGAAAAAAATATATGAAAAATCAGTTATGAAAAACATTTTATTTCTAAAAATTTTGAATATATGTGTATAAAACTGATCGCCTACAATTTACGTAATGTTGTGAGTATAATAAACTGTCGGTTTAAATATCTGAGAATTTCCTGATATTTTACACCAATTTGTATAAATTAATATAAAGAAAATAATCAAAGTGATAATGTGAATGATTATATCTATGGAAAATTATATTTTATGATTTGTTAGATTGTAGTTCATTACATAATTAGTAACTCAAATCGTATATATATATTGAAAAAAAATAGGAAACTATCGTTATTTTGTCGGGAGGAAATTTTTGGTAAATATCAGATATTGCAATGTTTTCCATTAAATTATAAAAATTAAAATATAATTGCATCAAAACAATTTATTTCACAAATTAAATTGCCTATGTATGTACTAACTTATTTGAAAAATTCAGTATTATATACTTATTTTTGTTTTATTTAAAAAAAGTGTCAAAAGTAGTGTAATACTTTAAAGAGAAGTCTAGTTAATGAAATTAGCTCGTTTAATTTGTGAATGAAAATCCTTTCTCTGCAAAGTCACAGACAAAAGCGGGCCCCTTAAGGAAGGGGTACATCTTATCTTAGTGAAGATCCTGTCAAAGAGGGGAAACATGTCGAAAAAATTAGGTCGTCTACTAGTAGTTGTTTTGGAATTCTTTTTCATTTTTTCACATGTTGCTACTTTACCTTTATGTTAAAAGAGAAAAAGAAGAAGAAGAAGGGTAAAGAAAAGAAATGTTCGAGTGCAGGTCATTAGATGAAGTACAAATGAGGTACACTAGGCAAATATTTTTCACAAATATGAATGTTTTTATGTATACAGGAAGATCATAAAAAAATGTCTGATATATGAACCCCTAGCGACCGTATTGTTCAAATAAATGTGATGCCATTTGGGATACATGTATGTTAAGATATGATGCCGAACAACAATTGAGCTCCCATATTAAAGGTTACGGTGACAAATGCGCGAAATTTCCAAATAGCAACGCCTACTTTTTCATGACAAAATGATCCTCATAATAAAAAATCATAAATAATGTTCTAACGATGCTTGTAGCTTTATACACGATTACCTGAAACAAACGCGAAGAAGAGCCCTGAGAACGACAAATGACTACTAACGACAACCCTAGTAACTACCCCTACTAACGGCAAAAACCCAATACACTTTTGTTACAAATTATTCAAGTATCCGCGCATTCACGGACGATGACACATTCCATGCAGGAGATTATATGGGTAAAAATATATCACAGCATGAAGACTACAGAATTTCACGTTTAATGGTGTTTTTCATGTCATACGCATTTTAACATTTAAAAAATACCCAAGAGGCATAAATTTAGTGGGGTATGTTTGGGAGACAAAGAAATGCGAAATGATTGTAGATGCTAATGTCATCAAAGTGTTCTTCCAGAACACGCAGAGCACTAAATGCTCTTCTTTGCGAATGTTGCGTGTCGCCTTTCTAGAACTACACTGTTAAAAATAAAGTTCGATATTTCACTAAGAAATTGGTTAAATCTGACTGAAATTTAGCTACAACCAAGATATTGGTGCTGCGTTTCACCAGTTTAGTGGTGCTTTCACAAATACACTGGCCCCCAAAAGTTATGGTACAACCAGTTTTTTGACGGTCACTATTAAAAGAATGAAAATAAAGGTAAAAAATATGGTTTATATGAATGATCATAAGTAAATTCAATAAAATTTTATGAAAAAATTATACCCATTTCAATTATTTTAATGTATTGATACTTATATTTTGGTCAGGAGAAACTGCGAATATCCCACTTTGGGAATTTGTGTGAATTTTTTTTTATGGTTGATGATCTTGAATTGTTGGTACTAAAATAGTGCTGTCCATGTCTAGGAGATGTCTTTTACTTGATTCGTTAAGATTGCGGGCAATCTGATGGATAGAAATGGGGTTATCATAAGCTGGTGCTGCTAGACGTCTTAATGTGTCCGGTAGTGTGATCCAAAGGCTCTGAGATCAATTTGAATCCAAAAATTCAGTATCAAGAAGGCTTGTTCCAGACTGTTCATAGGTTACAACCCCTGTACAAGATCGCTTTCTAGCTCTTTTAGCCCGAAGAAGGAGCATCACTAGTGTGGCTCATTTCAGATCTTCGTAAAGCAACAGGGATGACAGTACATGCGATTACGAGGCATAGACGTCTTCACAATTAAGGACTCCATGCAAGACGACCCGTTGTGTGTGGCCCTCTTAATCGACAACACGGAAGTGCCCGTTTATGTTGTCCAAGATGAGTCCCGGTTTGCTTTGGAGAGTGATTCAGTTCGTGCGCTGATCTGGAGAGAACAAGACATCAGATTCTACCTATGTAACATTGTTGAAAGATACAGTTATAGAGGAGGTAGAATCATGGTGCGGGCTGCAAGCTCTCATTTGGTCACAGTAAGTTCCATGTGTGCCATGGAAGATTTCGGACTGCTGTGAAATATATGGACAAGATCCTTGCTCCGTTTGTCACACCGTATGGTGGTGCTATTGGTGTTGAATTAATCTGAATGTTTGATAATGACCGATCGAATTGAGCTAGAGTCGTTGATGAATATCTAGAGGATCAAGGTTTGGAACGAATGGAATGGCCAACACAATCTTCGGACTTTGATCCTATAGAACATCTTAGGGACTATCTCAGCAGACAGGTGACTACCGTAAGTCCTCCTCCAAAGTCATTAAATGAGCTGGAGCAAGCGTTGCTCCATGCATGGGAGTTGTTTTCCTTTCCAGTGCCCAACAACTTGACAGTATTGAAAGTCGATGCCACAAATTCATTACAAGACTAGTGCGGCCTGCTAAAGCGTGGCTCCCGTCCAATACTGGACATTGCCGGAATTCATTACAAGTAGGATCGGACACATGCCTTATTAAACTGCTATTTTTTTTTTTTTTTTTATCAAACAGTGAACTTTTGCAAAAAATGCAATTTTTTATTTGTAAATCATGCTTGATGTTAAAATTAAGTAAAAATAGATAAATAACTGTTTAGAGCACAATTCTTAAATTTCGTGATTTTATCTTCCCTTGTTTTCAAATTCGACACAAAAGACTGGTTGTACCTTAATTTTTGGAGGCCAGTGTACCATTATATTAGTGAAATGTTGAACCAATTTTCTGATGATAGGTTGAACCATTATTAAGTTTATTTTCTATAGCAATTTTATAGTAAAATTGTTGAACAACAATTCAAGGTTTTTTCTAATCTAATTTTATGGTGAAATGTTGAACCATGATTCAGGGTTGTCCAATTTTATGGTTAAAGGTTGAACTATGACTCAGGTTTTTCTCTAAACTTATTTTATGGGGAAAGGAATTTGGTTTTTAATTTATCATTTTATGGAGCAGTAATGAACTAAGATTATGTTGCTCTAGAGAAGCTTAATATATTTTTTATTAACATTAAACTGAAAATTATTATTATTAAAATTTTAATTATCGATTTTATTGTCTTTGAAATGTATTTAAAAAATAATTTAAAGTAAACAGATGATTATAATTTAATTACACAAAATAAATGATTTTTTTTACCAATGTTAATCATTACCACTCTGCGCTTGTAAATTCTGGAACATATCTCCACAATTTTTAATTAGTTACTTATAATTGCTTTAGTGTTTTTTTATTCACAAACATTCATAATAAAATATAATTTTTAAAAATAATTTTATTAGATTTAAATACATACCTTGTTTTCATTATATTTTAATTTAAAAGCCTGGAAATCTATATATATATATTACACTATCGTATGTGGCAGAGAAATCGCGATTATTTGTTAATTGTTTAATGGCAACGCCCGAGTGAAACACATCTCATTGGTTATTGTGCAAAAGTCCTTTGGTAGGATTTAGGCCGAGGTAAATCGGGTTTATTTACGTTTAGCTCTTTCGCTGCAATTATGGAGCTTCAAAATATCATTAGAAATGCCCGTAAAAGATCTCGGCGAATGATTGAAAGTGAAGAAGAAGCCGAATTAAGAAGAGAAAAGCGAAATAGATTGGATCGAGAACGCTATCAAACACAGAGCATAAGCGATCTCCAAAATAGATTTAATAACAATCGCATGCACGAACGCGTTGCTTTTGAAATCCAAATTACTGATTTAAACGTTCCGGAGCATAACTGTGGGACTTTGAGTGAAACGTGCAATTTCTGCCAAGCGCTGTATTGGAAATGCGAATTAAACAGCAGCAAGATGCCATATATCAAGCCTCGATTTTATGCGTATATGCCATTTAGGTTCAACCGTAAGAAATTCCCTGACCTTTTCATTCTTTAAAAGTAAGTGTAATAATTTTCCCTGACCGTTTCATTTTTTAAACGTAATTGTTATACTTTTGAAATTATAGCTCTTATTTAATTTTTTTACAAGTTTTTAGTATAAATAAATATTATTTAGTCTTTTTTTTTTATGAAGTCCACTCCACTGTTATATTTTTCAATGACAGTCTGAACGGACAATGCCGGGCGGGTCAGCTAGTAAAATATATATTTACTAAACATTATTTACACTGAATTTCTTTAAACAATGTTAATTTTTGCACAGAAATTCAAATAAAAACACTACTTTTGAGTAAAGCTTTTTACACATTGCACTTATAAGCATTCTTTTATTATCTGTAAATAGACTTAAAATACTCTTTTTAATAATGTTGTGAATTTCTTCTTATTTTTGTATAGATGCTAAAATTTTGATATTATACAGTTGCAGAATTTTTATCTTCTTTTCACAAGATAATAAAATAAATAAATAAATTTTCGGACAGCAAAATTCCCATGTCCTGTCCAAAACCCCAATTCTGAAAAATTATTATTATGTATGAATTTATTTTTAAATCAGCATTAAATAAAAATTTATTTTTCATTTTTTGCAGGTTTATTTATTTCCTTGAAGTTCATGTAAGTGATATGTATATATCACTTACATGATATATACATATATATATAAGTGCATATATATATATACATGATATTACGTTTACATGTCTATATATATACATGATATGTATATATATATATATATATATATATATATATATATATATACAGGGTTGTTATAATTAAAGTTCGCTTATTCAGAAGGCTCTAGAGCCGGTTCTATGGCTCCAAACGAAACAAAATTTCACTAGTACGTAGTTGAAGAGATACGCTCTGCGAAAATCGGAAAAAAAATTAGTTAAAATTTTCGTCAATAGGTGGCGCTGCGCCAATATTTAAGCCGATATTTGCAGTTTCCTTTATTTTGTAAAACAAAATACAGGAAATTTTATTTCACAGTTGGTAAAAGTAAACTTTTTCAGATTCGTTATATCAATTTCGGTCAATCCAGATGAAACACACAAAACACAAAATTTCACCCAACGCTTGAAAAAGATCACATTTTATTCAAATTTTCGACGAACGACGTCAAAGTGACGTCGCAACTTCGAAAACTTGAAATACCCTTCTAACCACCTGACGATTTTAAACTTGCTGATAAAGTGTGTCTGTGATTTCTTTGACACTGGAACAGTTGATTGTTTCTGAAAAGCATTTGAATCTACGCTTTGTGGAGAATGGTAACTTTGAAAGAAAAGGCACTTCTTGTAAAGTTATTTTATCAAAATAACAGCAACGAAGCTGCAGCTCTTCGAGAATTCCGGAAACTAAAAGATGTTAGACGTGGACCAATGTCGGATCGTGGAGTTCACAAAATGATTAAAACGTTCGAGGAAACAGGAAAACTCGACATTCTTCCTGGCAGAGGACGAAAAAGGTAGACATTTCTAGCATTGAAGATATTGCTACTGCTGACGTGGATGTAGCAAGCCAGTCATCATTTGTTAATGCAAGTGTGCCAGCTATTGCGAATGAAGTCTATATGCCGATTTCCACTGTGTGAAAAATGATGCGTCAAATTTTGCGCTACTATCCATACAAGATTCAGAAGGTGCAACTACTAATACAGGGTGATACCGAAAATCGGCTATCATTTTCACTACAGTTTCTTGCACAAATGAATGTGGACAATTCTTGGCCCTGGAATATTCTATGGAGTGATGAAGCGCATTTTTATTTAAACGGACAAGTGAACACACACAACTGTCGAATTTGGGCGAAAGAGAATCCTAATGTTGTGCAAGAAGTTCCATTGCATACAGCTAAAGTGACGGTGTGGTGCGGTTTCACAGCTACGTTTATGATAGGGCCATATTTTTTTGGGGAACTAACATCCACAGGACCCATTACATGTGCCGTAAATGGGAGAAGGTATCTCAATATGTTGTCAAATTTTCTGATTCTTGAGCTGCAACAGCGAGGCTGCCTTCAAAATATCCTGTTTATGCAAGACGGTGCACCACGGCACATTACTAGAGCAGTTCGGACTTTCTTAACAAGCCATTTTACAGAAGACCGCATCATAAGTCGTTATTTTCAAACAGTCTGGCCACCACGATCGCCTGATCTAACACCTTGCGATTTTTGGTTGTGGGGATTTTCGAAAGATTCTTATCTAAAGACAGATGTCAGACAATCTCTGATCTGAAAGACAGTATTAGACTTCATATTCGCTCAATCTCACAGGACAGTTTACGCAATGCTGTAGAAAGCACAATTCTGAGAATTGAATGCGTTATTGAAAATGGTGGAGGATTCATTGAGCATGCGTAATGTTATTCTTCGTTATTTCCTCGCTGCCGAGCGACATGTTTTAGTTTTGTTGATGCAGATTACATCACATGAAATTATATTCATTTTTCTGTATTGTTTGGAGTCATAGGTCAGGCTCTAGAGCTGTCTGATTAGGTGAACTTTAATTATAACAATTCGGAGTTCGTCGAAGTTTGTTGAAACTTTTAAATTTGTGTGCTTCATCTGGACTGACTGAAATTGATATAATGAATCTGCAAACATCGCCTTAAATATTGGCGCAGTGCCACCTACTGACGAAAAATTTAACTAATTTTTTTTTTGATTTTCGCAGAGCGCATCTCTTCAACATCTTACTAGTGAAATGTTGTTTCGTTTGGAGCCATAGAACCGGCTCTAGAGCCTTCTGAATAGGCGAACTTTAATTATAACAACCCTGTATATATATATATATATATATATATATATATATACGAGGTAGAGTCAAAAAGTTTCCGGAATAGATCAATTACAAATTATTAAAAAATAGAACAATAATTTTACCTTATTGGCCTTCAACGTACTTTCCTCCTGCATCCACGCACTTTGTCAGGTTTCTTAGAATCAGCTGCAAGAGTTGAACGCTATTCTTAAGGGATTAGCATATTGTATGTATTGTATATGTAACTATTGTGTACCGTTAAAGGCGTCCTTTAGAAAATCTTAATCCGAAGGGTGGCGAGTGGAACAGAATGAAGGAAGTATTTCCATTGCAATGTGGTCTTTCATAGATAAAAAAAAAAGCTATTGCACCCTTTTGTTTAGGAAGACAGATCCGTCAAGAGGGAGGAAGGGTTGTCAAGGACCCTTGGAAACAGAGGAGAAACCCCGTAGAAAGGAGGGTGCTTTGCAGTTTACAAGAGAGAGAAGGTTAGTTCTAGCGTGGTGGCGAAGGGTGAAGGTTGCTCGAAAAATGAGCGCTGAGACCGGAGTGAGTTCGAACGCAGGATTGGAGTGTGTGAGATTAATAGAAATCTCGCTTCTGAATAAATGAACGTAGTCTAGCGGTACGCGTAGAGCGTTTTCTGTAATTGTTTTGATTTAGTGTTAAACCGGATAATTTACATCCGAGTTTAAGTGTAAATATTGTTAATAAATTGTTACTTTAACTTTAATTGAAAGAGTTAAGTTTTCTTGAATATACATCAAGTATCGTGCCCGATATCACGTATTCATATCGGTGGTGGCAGCATATCAAAAGACCGGATTTATTTCAAAGTTGTGTGGACGGAG
The DNA here is from genome assembly GCA_963931845.1 of Maratus michaelseni. Taxonomy (NCBI): domain Eukaryota; kingdom Metazoa; phylum Arthropoda; class Arachnida; order Araneae; family Salticidae; genus Maratus; species Maratus michaelseni. The sequence continues at coordinate 334,722,532 of OZ007586.1, read as the reverse complement.
AAGTGGAATCCGACACACTTCTTCCAGCGTTCGTATAACTATTCAAAACACTCCTTGAATCCATTTTTGAGACGTCCTTCAGTAGCTTCGTTACATTTTCGATCAACTCATCTGAATCCATAAAACTGTGTCCCTTCAATTTCATTTTCAGCCGTGGAAACAGGTAAAAATCCGCTGGTGCTAGGTCGGGAGAATAAGGAGGGTGTTCCAGAGTGGTGACACTGTGTCTGGCAAGGTAATTTTTCACAATCAGAGCGCGATGTGGTGGAGCATTGCCGTGTAAAACAAACCAATCATCTGTTGCCCATTTTTCAGGACGGTTTCGTCTGATTGCGTCTCGCAGTCTTTAAGGATCTCCAGGTAAAGTTCTTTATTGACAGTTTGGTTTTCAAGAATAAATTCGTAGTGAATGACGCCCTCGTAATTGAAAAACACCTCCATCATCACTTTCCCTCGGCTTTTGTCCAAGTGAAAATTTTCCTTCCTTTTTTATGTTTTTGCTGACCTTTACGAAAACGCTTATGCCATCGTTTCCGTATGCTTTCTTCATCATCTCGAGCGTCTTAGAAGGAGATTTCTCGAGCAAAACGCAGAATTCGATGTGTGCACGCTGCTCTAAAAACGACATTTCAAAATTCGACGAATGAAAAATTCGCTTTGTCAGAAATGATGTGCAGCTAACGAGCAAAATTTTACGTACAAAAATTACAAACTTTAACCAAAAGTTGAAAAAAAAGAGTCTCTAAAAAATTTAACAATTGAAACTTTTTAGTATTTCAAACACAGAGCTTCAATCACAGCATTTTATTTCAATTAAGTTTAAATGCGTAAATGAAATTTTAATCAGAGCATTGTGTAGTAAGGTTAGAAAGGCCTAGCTTAGTCACAGCCTCCTTAATACTAAGCTTACGTGCTGACTCGAATAGTGGCTGGTGTCGTAGGCGGATTTTTCTCAGCATTTGAAGAGTCCCTTAAATTTGGCTACTACTGTTTCCGAATAATAATCTTAGCCTTATTGTTCTGCAATTAAATAAGAAGATTACTAATCGGAAATAGTAAACTTATATAAACGGTTTTATTCTTTTTAAAGCAAGAACTTCACTGGCCTCAGTATTTAAAAGAAAAATATACTGTCTCACCGGCGTTAAACGCTCTGCTTGAATCTTCGATTATCGAGAGAATACCTCTTTTAACAATATGAACACTTTTCTTCATTGATTCAGATCTAGTTGCGAGACGAAATTGTCGGATTCCTTCGCTAAAATGCATCAAATAATTTGTGTCCTTTTCGGTTATTTACAAAATAGGGTCCACCCTAGTTGTCGCACGCTGTTCTGGACGTCATTCCTTGTCACCAGGATTCCAGCATTTGACAGAGCTGTTCATTAAAGGTTATGGTGATGTGTCTCGGTACCAGTAAGTGGACACCAATAAATCATGCATCAAGATGACTCAAAATTCAGGAAAAAATCAATAAATAGATTCATTGTTTGAGTTGAAATCGCCTCGCTTCAGAATTGCTGGCTTGAAATCTCGGTAGTTAGATGCGTTTAAACTAGAGGGTTGTATCAACAACGTCAAGAGGGGCGACAACTTCTGTACGACTTTCAAAGACTGCTTTTCAGTTTAAATTTAAAATTGTCTAATGCTGGTACACTGTCTATCACTGGTACCGTTACCTTAATTTCTTTTAAGATAACGGTATTTAGCTGCATTCAAATAATGTTCGCGTCTTTCGAAAATATGTATAACTATTCATTATAAAATAAATAAAAGAAAATGTATTATTTCAAAAGTTTTATTGGGTAATATTCTGTTTCAAATGTATATCGTTCTTAATTTTTTAACATTTACTTTTTTTCCAGCAGGATGTTTTTGATATTTTTGATAAAATCTTTGTCATTTACAGCTATTCAACATAAGAAAATGTATGATATTTTACTTAAAGTATTTGGAAGCGAGGGAATTCTCACTTTATTGAAAAAGAATTCATTTTTGAAAAAAAATTGAGTTAAATGTTGATCTTTTTAGAATCTAATCAGTATTTTAACATTATGAACCTTTCCTGTTTTTAAAACTGGAATTTTTCAAATAATTGTTTCTTTAATTGTTTTTTATAGGAGAATTTTAGGTTCCGTTCCGTATAGCTTCAAATTTCTATTTTTACATGTTGTCATAATGCGATTCATCATTTACTTTTATAAAATAATTATTATTATATCTCATTTAGTTACGAACTATCCAGAATTTTCAATCACAGAAAATTACATTGCGAATTTTTCTCTCATGGAATGACAATATACAATTATTATTAAACATTATTGTTATCACATTTATGTCATCTTAAATTTTGATTGAATTGTTAATTAAAAAACTATTGTAAATGAACTGTGCACACAAAATCAATTCATATACACCTGCAAGAAGAACTTTGCGTCAAACACTTCTACAAAGAAAACAAATTCTGTTAATGCATCATCGATAATTGAAATGGTTTTTCTTAAGTATAATATCATCATTGTCCTCGCAGGAATACTTAGTTTAATTATGAACAGGTTTTTTTTCCCATCTTGCTCTGCGCAATCAGAAAAAAAGCATCTCTCTTTTTATTTTGTAGAATTAATGTTTATATTTTGTTTATTTTCCGAATGTGAAGTTTTTCTTGCCCCGCATCCACTGTGGAATGAGTTAATATTTTGAAGATATTTTTGATATTTTTGAAGATATATACTGCAATAAAGATGAAAATGCTAGACACAAAAAAATACACTAGAAAAAAAAACTACACGTATGGATTATCCTAAAAAAACGTTACTTTTTCGATACATGATAGTTAGACATAATACATTTTTTAAATATTTTAGTATTTTACACATCATAACACATTAAAATATATAATTTATGAAGATCAACGATTTGTAACAGGCAGGTATAATAGTTTTTCGCAAGTTAAAAAGTCTTCACTTATTTTTAAATATCCTGCCAATACTTTTCCCGAGTTGTGAGCAAAATCCTTTGCATCCACACATTGCCGGTTTTCTTTTTCTCATTTAGTCACGCACTTCGCATTTTACGCAAGCTTCTGTGTACAGCTGCATGCGGAAAGTTTTTATATTGACTTTTTTTTTTTTTTTTTGGCAAATGTATGGCGTGACATAATAAATGAACTGATTATATATATATATTCTGTTTAAAATGGCATGTATCATGGCGGTGGTGATGACATTTTGCAAGCAGTTCTGTTTTATATTTTAGAAATCGTATGGTTTTTCACCTTCTAATGTAGCATGTGGCTATTAATCAAGGTTATGAATATGTGTGTTATATTGTTTTAATATTCAATGTTTTTAAGTTTCAACATCAAAAACCTGATGTGATTTTAAATAAAATTCAGAAAAGCTAACGCTGTCTTTTGATCTTTTAATCGACTGGTACAAAGACACATTCCACTGCGTATTAGCTCTGGTCCGAGTTTAAGTTATTTTAACCTCTACGACTGTCAATTTGTGATTTTTTATTTATTTTTAATGAACGGAGATATACTTGTATACCTTCATTACGTGTCACACCCAGTTTCCTCTATTAGCACCTTAATTTATTTTATGAATGCGATAAATATGATTCATTGAATAATGTATTTTATTTATCTGTAAATTCTTTTATATGTAAATTAAATTTTATTATGAAAAAAAATCAAAAATTATATTTGAATTACTGCTACACAAGCCATTCTTGTATCTCCTGCTCAATAAAATTCTGTGCAATAATTTCCAAAATATAGTACCATTCCTCAACTAATAATAATATTCAGAAGCAGGAGCATTCTTCTTTAATTTCAGTTGTTAGCTAAAAATGTGCACATTGTCGTTTATCATTAATTTTGAAATATTCTTACTGAACTAGTAATGATCATGAAATTTATGCATCTTCCGTTCTTGATTTTAAACGTAAGCATCATTTATTAATAAAAATAAGTTTATAATTTATATACATAAAGCATTTTTTGAGATATTTACTTCAAGTTTCATATTCTATCGTAAATAAGTATGGCATTATAATACAAAACTTTGTGTATTTGTATCCTCCGTTACAGTATTATTATTAAGGAAATCATTCCCTAAATCTTCAGAAAATAAAGTATGCATCAAGTAATGAGAAGACTATACGACCACCTACATAAATCTTAATAGAGATGATTATGAATGAACTATAATTATTAATATAATTTTTTGTGTTTAAATTTTTGTATTGAAATTTCTATGCTCAGAAAGTAACGTTTACCCTAGAATAACATGTATGTGACAAGTTCATTTATTTTGTGAGCTGGGTTTGATTTTGCCGAGAATTGGTCTATGTATTTATTTGTCTTCGAACATTTGACATTTTCATTCGATTTCCACTTTTTCTCATCGAGTTTGTTTTACATCATGTAATTAAATTTGTTATACGTTATTTAATTACTTTTCTTATACATAATTTAAAACTTTGTGGCTGCCTCTTAAAGAATGTGTTTCTTATAAGTTAAAACGAATTTTCAGATTATACTATGCTTAGAAATGGTTTTCTAAGGCAAAGTGAAAATGTGAAGGGAATAAAATTACCTGATTTTAGCACATTTTATACTATTTATCTTTTGCATTCGTACAACAAATTTATATTTCTAATGAATTATTGCAACGAATTTTTAATAAATTATAAACTTATCTATCATGAAATGGACAACCATTACTTTTCATAGATTATCAGTGATGATACTACTTAAATTAATACTTTTCAGTGTGATATACACTGCATAAAATTGTAGAAAATGTAGTGTTATGATCTATCTTGAAATGTAAAATATATGCTGGTTTATTGCCAAAACGTCATTGAGGCTCACTGTGGAGACCCGAAAAGTTTTTGGTTTCCGTCTGTTTGCTTGATTGTTTGTTTGTCTGTCTGTTTGTCTGTCTGTTCCGCGATAACTGCCGCAAAAATGATCCGATTAGGGTGATTTTTCGTAGTTCGCGAGGTACCCGGAATTAGCTGTATAGTTTTTAGTTACATTTGGTTCATTCGTTCGAAATATATAAAACATTTCTTTTTAGGTCATAATGCTTTTCAATAGGAAGTCAGACGGTTTTTTGAATTTTAACATTCACGGAAAAGAAAATGTCGCATTGGGATAATTGCAAATGCTAAATTATGGATGCTAAATTTACGAAATGGTGATCTTAATTTAATCCAATCGCTTTGAAAATTGGCCAATATATTTATTAGAATTTCGAAATTAATTGTATAAATTATTGGGAAATTTTATGCATTAATTTGAAAGATATGAAACATTTTAATTTCTCACTTTTTACAAAAATTTCCAATGCATTTTTTTCTCTCTTTCATTAAATGGTTGCTAAGTAACTACATTTCAAAGAATATCAACAAAGGAAAATTCAAGGGAATCGCATTATTTTGACGCAAAATTTTATTAACAAAATAGCTAATTTTCGGGAGATTTAAGTTTTTAATGTGTTTTTTTAATGAAATAATAGATGAGAATTTATTTTAACTACTAAAGAAAGATTACCAAATCGGTTTTCCAAATTAAAATAATAAAAACGTTGAATGTGTAAATTGAATATAGGTCACATAAGAGGAATTTACATTTGTATAAGTATATTTTATACACGAAATTTTATTCAATTTCAGCAACATATGATGTTTAGTGGTTAAAATATAAGTATTCTTTTAAGGATAGAATAAAATATCTTGTACAAAGAGATGGTTATTCTAATGAAATTAAAATAGTAAATACATTTAGACATATACTCAAGAAATGAAATAGCACAATTACAGGAAATTGAGACTATAAAATTAAAGCGCGACAAAGGGGGGGTTCAGTGGGGCGGAGCCCCCCTGAAGTAATGTATTGTTATTCTGAAAAAAAAAATACAGTAATAAGTAGTTTATCCTATCATTGCATAACAATGCGTTTAATGCGATACTTCTAAAATTTCCGGAACATTCGATAAATTTTATATTTTTATAAATGTATAAATAACTTTAAAAAATTGAATTTTAGGATATCAAATATTATGCCGATAATGTTAAAAATTAGTGAGATTAATGAACAATCTCTATCTCTATAAAAGAGTCAGTGTCTGTCTGCCTGCCTGCCCGCGGATTTCTCCGTAATTATAACACCTAGGACTCTAAAATTTTTGTCATGTGTAGATGTTGTCACCGGACAGTATACCTCGGGGCCGGATTTTTAAATTTTAATTTAGATTTTTAAAAAAAAATTAAAACGTGTATATGGAATTTTGGGTTCGAGGCTATTTCAAGCTCCTCCCATGAAATAGCCTCGGCAACGCCATCCGTGGCAACAAAGCAGCCAGCCAATGAGAGCAGTGTAACGACCGAAGAAATCTATGGCCAAGCCTGATTCGTGAGTTGCTGGCCTAGAGTTGTCCAGTTTTTGTCCATGGTTTTGTCGCCTAGCTTCGGAGGTTGACTGCCGTGTAAGCCGTGTAATCGAATCGAAAGGACAGTTGTCGATATGCAAAGAGACTGCAAGAGATGTTAGTTGGCAGGTCAAAAAGAAGTGAACCGAGCTACGCTAAGAGAGATGCAGAGAGAGTTGAACAGACGATGGTGAGCGGAAAATGATGTGTGCGCGTGAACAGTATATGATGGTTGTGTACGCTGGGGTTTTGATGGCAGAGTGTAATGTTTTTTAATTGTTCATCTTATTTTAACTTGTGTATCAACGATGCCTAATAAAAAGTGCTGGATGTTAATCATCACCTTGGATCACTGGAGTTCGTTAAGTCATTACAGTATGGCTCTTTCCACCCGACATCAATAGAACTTACTGATTTTAGTTCGGATTTTCACCACAGGGAGCGCTTTCGTATCTTTGGTTCTATGGGCTGGATCATGACGGGGTAATGCCTCATTCGACTCGACATCGATAACCTTAATGAATTCAGTTATGTTCGTATAGAACATATTGTGCCCCCTGGCGGTGGAAGGTGTAACTAAAGGATTTTGCAGCTAACTCGGGTTCTATGGGTCACATCACGACACGGTTTGGCTCATTCGACACAACATCAATAGAGCTTACCTATTTTAGTTCTGAATTTCACCACCAAGGGGTGCTTTCCTATCTCTGTTTCTATGGGCTGGATCACAATGGGGTATGGCTCTTTCCACTTGACATCGATAGAGCTGACTGATTTTAGTTCGGATTTTCACCACAAGGGTGCTTTCCTATATCTGGTTCTATAGGCTGGATCACGACGGGGTATGGCTCATTCGACTCTACATAGATAGAGCTTTTCGATTTTCACCACCAGGGGTACTTTTCTATCTCTGGTTCTAAGGGCTGGATCATGAAGGGGTATGGCTCCTTCGACTCGACTTACGGTAATATATGGGAGTGTGTATGGCACGCCCAGTGTTTGCTGTCTAAGGTAGTGGGGCCGACAACATTAGATTTGTTTAAAAATAAAAAAATGTTCAACACTGATTTCAGGTACATTTAAGGTTGTTGGCACGGGCAACGCCGGGCGGGTAAGCTAGTGATTTATAGAGCTGACGCTGAGGCCTCTGATCTGTAGATTTACTAGTTTATAGATGTTGATAGCTAACGTTGTAAAACTTTTAGTAACTAAAAATAGTGTATTGCCAAAAATACGAACGCATATAAATACTACGATTAATAACTTTCATTATTATTTACATTCATTTGTAATACAAAAACAGACACAGAATACTTTTTTATTAAATAATGCGATATGCCAGAGTAATGCCCATAGGTGAGGCTTCCTGTTTAAAAGACGAAAACTAACCGTCACGAATTTGTTAAATGAGCTTAGCGAGGAGCAGAGCAAAATACATCAAAACACAATTTTTGGTATAAAATTCAAAATACATTGGGTTTAGTAACTAAATTTTTAATTTAAAAAAAACACAAGCACTCCGGGAGTGCCGACAGAAGTGAAAACAGGAATTTCAATATATTATATTATATATATATATATATATATATATATATATATATATAAACTTATTGCAAAAATTAACCATTGAAACAGAAATAACTGACCAAATGCAATGAAATTATTATCCCAAATAGCTATGTCAAATTACACATTATAAAACATAGTCCTAACAAATGAAGTATTTATTCAAAAAGTGAAACATAAGTAAAAAAAAAAAAAAAAAACACAAATGCAAGCTTATAATGTAATTTACTTTTTCAAGGGCTGGGAAACCACATTATAAGCAAAGAATGATTGTTTTCTGTAACTGTCACAAGCTTAAAGCCAAAATTTTGTGACAATTCCAAGCCCTAACAATCATTGGAAAGAAATTGAAAAAAAAAAAAAAAAAAAAAAAAAAAGGATACCTTTGAAAATAGAACACTACAAATCAAACGGAAGAAAATAAATCCATTTATAAACAAATAAATACAAAGGAAGACAAAGAAAATCTATACATTACAACATAAATTTGTCCAGAATCCGAAGCCAAAAATGTTTTGTGCTAAGCACATGGTAAAGTGAATAAGTGAATTCAAACGTACAAGTTAAAATTACAGTTAATTTTCTAAAAGTAGCAGTTATTAATTTAACCATTGTGATTTTAACTATTTCTAATTTAAAATATAAAAATACAAATAAATAATATAAAAACTATAAATTCATTTACTAAAAATATTTTTTAACTTAAATAATTTTAATATATATATTATATTATTGGAATATTTAAAAATTTCACTTGTATTCCAAGTTTTCAGTTAAAAGAGAAAAAAAAAATTGTGAAAATTTATATGGTGCTGCCATCTGGTTTTATAATAAACAATAACTAAAAAATAATACTAAAGAATAATAGTAATAGTTTTTTTAAAATCATTATATGGTGCTGCCATCTAGTTAAAGATTAAAACAATATCTAAATAACTATTAATTATTTTGATTAAGTAAATTTTCCAGTATAAAATTATTTTATCTATTTATTTTTACATATGTCAACATTTAAATAATTTCAAAACATAAATAAACCCATAAAATCTAAAATATTATTGTAGAAGTCAAATTAAATTTTCATTTTATAAATAATTATATGCAAGCTTAAAAGATTTACCAATATGACTACATGCACTTATTGGAACTAACATCTTGCAAAATTTTATTAACCCTGAAAAATAAAATTAGATTTTCATTTTATAAATAACAATGCAAGTTTAAAAGAAATACCAAAATGGCTACACGCACTTAATGGAACTAACAACTTGCTAAATATTATTTATTCTGAAAAATAAAATTAGATTTCACACACTGATAGCTAAAAATAACCAAACATTTCCAATATGTTAACCTCACGTATTGAATCTAATATCTTGCAAAAAATAAAAAATAAAAAAGCATTTAACTAAATTGTTAAATGTTCTCTACCTGGCAAGGGAAAAAAAAAAAAAAAACCATTAAATCTCCAATATGGCAACGCACTTATTGGAACAATATTATATTTAAAGTTCTCTCCCTAGAAAAGAAAAAAAAAATTAGAATTTACTATTTAAATTTGTTAATTAATAAAAGATATTTAACCAAAATATTCCCACTCAGCTCTCACATAAAGGAATTCATTCTTTAGCCAAATATATCAGTAATCAAAATGTAAGTGTTTTAACAGATAGAATGTGCAAACATATAAACCCCAATGAAAGCAAAATTTATATTCGTAAAATTGACTTAACTAAATAAAAGGGATAGCCATATTCTACTGCATGTTGAAGAATAAGTTTTAAATTTTGAGTTTTAAAATTATTAGAACAAAGATTGTTTATTCTATGTGCAAAATTTAGTAAAATATTTACAAATACTGATTTATGTATACAAGGCTTATAATTAGTAAATAAGTTAACTTTAAATGTAAAATCATTTCTTTTGTCATAAATGTCAAACAAAATTTTATTATCTTTAAGAATTATCTTAAGATCAAGAAAATTAATTTCATTATTTACCATAAGGTTGAAACTATAATTTAAATTTTTATGATATTTTATTGGTAGTAAATAATTTGAATTATTATTAAAATAGAAGACAATTATATCATCTATATAACGGTACATTTTACAATTAGCAATATGTGAATTACGTTCATAATAATATAAATATAATTCTGCAAGAATTGAAGAAACAATACCACCCTGTGGTAATCCATAGCATTGAATATATATATTCTCATTAAAAACAATATAATTATGATGTAGAATAAATCTAGTTAAAGTTTTAAAGTAATTTAAAGAAATGTTATTTTTTAATTTTATGGAATCCTTGTATTCTTTGTATAATAAATTGACAATCCTGAACATATCCTTGATATCAATATTATTAAATAAGTCATTAAAGTCAAACGTCTTCATGTAAGTTATGTTATTTAAATTTTTTATATTATTGACAAGTTGAAAACTATTTTTTATGCTAAACAAATTATCTTTTAGTTTTGTAAGTTCAAACAATTTAGTGAGAATAGTTAATAGAAATTTACTTGCATTATTATTATACGTATTACAGCCTATAGTTACAGTTCTAAATTTTATAGGAGTTTTATGAAATTTAGGTATAACAACAATGTATGGATAATTAAAGTTGTAATTTTTAATTTTTAGCAATTTATAATATTGAAATATATGTCGATTATTAATAATTGTATTAAGATTAGTTTTTTTAAAATTTAAACTTGTATTTATTGCATTAGATATTAGCTGTGAATAATATTTTTTGCAGATGAAAGCATAGTTGTTTGGTGATTTATCAACATAAGTAATAATAAATTTGTTTTGTAAATTCTTTATTTCACTATTTAGTTGTTTAACATTAAAATTAAAATTTTCCATATTTCTGAAAAGTTCAACATTTAAATTACTTAATACATTTAATTTCCATTCTTTAAAAAATTCAATGGGTTTATTATAATCTATTGAAATTTTATATATAAAAAGGTCAAGATCCAGATTAAATTGTTTTAATATAGAAAAAATATTATAACATGATGGTGTTCGAAATTTAGTCCCATTAGTCATAAAACTGCGCAGATAATCATTCTCGACAATATTAATATCCCCTGTAATAATGTGACCATGTACCTTATCTACATAATTACTAAAACTAGGATTATTACATAAGCACGGAGGTTTATCATTTGATGTAAGAAATTTTGCAAAATTATTGTAATTGAAAATTCTACGTCCAAGTGTAACATTGTATTTGTATGATTTATGTATTGTAAAAATTTTTATGGGGAATTTGTTATTATTATTAATTACATTGTGTATATTAATTTTATTAAGTACTATATTGGAAAAAGTGATTATAAGTTGAGTATTGTTAGTTTTTTTATAAGTATTTTTTGAAATTTTTACATTAAGTTGATTAATTCTATATAATAGAAGATCAAAATATACATCACTAAAATGTGGTGATAAATTTAATGTTAAAAATACTTTATAATAATTATTAAGATTTTTCTTTTTGATCGAAAAAATATGTTTCCTTATATCAAACCAATTGAAAGTATTAGTGAATTCATTTTCCATATTAGATAATTGCTGTATAATATCATTACTAGAAATATACTGTGTATTAGTACCATATTTACCCCTTTTTGTACGTGTAGTTTTTGTATTTACTTTATGATTTAAATTAGCATAAGTGCTAGTATAATGTTCATGTTTATTAGTATTTGTATAAACAATGTTTGTGCGATTAAATAACTTAGAATTTAGACCATAAGGATATAAAGAGTTACGGGATTTGATATAAATGGATTCATAAAGTAGTCTATCACTGAAATTTTTGTGCATACTCAGGATTTTAATAGTAATATCTTTAAAGTCATGTTGTCTAAAGTGCATATGCTCAACATTTATAGAATTATTTTTTATAATATCCTGTCTATGTTGATTGATTCTGAAGTGCAGTGGATTACATGATTGACCAATATATTCCATCTTACACATATTGCAATTAATCGAATATATATATATATATATTAAACATAATATATAAATAATTTTCATAAAAAACAATAGCCCACAGGCAAGCATGCGACGCACGCGCCCCGCTCTACCTCATACCGAACTATACACAATACATGTACATACTTATATACAGAGGTGTTGGTTACAGTAACAGTGTCGGGAGTTCAATGGTTTTTTCCCATCTCAAAAAATCTCCAACGCGCCTATAGAAATTTTACCTTCAAATATACAGAGATGTCGGTAACAGTGTCGGTAACAGTGTCGGTTGCAGTAACAGTGTCGCGATCTCAAAAAATGCTGAACGCGCCTAAAGAAGTTTTAACTTCAATAAATTCTCCATCATTGCAACTGCATGTACTTTCATCAATACCCCTCTTTAGGTCTTTTGTATATCCATTATAATTAAACATAACACGGCCTAAAGGCTTATCATATTTAAATTCCTTAATTATTTTTACTTTACTCACTGGTAGTAGATCATTGTACTTGTTTAAATATTTACCAAAATTAACTCTTTTATAGCAATTCCCCACATAATCCAATATAAAATAGATCTTTTCTTCCGTACTTTTCTGACAGTTCTTTAAATTACAATATCTCTGTAGATCCTGTTTCTTGATTCTATACCGCAATAAATTCAAGCCCAAATCGTTATTAACATTTCTTGTGCTAGATTGTAAAGTTGTTAAAGTCTCCGGTATCAATTTATTTTTTATATTAAATATAATTCCCTTAATGTCATTTTCCGTTCGATTACTGTCACAATTAAATATTGATTTTTCTATTTCTTTACAAATATTTAGATTTTTCGAAGTATTCAAAATGATATTATGTCTAATATCACTACTGATAAGCTCTTTCCTTATATCGTGTTTGTTTTTGTCATAAATAGATTTTGTCGTCATCGTTATTTATCCAGATTCCTACTTCTAAAATTTTGTAGGACATATTATATTATAATATATATATATATATTATAATATATATATATATATATATACTAAAATACAATTATAAATTTACACTAACCACATTATATAGCCAAAAACAAATAACATTATATCAACTGAACACTAAAATATAACCAATTAAAACTATAATACAATTATAAACAAACACAAAATACTAACGAAAAACCAATACCAGGAAAATTAAACCTGAAGGCAGGAGGGCATGTATATATTTACTTCTATATTTACTTCTACCTATAAAATTAATCATATTTCTCCGTACAAAG